>CM062264.1:31683403-32205903 GCA_031216635.1 Dissostichus eleginoides | reverse complement strand
GTGGAGACGTGTCAGTGCCTGACAGCGGTCAAATCGGTTGGAAAAAGTTGCCAAAAGTCGTTCTTCATGGACGTCATAGTTTGACATAGTAACGGTATTTTAAAAATACTAAACTGTCGGCAACTATAGATGCCGTTTTCGCGGGCTTCAGCCGCGCCGCGTGTAAATGTGACCTGAGCGAAGGCTCGCAGGCAGGTTAGCTGCTGCGCACGGGTAATATGTTTTGTTCACCTGAGTGGAGTCTTGCAGGCACATCGCCTTGTCTTTTTTTGTTTATTAACACTGACAGTGTTGGCGTTATGTGTTTATATTGACTATGTTGAATTTCTCCTTGAAATACAGTAATTGACTGTGACATAGACGGATAACTTAGAGAAATAGTGATATGTTTGTAAAGTACAGCTATTTGAATGTAACTCTGTGTACTTTGAATTTTGAATGAGAAGCAATCCAGACATTGACACTTTCTTGAAAGACTGTTAGTCGTTGAATGCAGGGCATGCAAGCAAGCAAACACAAACAAGAACTCATGCAAACAAACAAGTGAAATGAAGAATAAAATTGAAATTGTACAATATAATATTGTGGTGGTTCATCTTATAATTCAGTCTAGAAAATGCACCAGACAGCATCTAAGACCTGCAAAAATCTAAATTTTCTTGGGGGAGGCACACTGCGTCATTTCGTCCACGCGCATTTTTCAGGGCAATCTCTATTGTTCTCAGGGCCATCTGTAATTAGCTTAGATGGCCCACAGGGCCATCTCCCAAAATCCTTAATGTCATGAACTGATGCATGTCAAGTAATGATAAAACATGAATGCTGCAAACATGTTCTCACTCTCTCCTGCCTGCCTTCTTCAGGTGTGCTGCAGCAGAGGCTGTCCTCCCAGGATGCAGAAGGAGAGGCTGTCCTCCCAGGATGCAGAAGGAGAGGCTGTCCTCCCAGGATGCAGCAGGGCGTCACAGCAGAGGTGAGAGTGTATGACTGTCACAGAACTGAGGTCTATCCCGACTGACCTTTACCTATAGGGCCGTGTCGTTGGAAATACCTCACAGAATAAATCTGTGGTTACGCTTTACCCACATGTCCACTCCCATGAGCATTGTGGGATATTACTGCAGGACACATGCTTATTTTGAAAGATTAAAGGAGAAATAAATAATCTGCATCTTTAGAACTGTTAAATAATAAATTGGGATGTAATTGAATAATCTTGACTTTCAGAATCCTGAGATGTGAAGAGGAGTGACTCCATCTTTTTCCTGTGAGTAAACTGAATTTCCCCTCTGGTATTAAAGCATTATCTAATGAGTGATGCTGCTCTCTGTGATGGCAGAACAATCCTGAGTCAAGAATCCTGAGACTCCAGAACTTTTGAAAGCAGTAGGTGGGTTTGTCTTCCTGCAATTCTGATATCTGTCCAATGATTGAAAACACCTGATGCTTACAGCACTGTACGGTATCTGCAGCCAGCTGCTTTCTCAGCTGGTTAGTTCATAAGTCAGTGCGAGACAAACTCAATAACTGGCATCGTTGGTCTCCATGCTGACTGTGTGTGGAGTCCTGGTATGTTATTTGAAACATTACGTCATTAGAAGCAGTCTGACTTTAAAAAGCTGTATGCAGGTGGCTTTACTACATGCCAGTGAGACGCTTTAACAAAAAAGAAACGTCTAAATCTTGATAGTTGGCATAACCAACTTCCTAACACAGCCCATTCACCTATGGTAGTTCTCATTAGAGGTAATGTTTTGGTTATCATCTCCACTTGAAGTGTTTGTGCAGTGAAAAACCAAATGTGTTGATGGGTTGCAAATTCCTCCCGACTACTCAGTCAAATTAAATGATGATTATTTACTTCGAGGTGCAACTGGAACAGTCGTGTTTTTACATTTTGGTTATTATCTCAAACTGCCCAGCTTTGGTAACTACTCGCATACTTATCTCCTAAACCTTTGTTAGATCACGATAAGATTACACTGATCTAAAGGTATCGTGATATGACAGAACTGCATGTGCTGACACACTCCTTATTGTCCTCCAGGTGTTCTGCAGGAGAGGCTGTCCTCCCAGGATGCAGCAGGGCGTCACAGCAGAGGTGAGAGTGTATGACTGTCACAGAACTGAGGTCTATCCCGACTGACCTTTACCTATAGGGCCGTGTCGTTGGAAATACCTCACAGAATAAATCTGTGGTTACGCTTTACCCACATGTCCACTCCCATGAGCATTGTGGCATATTACTGCAGGACACATGATAAAAAGAGACATGAGGCCATACTGAGTATCAGCACAGGCAGGGACCCTTCAACTTACTAGGCCATGCTGAGGCTGAGATTGGTGTTTGATATGTGGTAATATTAGAAATGTAGTGCTTCTGCTTGAACTGGTGAAAGAAAGGGGTCTTTTTAAATGTTTTAAAGGTCACATGTCATGGCCATTTCTACTGATCATAATTCCATTGTTGAGGTCTACTGAATAGATTTACATTGTTCAATTGTATAGTATGTGTATTCACTCTGTCCTAAACGGCTTGTTGGAGCTCCTGCCCCCCCTCCCTATGAACCCACTGTGCTCTGATGTGTGTTTGTTACAATGGTGTTTGTTAGCAACCATAAAATGACACCAGTAATGACAAACAGATGATAATGCTGCGTGGGGTCTGGGTGCCGTGTTGGCGGGACGTTGCGGGGCTCGCTGCCCCGCCCTTTGAGGCTCGAGGAGCGGACGGTGTGAGCTGGGTTACTGGTGTCATTTCCTGGTTGCTGCGTGGGGTCTGCGAAACAGCGAAACATCGCGGAACTCAGCCTGAGCACACACACGTGAGAGTGTAGCAAACTGTGAGTGGAGATCCACGGAGCCGCAGCTGAGAAAAGATAAGGCTGTGTGTGAGGAGCTCCACGCATTGGTCCTGGCATGGTTTGTGACTTTGCAGACCGTTTACATGCAGAAAAAGCTACATAACACACAAGGGGACGGATAATAACCGGAAAAGCATGACATGGGACCTTTAAATAGCAATTGTCATTTTGTTCAGTTAGATTTTGATGTCCACCAAATAAGTTAAATGCAGGAAAATGAGTTTAAAGTTGAGTTGTTTGGTAACTGTGATGACTGAATGTGTCTCCTTTGTTTAGGTTGCTGTGATGGCAGAACAATCCTGAGTCAAGAATCCTGAGACTCCAGAACTTTTGAAAGCAGTAGGTGGGTTTGTCTTCCTGCAATTCTGATATCTGTCCAATGATTGAAAACACCTGATGCTTACAGCACTGTACGGTATCTGCAGCCAGCTGCTTTCTCAGCTGGTTAGTTCATAAGTCAGTGCGAGACAAACTCAATAACTGGCATCGTTGGTCTCCATGCTGACTGTGTGTGGAGTCCTGGTATGTTATTTGAAACATTACGTCATTAGAAGCAGGCTGACTTTAAAAAGCTGTATGCAGGTGGATTTAGTACATGCCAGTGAGACGCTTTAACAAAAAAGAAACGTCTTCCTCTTGATAGTTGGCATAACCAACTTCCTCACACAGCCCATTCACCTATGGTAGTTCTCATTAGAGGTAATGTTTTGGTTATCATCTCCACTTGAAGTGTTTGTGCAGCGAAAAACCAAATGTGTTGATGGGTTGCAAATTCCTCCTGACTACTCAAACTTAAATGATGATTATTTACTTCGAGGTGCAGCTGGAACAGTCATGTTTTTACATTTTGGTTATTATCTCAAACTGCCCAGCTTTGGTAACTACTCGCATACTAATCTCCTAAACCTTTGTTAGATCACGATAAGATTACACTGATCTAAAGGTATCATGATATGACAGAACTGCATGTGCTGACACACTCCTTATTGTCCTCCAGGTGTTCTGCAGGAGAGGCTGTCCTCCCAGGATGCAGAAGGAGAGGCTGTCCTCCCAGGATGCAGAAGGAGAGGCTGTCCTCCCAGGATGCAGGAGGGCGTCAGAGCAGAGGTGAGAGTGTATGACTGTCACAGAACTGAGGTCTATCCCGACTGACCTTTACCTACAGATGAAGCCACTCATTTAGGACGCTTTTTCTATCGAGGAGGGTGGTCGGTCCTCGATAAAGAGACCGCCTCCAGTTTCCGTTGAGACCGCCCCGTGTGATAAATTAATGTTTTTATATGAAGCCAGCTGCAATGGATCATTGATCCACCAGGGGGTGCCTGCCTCCAGTTCCAAACTGGAGCTCATGTGAATACTGTGTAGCGATCTTATATCGATAATATAATATCCATATGTCACGGATAGGATCATACTCTGTGCTAAATAAGAGACATGTAATCATTACAAATTTACAAAATATCACCATGTTGTTATTTAACAAAAATGTTTAATCCACGTTGGCGTAAGTACAAAACCATCGCAACAGTAGGTTTTTTCATTTTTTCATCAGGTGATTATTGCAGAAATGCAGACCGGCTCAAACAAACGACATTTAATCATCATTCTTAAGGTCATTTAATGTATCATATGTTCGCCGAATTGGCATGAAAGCACTAATAAATGTAGTTTAATTCACGTGAGTTTACAACTATAAAAATAATCGGTTTGTTTTCAGGAAAGCAGGAAATGCACCACGGCTCTCACGAATCCTTATTTAATCATCATTTTCACCACGATCATTTATGTTTATGTTCGCCGAATTTACATGAAATCACTGAAAAATATGAATATATATATATAATACACTGTAGCCTATTCAATTCAATATACTGTATTCAACTTCATTAAAACGTTATTAACGTGCCTAAACTCGCTGCACATTAATCCGCTTATTACATGGCCACATTCTCATCAAAGTAACGACATGACTCCCAATATTAATTGAAATGCTTTTTATGGATTTAGAAAATGTTTTTATTGATTAAAAAAATAGTTGTATTGATTTTCATCCGCTAGAAAGTTTTCTTGAGAGTCACATCTCTCAGTTTAATCAAGCTGCGACAGAACCAAAGCATAGGCTACATACACCAAACCTTCCATTTATATTCCTATCAATATTATGAAGGCGTTCGCCGAATTGACATGAAAGCACTGACAAATATGAATATAGGCTACCGTAGTCAACTTCATTAAAGCGCTATTATCGTTATTATCGTAGGAAAATGCCGGCTCACACAAAACTCTGATTTTAATCATCATCATCACGATCATTTAATGCAGGGGTATTCAATTAAAATTCAACGAGGTCCAGTTAGCCTGGAACGATATTTTGTTTTAATAATGTTCATTGTGGAGAAAGCTTCGCAGCCTCGCGGCTGTATGTGGAGCCAAAACACTCCTCTCTTTGCCGCTACTCGCTGTCTCCAATAACGTCCGCTGTCTTCACCTAGGTCCGCTGTGTGTGTGGGGGGGGTTGTTTACCTCCTGCAGCTGGGTACAGTATCCATGGAAACACAGCATGTGACCTCACAGCGTTATCAGAGACTAGTTAGCCTACTGGTTAAAATAACTTTCATGCACAGGTGGATTTTTAAGTCCTTTCAAACAAATAAAAAGAGATGATATTGATATAGGCTGCCATTTATTTATTTTTTGATACATTTACGAAACAATATGACAAATCACAATATGCCTATCTGCGGAGGTAACCAGGACGAGGTGTTTCTGGATCCGTTTTCCTTGGGCTCCTCTGTCTCTCGTTCACTCTGTTTCTAATTTTATGCCACTGGTCCATGGTCAGGCCTGGGAACCGACGGGAGACACTGGACTCAAGTGTCTGCCTCACATTGAGGGGAAGAGGCCTTTTCCCTTTGCTCCCACTCCAGTTGGTTATTTTGACCATGTTCTCATATGTTTCAAATGGCAACATGGCCATGAACATATAACCCGCAAACTTCTCAGGGCTATGCTGTCCCTTTAGAAAACAGTCCTGGAAGAATATGTCCTCGCGATCTGAGGAAACTGCCCTCATGGTGGTGGGCGCACCAGGTGTGGCTGACGGCTGCAGAGGATGTGGTTCTGCGTCTCCCACATCAGACAGGTCAAATAGTCTTCGTCTGGGTCTGGATTGGGAGGCGCTCGGGTACGGCTGTGTGTCCAGTTGCTGCTGCCGTTCCAACCTCATAATAGCCAGCTCCGAGTCTGCAGTCTTCTGGGCCGTCTTCATGCTCTCCCGTTCCGAGTCTGCAGTCTGCTGTGCCAACCTCATAATAGCACGCTCCGAGTCTGCAGTCTGCTGGACCCTCTGCATGGCAGCCCGCTCTACAGTCAGCTCCAACAGTTGGGCCTCCGTGGCGGTCAAACGGATTTTCAGTGCCCGGATTTCTGCGTCACCCAATCCAGCCGTGCATGTAGCAGACGCCGGGAGCTCCTTAACTGTGATGGCCTGATAGGAAACAGAAACAAAATATGAATACCAGTAGTAGCCTATCTAATTACCTATTTATTTAGACTTATTATGTACTTATACACACACAGACATACACACAATAGTACGTACCGCTTTCTTTTTAACAAGTCTGACTTTGCTTGTTGCTTGTTTTTTGCCGCAGGAGGTTTAGACGGCTTGACATTCTTTGCTGCGACCTGCGGGGCTGTCTACCGGAATTGGGAATAAAGAATATGACATAAGCACAAGTGAAATTAACAAATAATCACACATAGGCCTACAGTACAGTAGGTCTAAAGGGCAGAGTATAGTACAGTAGGTTATTTACAATCTGTCAGCTTACCTGTGCAAGACGTTTTCTCTGGGTCTCGTAGAAATTGCTCGAATCCATTCTCTGACAAAAAAAAGAGCTTACGTGCGTTCTTCCTTGATTCACAAAAGAGTCTGAGACGCTGTGCCAAAAGAAAGTTATGCGCTCTATTTATCTGTGAATCGTACATTGTGTCAAGCACCTTGATGGCCACCTATTTTTCCTATTGGTGCGTCTACAGACAGCCAGCCACACCCACATTTTGTCGGCTACTTAAAACCGGTTTGTGGAATGCAGCCGGCTCGAGGAATGCTGCATTGCCTATTACGCATTACTATGACGCGCATCAACAGAGAGAGGTCCGAGGAGATTCGTGTCATGCGAGCAAATGGAAAATCAACAAGAGAAATCCAAGAAACGTTTGCAAGCATTGGCATCGCAGTTTCACAGAGCGCTCTGCGAAATCACTTTCAGGAGAAACCACCCCGCCGCTCAGGTCCAAGAAAACTCCTGTAACACTCCTGTAGTCGACTAATTACAGGCCTCAATAAAGTGCTGCCGTTGGTTGTGCAAAATAAAGGTGGACATAGTGGAAAGTGAAATTGACATTGTCAAATTTAATAAAAATACAAAATAATCCTATCTGTGAACGTGTTTTTTTGGCTATTCTTCCTGGGGTCCTCAATCACACCAAACATACATAAACAAACATACAACAAAATTAAAACAAAACAAAACAGCTTATAATTTCATGCAATTTTGTATGAAGTGAAAACTAAAATGCTCATTTACTCTATATTTTCTATTTCAATCAAATGTTCCATCGTCCCACTTTAGGAAACATGTTTCGCAAAGTGGGACAGTATGATTTGGTATGACAAAGTCAGGGATAATGTGAGATATAAATGTCAGAGTTTAAAAGATGGCAATTAATTTAGGCCCAAATATTCATAGTAATTTAATAAATCCTTCCAACACACGTTGTCAAAAATAAGTTAAGAAATCATTCCAATATGTGCTATACAGTAGGTCAATTAAAAAATTCAAAAACACAGTTTAAAAGGGGAGTGATTTGTCGAATATGCATAAATAAAAAAGAAAGTAGAAAGAATGCAGACTAGGTAAGATAAAGATAGGAGAAAGGCGTTTATCAAATATTTGTTATTGGATATTGGTTATTCTAATGGTTTTTGATTATTATTATTTCATATGTTGAGAGCTGTATCCATAAATCTCTTAATGTTGCCCTCAAAGTGCACCAGATTGATGCATTTAAATTCAATTTAAAGAAAAACATCATCTGTTGTAACAACAATAACTTTATAAAGAGTAACATAGCTGAACATGGTATTCCACATTTAGCTTTGAGTGTTACTGACCTGAGATGTTTTTATTACATGAATTAAGGTGACTGAGGCTTTTTAACATAGACTTTTCAGTGTCCCACATTTTGCACAGAACTGTCCCACATTAGGACATGCAGATTGTCTGAGACAACTTGGCACTAAGAGTCTTCAGAATGGTACTGGATTTTGAGTTATTGTATTGGCTTCATATCGCAATATATTCCCGAAGTCTGAAATGCAAAACATGTCCCACATTAGGGCAATTCACCCTGCATGAAACTATGTCTATTTGTGTGTTTACCAAGCGCAACCCCCCCGCGGTAATCCGCGGTAAACTCTTTGTTTAAACTGACCATCGGAATGTCGGGAGGTTTGCACACATGCAAATATCCTCCCATCCCCCGCTCATAGCGGTCTTGCTGTTGAAAGAAGAATGACAACACCTACTGTAGATCACCAACACTGGTTTATTTTGTATTCACAGGCAAGTCAACGTTGTTGCAGTAAAAGTCCCAAGATAGGTGTAGCTTTGTCTCTGTCCTTGAGAACCACGTATCTTTCAAAAGTAAACTTTTCAAGATAATATCATCATATATGTGTAGCTTTGTCTCTGTCCTGTGAGAACCACGTATCTTTCAAACGTAAACTTTTCAAGAGTTCCTCAGAAAAACAGCTGTTTTCAGCTTTGTGGCGGTGCATTTTACAGCTAATCCAAGAGGCTTTTTACACACCTTACTTGGTTTAAGAAGGAGGGGATTTTTCTCAACACATAAAGGAACACTTTATCCTTCAGTTTATCACAAACATTCAACATCAACACATTTGGAGATCCTAATTTGAATCCAGTCTGTAATTTGATTTATATCCCGCGTCCCGCCCACCCCGACCCTTTCCGAGCGCTTCCGAGCCGCGCCGATTACAACGAGAGTTAGAACGAGAACGTGACGTCACATTTACACAATACGTATGCTTTCTAGCTGTCACTACCATAGGTCACTACCGGTCACTACCCGATCTGCCCCCCTGCCCGATCTGTCCTGCGCATGTGCGAGATGGTCAACTACATACGGCAACTCTGATAGGACACTTGACACAGTGGCGTTTGGCAAAGCAGAAAAAGAACCGAGAGAGATGAGTTATTGTTATTACAACGTGACTGCACTATTATTTAACAACTCGGGCAGGGGGGCAGATCCGGTAGTGACAGCCATAACCGAGGTCCCGGAGGTCCGCTGTCTCGTCTCTTCTCTGTTTCTTTCCTTGTATCGCTCACTCGTCTCTTTCGCCCCCTGTCGGCGGGGCGGTCAAAATAGAATCGCCCCGTCAAAATTGAAATCAAATCAAGGTTTATTTATATAGCACATTTTAAAAACGATTTTTATCTCTACCACAGTGAGATGATACACATGTGTGTGTCAGTAAATGTGTACTGAGGCTCACAGAGGCTGCAGGGGGTGTGTGTGAACCGGTGTGAACACAACGAGGGCTGCTGTCAGACGATCAGCTGTGAAGCGTCGCTTCACGTGACGCTCCGGAGGAAAGGATGTCGCATTGCTCTTAAAACTCATTTCAAACTCATTTAAAAAATGTCTATATTATGAATTTGAGATGTGTCTAAACTGCTAAGAAGCTGACAGCTGAGTTAGAACTGTGCTTAACCACCACACTTAAAGCAATAACCGCAACCACACACTTTTAATGCACTTAATGTACTATTTTTATATCAATATTTTAAATATTTGTAACTATTTATTCCCCCGTATGATTGTCTATGTTGTCTGTCCTATTGCTGTGTTATTTTTTAAGTGTTATGTATGTGCACACCGTGACAGAGTTGCACTCTGAAATCTCGTTATACTTGTTTATAATGACAATGGCGTCAGCTAAATGCAATGTAATAATAATAATAAAAGGCTTTAACTTTAACTTACCTATAATAATAATAATAATAATAATAAAATAAAAATACAAAGTTTGCCACATATTTATAAATGCATCAACTGTCTAAAGGGTGGATCTTCCTGGTTCTGTTGCATAAAATATTTAAAATAAGTCTTTTCCACGTCATGCAGCCTACAGTAAAGCTTGAAATGCAATGTACTGTAATGAATGAAGCGCCCTCTCCTGGTTTGACCCTGTAAATGAAAATCTGGCCACCCCCACTTGCTGAGAAGTGGGAGGAGTTAACATTCCTTAATGCTGGTCTTTGGCTGGGAGCTGTATGCTGGAGTCCTAAATGAATGGCTTCATCTGTATAGGGCCGTGTCGTTGGAAATACCTCACAGAATAAATCTGTGGTTACGCTTTACCCACATGTCCACTCCCATGAGCATTGTGGGGATATTACTGAAGGACACATGCTTATTTTGAAAGATATGTGGGAACATGATCTTCCTAACTGTACACATGCTGCTCTCATCAGTCACATGAAGGTGAAGTGACCTGACTACTGTAGATTGTACCTGCTGAACCTTTGCTTCCTGTATTTTCAGATTGCTGCTCGACAACTGATCTGGTCCAAATACCTTTGTACAGCTGTTGTGTCTGTGTGGTTGTGTACATTTCAACAGAATGTCTACTTACTGAAATAAAAAACCATTACTCTCACTTGTCTGTCAGTGTCCTCGTATCCATGTACTATAATCAAGAATTTAAGTGATAACTTTCTTAATGTAATGTTTCATTACTTAGCTAATGCATTTATTCAAAGCATACTAGCTGAAATGATTAGTGCTCAAACTTGAATACTCTATTCTGATTGGACATATTGGATTTTCCAGAGGTCAAGTCTTGCTAACAGACCGCTGCTGGTTACCATCATGGATGTATAATAAGAACTGGATACAGCGTCGGAGGCGGGGTCTCGTTCTTTCCTATGAGAGCTGCTCATTGGCGGATGACAAAATGGCCGAACTTTTGAGAGAGCGAAACGTCACAGATTACCCGTCATGCCTAGCTTTCAGAGCAGAAGAACCTGTATGTGCGCTCACAGATCATGCGCCCCTTAAGCCCCGTCCCCGAGCTCCCACTCAGCTCAGTAGAATGAATGGAGACAGAAAATAAATCTAGATTCGGCTTTGAGTGCATTTTACAACTTTAAAGACCTAATGATTATAATAAGGGCTATACAATAGTTCATACATACATACATATTTAGTTAAAAAATTATCTGCGGATTTACAGACGTTTCTTTCCCAATGTTAGTCAATGGGGAAAAGTCTTTCTGGGCCCAATTCCCTTACGAAAATGAACTATAGTATTACTATAGTATACTATAAGAGTTGTATAGTATCCTATAGTCAGTTTGTAGTGTTCTATAGTATTTTTCACCAGCTATCGGATTACTATAGTTTTTTCTGTAGTGCCATTGTATTAGCTATAGTAGCCCTATAATATTTCAATAGTAATGCTATGTATCTAGATCTTTGTAGTATTCCTATATTATTTATTAGATACGGAAATTGTAGTACCGCCGTTTGGACACAACGAATATTTTCATCAGAGTCCGGCGCACTTCCTGGGGGCTTGGCTACCATGCATAGACTGTATAAATGGACGTAGTGTACTAAAGCATTTATTATTTTCATTTTTCCCCTCTCATATTCAGTGTGGACGGATTGAGACAGCGTGGTCTCCAGAGAGCTGCAGAGACTTCAGGGAGAAACCTCCACGGGATGGACGTCCTGTCTGTTGGTTTGGCTGGAGAGGACTGAGGGTCTTTCCTCTGCGAGGAGGACAAGGCCTGATGGAGGAGCCCATGCTGGGCATAGCTGATACCAACTGCACAGGCCTAGTCTGTCACTTTATTTGACTACATGTATTTACTTATACATAGGTTTACACCTCCTTCCATTTTTGATTAACTTTTGGTTCACATTTCAATAAATTGAATTTGCACTCCTTTTGTTCATTATTCTTACTGAAAATGTTAGATTTCACATTCACATCTGACTGAAGATTGGCCCCATTTATAGAGTGCCACAGTGACGCGTCCTAAAACCCGGAAGTAAGTTAGCATTTTACCACTTCCGGTTCCCTCGACAAAAAAGCAATGCAATTTCTCCTTAGGATTTTGGAAAATAGCTCGAAATAAAGTTTGTGGTTGACACACATTTAAAAGACGGATCACGTTTTGTTCTACGACATTAAATACATCAGCAGTGACCCCACTGGTGATTTTTGAAGAGTTTACGTGTCTGAAAAACGATGGTTGTTAACAAGTGGCTGAATAGGACTACAGAAGTTGTCGAGGCCGTTGTACGTCATTACACCGAACACGTAAATACTCCCGCTAAGTTTGTTTTTCCCCGTGTTCCGCTTGAAAGCAAGTACCTGCCTCCTGCAAACTGTTAAAACAAACGCCTCAGCTTGTACAATTTTGAATCTGTATTTTTGAATATGGATTTGAAGTTGGCGTGACGTTGAAGCAGCGACCCTGCTGTAGTTCGTTTATAGCATAACGTTAGCATTTTGCTTCTGGCGACTAGATTTATGATTCGAAAATTATAAAAGTAGGGTAGACATGTGGAGATTATCTGGCTGAACAAAACGTGATCCGTCTCTTAAATGTGTGTCAACCACAGACCTTATTTCGAGCTATTTTCCAAAATCCTATGGAGAAATTGCATTGCTTTTTTGTCGAGGGAACCGGAAGGAGTTTACTTCCGGGTTTTAGGACGCGTCACTGTGGCACTCTATTGTGACGTTGCAAACTCTGCGGTACATGGCACAGGTGTTGTGAAGCTCATAAAGTGAGGCAAATAGAAATAATCAGCTGATGGAGTATAGATGTGGAAATAGGTGCATTCGATCCACTGACTTTTTTTTTCGCCACACTTTATAAGCCTATAACCACACCTTCTCTGAGGTGCAGCGTCACAAACAAATGATGGTCCTGATAGACTACAAAAGTATTCGGTGTGCAGATCTTTGTTTTCACAATAAAAGTGTAGTTTATTAGTGAATGTCCTGTACTGTTCTTAAAATCTCATAACATCAGCTTTTAATTTTCCTCTTGGATGTTCTTCTTGACCCTCAGAAGGAAAAAAATGTTGAATCGTGTCTTTCAGGCATGTCCTTTCCTAACAAAAATTACAGGAAACATAAAACATATTATTGCAGAACAAGTGTGTTATTTATGAAAGAGGTGTGTTTGTGTGTTTAGGGGCTGTAGATATAATTATTTAGTAATTGTAATGTTTTTTTTTATTTCAACAGTGAGCTACAAAAGTACAAAGACAATCAGATTATGAATGAACTGTATGAAATTCATCAATGAAATATATTTTATTATCAAAATAATATTTAACTGTTATCAAAACGTAGTGCAACTGTAGAAGCTTGCTCTGTTGTCTCACTGAAATAATAACTTTTACCACGTTTTTTACAGACAATATTGAGAGATAAATAGTAGCAGTTCTCACTATGTGTTAACTTAGCGATGCATACAGTTACCTACATAATCAAATATCTCTTGCAAGGATGACCTTATTTTACCAACCTCAAACAGAAGCAGTTTGTTCTACAGTATTATCCCACTTAACGCTTAACACTTCTCTATTTCGTTTTAACTTGAAGGCTACGATTAGCATCGTTAGCACAGATGTAGCTAGCTACCACTCGCGTACACGCTAACCCAAGCCTTAACATTCATTACGTAGCTGATTAAAATCATAAAAACATAAATAAAGTACTCGAATTTCACTTGCCGCGAAACCTGTATAACAAGTAACCTTGAACCTGTTTCAATAATTATAACTTTGGCCCGACATATCTTAGGCGCCAATAGTCTGTGTAAAATGTATGCTTATGAAACTAGACCAAATGTTCTCATGATGGTATTATTTTGCTTTGTTTGCTGTGGTCAATTGTGTGTGCGTGACCTAGGAATGTAGAGGATCCAGTCGCCCCCCCGGGTTTTTAATGGGCCGGATAGGAGCATGGGGGGGGTTGCAGGAGAAAGGTAATAAAACTGACAACATTGAGTCTATGCAGAGATTGTGCAGAGAGGAGGATTGGGATACGGAGTGGTACTGCCAGGTGCCGAGGATAAACGAAGATAAGGATTGGCACCTCACCCCCGTTCACCCCAGAATTGTTTATTTCATGGCTGCCATAAAAGATGGCCTGGGACTTCTCAGCGGCGCAGGAGATCCAAACTTCCCACGCCTATGGCTGACTCACTCTGATTCGCTGCCTAGAGCTCGCCTATGGCTGACTCACTCTGATTCGCTGCCTAGGGCTCGCCCAGGAGTGAGTCCACCAGTGGATGAACACCTAGGGAGGAGCAACCGACACAACTCCTCCCACACAACTCCTCTCCATTTGTGAGCATAAATATTGTGAATCCTGTACACTCGGGCCGCCTCTGTTCTGTCTGACTGTCTGATACGTACATCGCACGGTGGAAGAACCAAGGCCCGAAGTACTTCGTTATATTGTACTGTTGTTTTTACCATTAAATCAGCTTATTGTTAAACCTCATATCTCTGTGTCTGAGCTCTTCCTTTTATAGCAGACCACTCATCAAACGGACGGCGCGGAGCGGGCTCGAACCTTCAACCACTGAAGGGTGCTTCAATCCAACAACCCCAAGCCTGTTTTTCAGATTTCAGGCTCGAAAAATGACATTTCCAGAACAAATGACCATAACTACACTTCTAAAAGGGGTAAATTAATAATATTTTTTCTCAAAGTAATGATAAACCTTTGAGTTGGATGTAGAAAAGTCAGAATCAATATAGATGTTTTTTATTTTAAAGAAAATTCAGATTGAACATGGTAAAAAAATGTAAATTATAGTGTCCGTCCGAAAATTATTTTTTACTTATAGTGAAAACTACCCTTGGATGATGGGTTAGTAGTCTAAAAGCTTTAGGAATCCAAAGTACAACATATAATAAGTACCCTGTATCAAGATTGATGCAAAACAAGTGACATTTGACCTTTTTAGAGAGATTTAGCAACAAAAAAACACTTCTGGGGTCATTTGGCTGGATTTTCCATATCTCTGGCGCCCCTTGGTCGATTTTGATGATTGACATCTCTTTCTAACCGTCATAGCCAATGGAATCGAGGGAAAGTTCCACATACACACACAGGTTACCAAATAAGTTGTGATAGTGACGGTAGAAAAACCGGAAGTTGCGCTAGCTTCTGGTGGCTACAATTAGTAGCTCATTTTGATTCTCCGTTTTTTGCATAAAAATGGTTTTATGGATTATCAATAATTTTTTCAAAGTGACAGATACATTGGATGAACCTATGGATTAACCTTCAGCCGCGTTTTTTCTCGTTTTAATGCCATTGAACACGACTTTTGATCAGAATAACAGCTAAGGTGAGCATATCTCCGTTTTTTGCTACCTAAAGCTACGTCGTGTATTGTCTGTATTTGCTTCCCCGGTCACGAGTTCTGATCACTCAGTGATGATCCTTATATTTCTATAATCTGTGGAATCTCAGGATGTTAGTTAAACTTGTTTGTGCAGATCCAATAAGTATATCGATCGGTATAGCTAGAGTTCTGTGCTAACGGCCTTAAGATTTGTTTGCCCGTGGCTAATTCACAGGCTCAGCGTTAGCTTTGAGGGTTTTTTTGAAAAAAAAAAAAAAAGATCAGCTGAGTTTCTTCCCGTTACATAGATATGAAACATTCATAGTTTATTAAATCTTAAGAAGCCCTGAGACACTTTTGCTTGCAGATGTTGTGATTTCGGCCCCGTCGGCGGGTCCGTGGGGATAAAGAGGTCCGCAGAGCGAGCCACAATAGTCCGATATAAGCATGAAAAACAAACAAACACGGCCGAGTTCAAGTTATGTCCCCCAGATGAACTGAGCAGGCAGAGTCCCTGTAGCATCACGGAGTTGCTACTTGCTAGCAGAGAGACAGTAAGCTTACAGCAGCTCACTGCTGCTGTGACAGCACTGGACAGAGCTGTCACTCAATGTGACCACGCCCTAATTTATGCATAACTTTAAGACTGAATATTAATTAAACAGATGAGTTGAGAAAAAATTCACCCCCCAATCCATAGTCATGAAGAGGGAATCTAACTATACAGAGAATATGGTTTTTTGAACAACGATGTAAACATGTTTATTTCTGCTTTAAAGTTGGGCATTTTAACATGGGGGTCTATGGAAATTGCTCCCTTCTCCAGACTGCTCCTACTGGCCACTAGATGAACTGCAGTTTGAGGCACTTCCTTATTGGCCTCCCGGCTCTGCCCCAGAGTTTGCCGCTTGGTTACAATGTGCAATGTGCAGTTAGGGCAGTACTGACAGTATTAGGATGAACAATATATTGTTAACATGGTGTGCATTATGTAATGTATAGGGCATTTTGAGCCCTTGTAATGCGTTTGCACCTGCCGGCCACCATACCTATCTAACGCTGCTTAAATCCCACCAATCAAACCACCATACGTTTTTTTTTAAAAATGCAAACAAATCTGTAAATGCAGAAAAAGGAATGATTCCGTTTTAATCCAGTACACACCAACGTACATTAGTAATCTTTTTAAAAGACAACCCATCTGCCGTGACATTGTTACCGCAATGCCGTGACCCGGATTCGAACCGGGGTTGCTGCGGCCACAACGCAGAGTACTAACCACTATACGATCACGGCGAGCTACGATGGGCTGATGGCAATGATCCGGCAAAAACGCAATCATACTCGTGGTGCAAGCAGAAGGCTCCATGAGTAGGTCTCATGTAAACTGAGTAAGATTAACATTAAAGTCCATTTGAAATCGAAATATATTGCTTTTATGAAAGTAATGACAATGAAAACGTTCACAAATCTACCGGGTAAAGTAAAAAGCATCGATTGATTAATAATGGGGATTTAATGCTTTGCTTAAAAGGTTACAGTTACATGCAAAAACCCTATGACAACAGTTCTTGGGTGATTTCATGTAAGTGCTTTTATGAGACTACTTATTTGATTAATGCAAATACAAGTTTTGTTGTAAGAGTAACTTTTTAAAAGTGTGGTCTTCCAGTTACCCTTACTGTTGTGTCTCCCTCTGGGGGGGGGTTTACGCTAAGACAAGGAAGTGGGAGAAAACCTAACACAGTGCATGTCAAATATTCAGATCGTTGTACCATTCTTTAGAAACATAGTCCACAAAGGCAGGCCTTACTGTAGCAAAATATGCATATGTGAGTTGGCCTTTTGTTAGCAAAATGTAAAGAAGAAGGTCTATAAGAAAGTGTGTAAGAAGGCGATATGGTGCAGGGAAATGATCCTTTTTAGTGTTTTACTATTGTTATGTTTTGGATTAGCCAATTATGGTGTTTAGGACATGTTTCCCGCGGTAGATGTATGTTAACTCCTGCATGGTGAACACTTAATCTACACATCAGTACAGAAACGTATAAAATCATTATTATTCTGCGGGGAAACAGCCTTGTTTTCAGCGTGGACAAGATGCGTTTTCCAGCCAATACAATGTTTGTATTTCGATGTATTTATTTCTTAACCCATAAAGACAGTTACAAGTAGCAGAACGGCGATTTGGAGTTCTGTCAGATAAATTTAAAAAATACATACAATTATGATTTCTTAAAAAGTTATTATTTTAAAGCAGTATAACAAGAATCGACATGTAACGAAACGCTTTATTTTAGGCTACAGTTCACTACTTGAGAGTAAATATAGTCCGGGTTACATATTTTTTACCACTGATAACGCCATGCTTGTTTTTAATGTTTAACATATGTTCATGGAGAAAAAAAAGTTCTTATTTCGTACATTCACAAAACATTTCCAACAAAATATTTTTCAAAATACAGCCCATCTGCCGTGACATTGTTACCGCAATGCCGTGACCCGGATTCGAACCGGGGTTGCTGCGGCCACAACGCAGAGTACTAACCACTATACGATCACGGCGAGCTACGATGAGCTGGCGGGATTCTCAGAGTGAAAACTTGATGTGTTGAACGGGATCTGAGCGGGGCTGCTGGATGACGTAGAGAGGGTGTCATTATTGGGGATTTTTCTTCCCTTGTACGACTTTTTATTCATCTCTTATTGATTGTAAAACGTGAAAAACACATCGCTTGTACAATTTCATTCAATAATCTAGCCTCGGCCACCTTTAAAAAACATATTTTAATCGAGGTGACGGGCAGTATAGCTCGTCTTGTTTGCAAAATAGGGGCCTCTGGTGGACAGACTGACAGACTGCTTTCATCTGATTGGCTGATTTAGCTGCAGACGTTGCAGAGCTTCCGGTTTTATAAAACAAATCAACGACGTGCTGGTTACCAAACGCAGACCTCTCAATAAACCAAGCGGATTGTAACTGTTTTGAGCCACAATTACGGTAAAGTTTCACCACAAAACTGTGCATCATGTGGCTCTAACTATTCCATGTACAGTTGGACAGTTGTTATCATATTATGCGTTAGTTGTATTAGTTCTGTGTCGACAAATCTATGAAATTATTCTGGAACTGTGTCTTCCTATTGTTCAAAACAGCTGAATGCATTTCATTTTAGGTCGAGATATTCCACATCACCACACGACTACATTTCAAGCAAATTTGTAAAAATAAATGTACTTTTAAGCTAATTATGTTACATTTGCCAGAATTGCCACTATACAAACATGCAAATACTACTGCAGTTTGTTTTAGACATACTTGTAAAGCTACTAGCTTAGCCCCCAGTTTACTTTTTGCATATGTCTGTGTAGCTACCCACATTTCACCTTCAGGGCTCAGTGCAATACAATAAAAAAGTCTAAAGAAATGTCTGCCTCCTATGTGTTCACAGGCATGGCTCATACTTGTATTCACTGGTTCCGCAAGGGACTCAGGCTGCATGACAACCCAGCTCTGATGGCTGCTCTGAGGGACTGTAAGGAGCTGTACCCTGTGTTCATCCTGGACCCTTACCTTTATAACAACACCCTTGTGGGTATCAACCGCTGGAGGTTTCTCATTGGATGCCTCAAAGACCTGGACTGCAGCCTCAGGAAACTCAACTCCAGGTAGAGACAAAAGGGCAACAGTCTCACAAATATGAATTAAAACACATACACTTATTGTTATGTTGTCATATATTGGTGTGTTTGACTCCTTTAGGCTGTTTGTTGTGCGAGGGAAGCCCGAGGAAGTGTTCCCCAAGCTGTTTGAGAAGTGGAAAGTCACAAAGTTAACCTATGAGTACGACACAGAGCCCTACAGCCTGAGCCGGGACAAAACGGTGACCACACTGGCCAAAGAATATGGAGTTGAAGTCGTCTACAAAATCTCACACACTATTCATGATATGGACAGGTATTTAATCATGTTGAAAATGTACACATCTTGGGGAGATCACAAATTGTTTCCTTACAGAATTTACTTCTTAAATGTCTGATTTCAGGTTAATGTCCTTATATTATTGTCTGTCATGTCTTTATAGGATAATTGAGGAAAACAATGGGAAGGCCCCCCTTACTTATAACCGTTTTCGAACAATATTGAAGACTATAGGTAACCCTAAGAAACCCATCCCTGCACCAGCTATCGAAGACACTAAAGGTACTACGAACTACAGTGTGTCATGCCAGTGAATTGTTATAATGTGTTCATAGAAATAAACAGTAAACCAGTAAATGTAAGCATTCAAAAACATTTACAGCTAACATACAGCTTTTAAACTTGAGCAGTGGTTGATTAAAATATAATTTCTCTTGTCACAGATGTGAAGACGCCTTGTTCAGAAAACCATGACAAGAATTATGGGATACCTACTCTGGAGGATCTCGGTCATGACACCACAACTCTGGGAGAGGAGAAGTTCCCAGGAGGAGAACAGGAGGCTCTGAGGAGATTAGACGAAAACATGGAAAGAAAGGTATTTTAGTTTGAATTATTATTATTTCGCTGTACACAACTGAAGGGCTTTTGACACTGAGACTCTACTGAGTATAACATGTTCATTTTAGAGAGTATTTTACACAATAAATATTATGACAACAACCTATATAGCATCTGTAGAGTTGTTTAGGGCTCCTTTTCAGTGGGGAAAGTACTGAGATCCTTTACTTAAGTAAAAGTACTTATACCACAGTGTAACTTGCAAGTAAAAGTCCTGAGTTGAACATGTTAGTTTAGTATTATCAGGTTATTGTACTCAAGTATAAGTTATCAAATTACTTGAGTAAATGTTCTTAGTTAAATTTCACCACCGCTCCTTTTACAGAAAGCTGTGTCGAAGAATGATAATGGTTTGTAATGTTGTTAAATCTTATGTTGAGTTATATTATATTATTAATAACATGTTCTTGTGAGACTCTTTGGACAGTTTTCCTGAATGACATTTCAACCTTTTTAGCTCCAAAACGTTGTATGTTTGTTTGATTCATTGTTAATACAATCCTTTATCCACATAGGGGGAATACTGGTTGCATTCATATACTTTTTAAATAAATATATAACATAAAGATTTATATTTAACAATAATGAATTACCCTGGAAATGTACATGTCTCCTCTTTGATATATTAGCTCCATCTGATTCACATTGCTTCATCTGTTTTCTTACTCCAGGATTGGGTGTGTAAGTTTGAGAAGCCGCAGACTTCTCCAAACTCTCTGAGCCCCAGCTCCACGGTCCTCAGTCCATACCTCACGTTTGGCTGCCTGTCAGCACGCACCTTCTGGTGGAGGGTGACAGAAGTCTATCAGGGGGTGAGTGTCACCATGGAGGTAGAGTTTTTGTAGGTAGCATGCTACTGAATGAGTAAGGCTGTGCAACTGAAGGTTTCTTACATTTAAACAAATTAGCAAGATGCTACGCTGTACCAGAACATGTTACAACAAGTTTAAGTATTGATGCATGGCCCTAATTTTGACATTGAAAGGTAAAATGATTCTGACTGTTATGTATATCTGTTATTTGCAGAAGAAGCACTCGGAGCCTCCAGTTTCCCTGCATGGCCAGCTGCTGTGGAGAGAGTTTTACTACGCCGCTGGTGTGGGTATCCCTAACTTTGACAAGATGGAGGGCAACCCTGTATGTACCCAGGTGGATTGGGACACAAACCCTGAATATCTGGCTGCATGGAGAGAGGTAATAATACTGTATTTAAATGGACATGAATGAAAAATGGGAAATTATATTGAAAGAACATTTTTCATGATAATTCAGAAACATAGCTTATTTCCTGGATCATCAATGTTTCCTGGGTGCTCTGTATGTCCTGTAAGGCTCGGACTGGTCTCCCTTTCATTGACGCCATCATGACTCAGCTAAGGCAGGAGGGCTGGATCCACCATCTGGCCAGACATGCTGTCGCCTGTTTTCTCACCAGGGGAGACCTGTGGATCAACTGGGAAGAAGGGCAGAAGGTGTGTAAATATTTAAAGTCTCTATTGCTTCTGTATGTTAGATAATGCAGGGAGCACACAATCCATAGAGTCCTGTGTTACCATGTGCAGTTCACAAAATAGTGGTTATAACAAAATAACTTCACTATATTTTCTGATGAAATGTCTTTTCACAATATATACCAGACTAACCTTTAGATATGATATAAAGCGGTTTGGCACTGCAACATACTGCAAAGTACAGATATAAAGATTAATGCTTGAAATCATCAATCTTTGTTTATCATATACAGGATTTTATCATTATCAGATTACGTTTTCCTGCCTATTAAAAAATGTTACACATCAAAGTCTGTTTACAGTTTTGGGACTGCTGCATGACTATAAAACGATGTAGGGTCGGTTTATGGGGTTCATTTTGTGTCTTTATTATGCAATCAATACATAGACTCGACAGCAAACCTATCGACCCTGCAATTAAAATAAAATGTTTTATTCCAAGGTAAATACATGTGTTTTTTAAAACGTATTAATTCATCTTTTTCAAAGAGTGCAATGCTAATCTGTTGAGTTTATCTTTCACATTTTGTTCACGGCTCCTGAAGGTGTTTGAGTATCTTTTATTGGATGGCGACTGGGCCCTGAATGCTGGAAACTGGCAGTGGCTCTCAGCGAGTGCCTTCTTCCACCAGTACTTCAGAGTTTACTCCCCTGTCGCATTTGGCAAGAAGACAGACAAAAATGGAGATTACATCAAGTAAGACCACAAAACCAAACAAACTTAAATTGTCACAAATGATAGTGATTCATATGAAATCATCTTACCTTCCCTCTACTTGATAGAAAGTACCTTCCTCTTCTGAAGAAGTTCCCAGCCCAGTATATCTACGAGCCTTGGAAGGCTCCGCGCAGTGTCCAGCAGGCAGCAGGTTGCATTGTGGGTAAAGACTACCCGCAACCTATTGTACAGCATGAAGTGATCAGCAAGAAGAACATCCAGAGGATGAAGTTAGCTTATGCTAAGAGATCTGCAGATTCTGCTGAATCACCAAACGAATCACCCAGCCAAAAGCAAGGTACTGCAAGAAATGTGTACTTGTCTCACTCTTTAGCCGTTAGTCATGTTTACATAATGTCCTGTCTCTTCAATTCTTCTCTTTATTCTTTTCTTCTAGGTGTCAAGCGAAAGGCTAAATCCGTCATTGACATGCTGCAAAAGAAAGACAAAAAATAATAATGGTACACAAAAGAAGCTATAGTTATACCGCATTGTGTGGGCTGAAAGCTTGGGACACTTTTTGTGAATAAAGACAGTGTACTTTGTCTATTTCTTCTCCTTTAACTACTTACTGTTTTATATTGTATCTATGCCAATATTTGTAAAAAGTGAGTGAAAGGGTATACTAAAGAAAATATTTCTTGCATGGAGATTGAGGTAAATGTATAAGGATTTATGGTCTCATCTTGTATGAAGACTACAGATTTTTAAAGAAATCAGGTTGTATCTTCAGCACAAGTACTGTTGCACCTTAAAGATTGAGTCTTTATTTTTTTATGCAATATAAATAAATTCATACAAAATATAGTTTTTGTCACAATTGTTGTGATTTTTTTCAATGGTCCTGTTTACAGCTTAATATGATCAGTTTCTCTGTCATCACTTAACGTTCATGTTCAGTAGTTTTTCCTGCAATATAGGGAAAATTGAAAAGATATCTCTTGTCTTTTTTTTATTATAGCAGCGAATGGCAAAATTCAACCCAAGCCAGTACGCTGGTGGTATTTTGGAGCTCTCACTGTTACCACTAGAGGACACTATAACTCCACAGCTGATTGTTTTTTTACTTTAGGTAGTACAACTATATATCATTCATTTAGTGAACTGGTCAATTCGAAGTGACTTAAATCTGAGTTAAAAAATATTAGATAATCAGCCACTAAGCCACAGGGTCAGGTCAACACTGTGCAAACATAATATTAAATGCCTGTAAGAAAACTATTATTTTTGCAACATTTTGCATAGTAAATATTTTCTAGTTTTAATTATTATATCCTTTAGGTAAAGTAACATTTCATTTAAGAGTGCATTGATTTCAATTAAAACACATTTTCTTTATTCCTAAAATGTTGAATTAAAAACATAAACAACTTAATTCATCCTTTTGATACTAAAGACTGTTAGCCCCTGTCTAATCATGAGTATACTGCAACGTTAACCAACGCTCATTAATCAATATAGGCAACATACTGTGTGTGTGTGTGTGTGTGTGTGTGTGTGTGTGTGTGTGTGTGTGTGTGTGTGTGTGTGTGTGTGTGTGTGTGTGTGTGTGTGTGTGTGTGTGTGTGTGTGTGTGTGTGTGTGTGTGTGTGTGTGTGTGTGTGTGTGTGTGTGTGTGTGTGTGTGTGTGTGTGTCACACAGCTGTCCTCGGAGGTCAAGTCGTCTCTTATTTCTGCTTCCTTGGAGCTGACACTGGTGTGAATATCCAGAAGATGATGTCACAGCCTCAGCTGCGGGCCAGACGGCGGTACAAAGCCAAGCTCAGTTTCCACAGAGACCTGTCAAACATCAAAACAAGATGCTGTCCAACTGGCATGCTTGTGGGGGTACACTTGGCACCGGGCCACCCTGCCAATAAACTCCCAAATAACAGGTCTGAACAGAAATCAATCCCATCAATTATATATTGTTATTTGATATTTTTCAGGGACAATAGTCGTAAAGTCAGTATACTATTATGCATTCTATTTGTGGGGCTATAAACATGTTAAGTTGTCCCAAGCCCAGAAAATTGTATGATCAAAATCCCTTTTATATGTCCCTCCACCGCAGTTTGCCCACCGCTGTGCCCCTCCGTGTTGACACCTCACCTCTCACACCATCTTGGATCTCCGTACCTTAATATCCCAGTTGGATTTGAACAGCATGTTCCCAGGCAGCTGCCGTATCATGGAGCTTAATTTATTTCAGGAGTTTATCTGCTTCACGAGCAGCAACATCCAACGGATAATTCACACTTTCTACAATACCAAGTTTGCTAGATTGGAGAAAAAAAATCCATCTTTCAGTGTTTACAAACCTTTGGCCTTGACAACATGGCAGGTTCAGGAGCATTCATTAACACATAATGCAGGATTAGCCAACAGAACACACTCAGTATTGGCTACTACTCACTCAATTAGTTCGTCACCTCATAAAGCATTTTCTGAAGATCACCACGACCGCAGATAGGACTGGATATCAGTATTTGATACCTCAAAGTATCGACCAAAATAAACCATCACAAAGTATTATTGGAACTTCTGCAGTCAAGGGAAACCTGCATATGATCCTTTTTGTATCCAGGTCTAAAAGAAAGTCTGGATTTGAATGGATTTGCTCACTGCCAATCACTGAGAGCGTTTTTAGATTTATTGCAAAGTTTGATTGGCTCATTATAGCAGTAGATACAAAATGTTTGAATATATACTACAAAAACCTTAATTTTATAGTTTTGTATACTTAATATTTTCATAATTTCAACACTTGGGGAGGAGTGGAGGTGACAATTCTCAAGGTATCGAATGAAGAAGGCTACTCTATTGTAAACTGAAACTGGTTTTGGTATCAGTATCATAATGTTTAAAACTATACCCAGACACTAGTGACATGTCCATCATTTCCAATTAGATTTTATGCTTGAATGTCAGCCCTGAAAGAGCTCATCAGTGGAAACAAGACTACCTGTTTTGAGGCCACTTTACCTGGTGATGAGTCACATTCAGCGCCTGATCATGACAACAATTATGCTACTGTTTAATTGCACAGAAACATTGAACTACATTGACATTTATTTTGGCTGACATTGTGCGTGAGTCAAGGGCATAATGTTTTTTGCTGGAGGCTGAATGCAGGTGTTCTCTGAATCAGCCTGATTTATGAAAAAACACATGTTTCTAATTTAGCCGTAGAATGACATTATAAATGGAGATAGTGAGAGGGACAAGAGGATGTTTTGAGTGAAGGTTCATGAGCACACGCTGAAAGGTCACTATTTATTAGACTTCTATGGAGCTGATAAATAAATGCTGCAGTGAAACTGAAGAGCTGACAGTTGTCCAAACTGCTTCATACCTCGGTCTGTCCCTATCTCCTCTCTGACGCACACACACACACACACACACACACACACACACACACACACACACACACACACACACACGCACACACATATCTCTTCACACTTCCTCTTCACACTTCCTCAACAACAGTCCGGTAGGACTGGGCTTATCCATTACCACTCAGGCTCTAATGACTGATTATAACAATTTACATTTGCCCACCAGTGACACCCTTCAATTTCTGGCAGTGAACAATTATGTTGGCAAAAGACAGATGATGGTATCAACAAAGCCAGAGGTATTGATCTCAATGAGCATCATCTGTAGCCTCATAAATCTGCCAGACTAAGCCACAACAGGAGTTTAAAAGGCTCTATACATAGCTAGGCATGAGGCAATGGGCAACCCACTGTTGAAATCTTGCCGCCCAAAGACCCCGGGTGAATTCAGATTTGGACATGAATCGTTGAATCATTGACATAATTATTTATTTTAGGGAAAGGGAGCATGAAATGACGTGGTTGGCAAACATTTGTGGAAACAAAACTTTATGGAAAAGCCACATTTTGTCTATCAATTCAGATTTCTTTATTGTGCATTATGTTTGCATACAGTTGAAATGTCTCTTTGGTCAACATAGACATTAACTGCATCTTACAATAACATCTTAAAGTGACCAAGTGACACTAATAAAGCTCATAAGAGGTTTGTTCTTCAACTGGCACATAAGTCAATCACAAACAGTGATACCCAACATTATCTAACAAAAAATAAATGTCTATTTAAATGAGTGACTCTATGAGTTACAGAATGTCCTAAAAAGCAGCCCTGATTCTTGGGAGAGGACCTAGGGAAAAGGACTAAGATAAGGCGCCTGAGTGAGTGGAGTGAAGGGGGCAACGAGTCCCAACGGGCCTATTTAAAGACACTTTGATTTGAAATGGTCACAGCTGATAGAAAACATTTTCTTGGCTATTTGTATTTCCAGTATGTGTCCTAATGGCAAACAACTGAGGAATATTTTATTTTTATTTTCTTGTTTTAGTTTTCTGCCAACGTAATTGCAAATGTTCTGTAATCTCCTAAATATGGCTCAGCATTAGGAAACCCCTCCGCGGGAGAGCCACATGCTTAAGGAGGATTCACTGACGTATAGTCACATGACGTATAGTCCTCTGTCGTGTTTCCACACCCTGCGGTGCCTTGATCTTTCTGTACACACCCCGTCCAGAACACCCTGACCCTGCTGAGGCAACTGTGTTCTCCACACACACACACACACACACACACACACACACACACACACACACACACACACACACACACACACACACACACACACACACACAACACACACACACACACACACACACACACACACAAACGCGTCTATCACTGCACTTGGCATGTGTGTGTGGGTGTGTTTATGAGATCATGTCAAGGAATCCATCCATTTAAATGCCCTACTGTGTGTCCATGTTTGGGATTTAAAGGTCCCTCATTTATAAATCAGGCCTATTTGGTAAGAAATGTTCTCTTTTCAAACTTTTATAACTTCTCCAGGTTGCAAAGAGATATTGTTCAAACAGAAACATTAGGCTACGCCCACACCACCCTACACATTAGAGGACATAAATATTCTCTTGTTTTGAAATAAAATTCTTCATTTAATCTTGGTCGTAAAGTTGAGTTTGTCCCCTCCTGGCAAGAAAAGTGGAAAGAGTGGGGAGCTTCTGAGGATCGCGATGGATGGAACAAAACATCTAAATAGCTAAACAGAAGTCACATCGGCATGTGTAACATGAGGAGTGTATGTAACTTGATATCTCTGAACGATTTAGGGGAAACACTCAGGAAGTCGTAATTCATGCTAGTAGAGTAATTTACTATCAGTTCAAAGAGGAGTGTTTGCAGTTTGTTTACCATGCATGAAAAAGGTGATAATAAATGTGAATTCTGAGGATTTTAGGTCTTATTTGACTTTTCACGGAATTTTGATTTGTTGGACAAGAAACAAAAATGTAGCTAATTAAATTGCTAATCATTATTACGTGAATGTGTGAGAAACACTGTACGTGCAAGTGTGTGTGTGTGTGTGCTTGTGTTAAGATAAGAACCCATAGCTCTTTGGCAGTCAGTGGGATCTGCCTATATAAGGCTGTTCTATTCCTACTGCTTTTCCTCTGGGGATCTAATGCAATTGTCGCTCAGTGGACAATGCATGCCTGAGAGCTTGGTGGGCTTTACCATCTCATATTTTATTATGCAAACGCACTTTCAACATCCTCTATCTGTTTGAAAATGACATAATGCTAAAGAACAAAGGGGAAAGAAAGGTGCAAATAGAAGTAAAAGTCACTCCATAGTTTTATGCACTGCTCATATGAAGGGACTTAAAAGTGAAGGCAATGAAAAACACATGATTAGTTTTTCTACAGCCAGTTAACAAAGCTTAAAGTTGAAGGAGAAGAGCAGAAAGCCACTGACAAAACAAGTGGACCCTCTATTCTCTGAAGGCATGTAATCCTTTGAAAACCAAAAAGAAAAAACCCCTTCACCCTGTTTTTAAATCCTCTCCTCCTATTCGGGGAACTACCAAACCTTGGATGACCTTGTGACATTTCTTTGTTTTTTTCCTTCATTCAAAATATTTTTCATCTTACAGACCTTTCCATGTTATTTTATTTTATTGTTTTGTGCTGGCACATTGTTTGCTCTTTTATGAAATGGTCCTTAGAAAAAGCTTTGGAAAGGCTGATGTGCTCTTGTGCCTATTTGCAGGCCGACTATAAATAGTCCAGCAGCCTACGCATGCTCATGTTTGATTGGAAATTGCAGCGCCTTAAGTCAGAGCTGTGGGGTATCTGTCAAAGGAGGGAGAGAAACTTGCGAATGGTGAGTTTACTGAACAAAACTGACTGTATCTAAATACTGTATAGGACAGCATGTACAAAAGAGAGAGCATTACTTGCTGATGTTTGTGTTTTCATCCTCAAACTATAAAACATTCTTTATTTTGAAACTAATTCTAATTTATTTAACATAACTTTCTGTTTGTTGTATGTCAAGCTAAAGTCTTCATGTACTCTTTGTTCTCTTTCAGCTCTCTGTGGAAAGCCAATAAATAAGGGACAAGCCTAACTTTTTTTTCTCTTGGAGAACTTTTCCCCCCCCCCTTGAGTATTTCTTTATCTGGTGGAAAATGGGCTCACGGAGGACAACAGCACGCGCCTCTTTTGGCAGTGGAGGATCCAGCAGTGGGGAGGATATGAGTGCGAATAGCCGGCCTAACGGCTGCAGTTACATCTCTAACGTCAGGCCGGAGAACAGGTACAGACTCAACACTAACCCAGAGTGCTACCTGTTGAAACCACCACAGGCACCATGTTTCTCCTACTTCAAGACTTGACATGGACCTGTGTGCCATATTATTATTTTGTTTGTTGCATGGGTCAATGGAGTTTAAATAAACTGTTGATTAAGAACAGCATCTGAGTTATGATCACGGGCCCCATTTCACATCAAGCAGTACACTAACAGCAGCTTCTACATGGAAAGATTAGTTCATGGAACAAGATGTGGTAACCTTCATGTTTACCTTTTTAATGGTACCTCAGGTCATAGAAATATGCTATAAACAGTATTTTGAGTTAAGAATAATAATAGTTTTCCTTCTAGCCACTGTCACAGGGCAGCCCTTACAGTAATCCTTCCAAAGTAACAATAGTCAATACAAAAAGGGGTTTATACTGTCAGGATTTTACCCTTTAAAATATTTTCCTCAAGCTATTTAGGAGAAAGATAATGTGCAAAATTATTGGATTCTAGAAAAATATAGATAACTAGACTATTGGTACAACGACTTGGGTCAAATACACAAAACCTGGGAGTGTTATATCACTGAAAATGTAAACGGTAATGGACAGGGTCTGTTTCCAGGATAAAAAAAATAAATTAAGAATGAAATGCCAAAAGCTAAATTACTGTAGCATTTGTATTCATAACATTACATTTCCAACAATATAAACAACAGTAGTTATGAAGCCCATGCCTTATGCGTGGTATATTCTTTAAGTGTGGCAGTATTTAGGATTAGTGTCTTGTTTTGTTTGCTTAATCACAAGAATATGCAGTGAAGTGTGTAACAGTAACCGTGCAATGACCCAACAAGGAAATTGATGTCAACATCAGACATGGATCAACTGCACATCCTGTACACAAGCAGCACGATACAGCTCTTATAATAGGCATGCAAGCACATAATTACAATTATTATGTGTTTTTTTGACATTTCTCACACATCTACATATTCCGTGATGGCTAAGTATTCTTTAACCATACTATTTATGGTGATGTGTTTAATTTTATGATTAATATCATATTAGTAGACCTCTTTAAGGACACACCACACATTTGTATTGAACTGCAGAGGTCACAAGAAATGTTTTCCCTTGTTCATTTCTTTTTGTGATCTGTGTAAGATATGCCTTTTATGTGACCTGTTTAAAAAAATGTGTAGGATATATGAATCTACCATTAAAACTACCATTAGCAAGGTGGGGATTTAAATCTCCAGACGTTTAAATTCAATGAGAATTTACAATCTCTTTCCTTCTCTTTTAATTATGTTCAGTCCTAATAAACTAGCTCCACAAGGCTATAACCACCATTTTCCCAATCCAAAATGTCATTTATCTTGTGAAGCGCTCAAAACATTTGTTATCATCCTTTTTTTGGACTCTGGGTGATGTGACTATGTTGCATGTTTGTTTTGAAATATATTTGTTTAATGTTTGACTAATTTGGTCCTTAAATAAACTTCAGAAGTACTGCATGTTTTGTGGTTGTTAGGGTTAAACTAAGACAACCTGATAAATCACTCCAACCAATACTGTTGCCCTTAATTCTGAACACAGAAAAAACCACATAACAATAATCAAAGATGTACGTAATAATATTAACATGAAAGAAACAGAATTACAGCTTTACTGACCATCTCTTTTGTCTTTCACAGGAGCACGCTCTGCAGTATGATGGCACAGTTAACTGAGGAAACACAGCCCTCCTTCGAATTGACCCTCAAGTCAAAAGCCGTGTCCGAGAAATGCAATGTGAAGTTCTCTTGTGTGGTGACAGGTAAACACAGCCTCACTCTTACACTTTGCAAACTACATGACTCTTCATAATCTAAGAATATGTAACAGGAACCTACAATAATACAACAACAATATTGTAATCCTCTATATGCATTGTGTCATTCATCTTTAGCACCTGAAACATTTTCAAGACATATTATTTCTCGATTTATACTGCATTTAAAGCAATGGAAACTATCCGTTACATTTTTTGTTTTTACAGAAATTGTTAAGAAATAATTTGTTTTAATTCCTTTTTCTTTTTCTTCTTCAGGAAACCCTACTCCTCAAATTACTTGGTATAAGGATGATGTGCAGTTAGACAGATACTGTGGACTTCCTAAATATGAAATATTCCGCAATGGAAAAAACTATTCCCTACACATTTACAAGTATGTATGTTTGGAAACACTGATTTCATATCAAAACTGTATTAGCCTCAACCAACTTTAAATAAGAAATGTATAACATTGCAAAGTGGCTGTTAAGATTTGTGTGAAAAAAAACAATTCACTATATATCCTTATATATAAAAAAAATAGCCCTCATTGTAAAGAAAAGTTTGTAGCAAATAGCACATAGTGTTTTATCTTTATCTTTCTGTGATGAAGTAGTCTTGCCCAAATTTAGTACGACTTTTAATGAATAGCTTATCCCCTGACAAGAGCTTGGCTAATACTGCAGTTTTACCTCGTCAGCAATGTTTGCTTTGCTTTCTTGCAGGGACCAACCTGCTCAATATAATGCAACTTAAATTGGCTTTTCTTTGCAGTTGCACTGTGGAGGACGCAGCCATATACCAGGCCTCAGCCAGCAACACTAAAGGCATTGTGTCCTGCTCTGGGGTTCTGGAGGTGGGCGAAATGAACGAGTACAAGATCCACCAGCGCTACTTTGCCAAGGTCAAGCAAAAGGCCGACAACAAACGCAAGGAAGTGGAAGGTAAAGAAAACCAGGAGCCGATAAGAACCATCAGTCCAGACCATACACCGAGGAAGCGCCGCTCCACAATGGACACCTTTCTCAGCACGCCAAGCTCCTTGGAGGATGAGGGCAATGAGGAGAGCAAACAGGCTCTAACTGAACAGACTGAGGCCAGGTTACATGAGGCAACTGTGAAGGAGATGGAGGAAAAATCAGTCCCCATCGCTAATGGCACAGTGTCTGCTGTATCCAATGGACAGACCGTCAGTGAAAACGGTAACAAGAGTGGGACAAACATTTATGACTCTGCCCAGAAGAGTTTTACTGCACAGCAGACAAAAACTCCCTTTATCAGGAAGAAGATTAAAATGTCCAACAGTGCACAAGAAGAGCGGGCACCTGAGGGGAGAACCGCAAAGGAGGAGAATATTACCCCTGTAGTTCTGGCCTGTACAGAGTCAGTGCAGTTTAAGGGGATTTCAGAAGAGTTAATGGAAGTAGAAAACATTGTTAGTTCATCAGTTGTGGATTCAGTCCCTAGAAAGATGGCACAAGGACATCAGAAATCAGAGGAAGCATTGCTTGCTGACAGGCATTCAAAGAATGAAAGCGTACGCGTTGAGGTAGCTGTGCCTTCAAAGAAGGAACAGCTGTGTCTTCTAAAGAAGGAACAGCTTACTGCCTCTGTACCTCCAGCTGCTCCTACATCTACAGGTTACAATATGTCTGGAGCTAAAGGCAAAAAAGATGCAAAGCTTGAGAAGGAAGCTGGACGCAACAATCCAGAAAAAATATTGGAAATGCAAAAGCGAATTCCTCCCATCACCTCAAAACAGAGACAGTCAAGTCCTACAGCACCTCCCCGAAAACATAGAAACTTAGTTAAGGGGAATATGTCTAAAATAGAATCTCAAACAGTCATGGATGTTGACAAGAAGTCAAACACTTCCATTGCTGGATCTTTAGCACGTAAAGAGATTGAGGCCATAAACGCAACGTGTGAAAGCACGTCTGCTTCACCTCAGCGTCCATGTGAACAGGCTGGAGATAAGCTGTCTCTGAAAGAAACAGGCCCCTGCCAGAAAAATATGTCTGTGTCTCAGCCAGCGCAGCTGAATGAGGTGAGTGAGGCTTTTTGCATGAGCTCATGAGTGCTTTGTGCTGCCAACACAGGCCTCATCAGTAGCTATTTATAGCTTTTACAAATATGCCCTGCTGTGTGACAAGAATTAAATGACGCACATTTTGACAGTTGCAACAGGTAATGTGTTGCAATTGATATTATTAGTGAAAGTTTGGACAGTTGCAGCATTTCTTAGGATATAGGATATATTTTGAACATTGATAAGCAGATTCTTTCTTAAGTAATATGTTAACATTTTGGGAAATAAAATACGGTTATTTGCTTTCTTGCATTGAATAAGATGAGATGATTAATAACTTGAAAGTCGCTTTGGATAAAAGCGTCAGCTAAATGAAATGAAATGTAATGTAATAATGTATGTCCGTTAAATCTATTATAAAGCATTAGATAACAGCTAGCAGAAGTTAGCTTAATTTAGCATAATTACTAGAAACGGGGAGACATCTAGCCTGGCTGTGTCATAAGGTCATTTTGTTTTTTTACCGTGGTTTATGAGCTTTAGAGGTTTTGATAGATTTGTCTTATATGGAAATGGAACTGAGATCACTTCTGTCAAGATTCAGTGCCTTATTACAATTGATGTGAATCAAATTGCATTTTGCCAGCAGCTGCTAAGGCTAGGCTAAGCTAGCAGCTGCTGGCTGAAGTCTTACTGTGCATAAAACAAATCTTAAATATTAAAAAAAATACTTTTAAAGATATGAATCAGAATAGCATTGATCTTCAAATAAGTGTTGTTCCCCAAATGTCCAACAACTAACAGCTTGAAGTGAAATTGAATGGAGGTGTTGTGGTGACCTGCTTGATGATGCAAGTGCATGTGACTAAATTAAATTCTTTATTATTCTATCAGCACATGATCTCATGGAGGGTCATTTTGCAACATCCCAGATCAACACTTGTTTTGCTATAATCATAAATCTTTATGTTCCATTGCTTATGCAATAGTACTGACTCCAGCTGATGGCTGAATACTGAAGGCATTGCAAGCTGAGAAAGAAACACTGCACAGCTGAAGTACCTCTTAAAATTATTCACATTCCTTTCTGGCCACATTTAAACATAAAATAGCAACCTTGTGAATAGGCGTCATAGTGCCAGAATTAGTTTGAAACGTTGGAAGGAAGACAATGAGAAAAAAGCAAAAGATGCTGATTTTCTGACATTGTAAAGCTCATACCATTTGTTAGTTAGAAATATTTTGAGGTTTTTTTCAGTTGCTTTTTAAATCAACAAAGAGCCTAAAAGAGACCCATGAGCTATATTATACGGTAGCTTATCTCAGCCATGAAGGACTGACATATGACACAGGGAACATCCCGTGCTAATTTAAAAAGAGTTTCAATTTAAATGCAGTCTTTATAAGGATATGACGCTACACAAACATGGTTGTATGGCTCTGGTGTATGGAAGAGAGCTGTGTAACATGCTTATGTTTCATTATATACCAAATATAGCACACTACTACGCGTTTTTTCTCAATCAAGTTTTAGTGAATGTCCTGTATATGTATTTGGGGTCAAGATCATTTGATATGTGAACATATTTAAAATGTGAATTTAAAGAAAGTAATGTCCCAAGATAACAAGCTACAAACATTAACATGGAAGGTATTACATTTTCTTACACTTTAGAGTGATGTAAACATTGCAAATAGACCAGGTGATGTATATGTCTTTTGTTCATCACTTAGGTTTATACATTTATTTTTGCTCGAAGGTCTTCCCTTTCTATTTGTTGCTGGTTACGCTGTTGCTGTTTATAAAATTATATGTGCTTATCCATGTTCTGCATAGCCGGGGATAAGAGAATAAGTATTTACAGCATGGAAATCTCTGCTTTTATTTTGCCTCAAGGTTAAACAGGTCCATACAAAGAGGAACAGGAATGATGCACCTGTCAGCCTTGAGCTTCCACATAACAGGATGGACATGCCTCGACCACAAAAGACTCCATCAGAGAGAAAGACCACGACAGATGACATCCAGACCCCTTCCACGCACTGTGGTGTTCAAGTAGCAATTGGCAAAATGACACAGGACACATGGGATCATTCCAGGGGATCAAATGAAAGCCATACAGTCCTTATTACAGACGTGCAGAAGTCACCCTTCAAAAGCACCGGTGGTGGTGAGAACACCTCAGGGTGTAACGTTTCTTCCAGCGTCGAGCAAAGCCAAGCTGATACAGCCATAAAAACTGTTGAAGGGACAGAAATACAAGTTGATGAGAAGGTAAAACATAACGAGGCAGGTAAGTTATTGGCGCAGTCTGACAGCATGGCCCCAAATGAGAAGATAGATGAGATGGAGACTGAAAGTCCTACTCTGCATATGACTGAACACACTGGAACAGAAAAGCCCAAAGATGCAGCAGATAAAGACTCTGATGTCCGTGTTGGGGATGCATCTAATAAAGAAACAGAGAAGAATGAGCATTTATTAAAAATGGCGGAGGAAACTAGTTCAGCATTACAGAATTTGAAGTCATTTATAATTGAGCCTGCGATCCAACTCCTTACAAAAACTCCAGAAAAAGCAAATATATCAGAACTCCAATTGAAAGATTTACAGGAAATTCAACAACCTGTAACAAAAATCATATCTGTAGCTGAACTTCTGAGATCACAATTAAAAGCTCTTGACGCCACATTAGCAAATTCAGTGACCACCATACCAGTCCATGCTAGCGTTTTACAAGATCCAGCTACAGCGGTGACTGAAAAATGTGAGGAAATAAAGGAGAAGGACAGGAAACCAGAAGTAGAGAAGTCAATGTCTGACAGGAAAAGTGAGACACATGATGATAAACCTCTAAGAACAATAAAGGAAACTCTTATGGAGATTTATAATCTACTAAATGAAGAAAATCAAGGTGAACTTTCCCCGCCTGTTCAGGCTTTACAGAAACCTCTTTCAACCCCACCTATCCCTGCTGTAGAGACTGGCACCACTAAAGAGACTACAGGCGTTCATGGTAGTGATAAAAAGTATAATGAAAGTGTTATGGACATTTGCCAGGAACTTGCAGCTTCAACTCTGGTTCCTCTGAAAGAATGCCCAGTTGTTTCCGTTTGTGGGAGTGAAAATGACAAACACGAGTTTCCTCTTTCGACATCTAATGATGAACTGACCAAAAGACTTGCATCCGGGACTGTAGGTCTAGAAACTGGGACTCCACTTGCAGTGAAACCTATAAAGGCCAGTAGCCAAGAGTCGATTATAACAGTTTTGGAGAATGCCAAAGGTAAACCTGTTGACGGCAAAGACATGGGAGTTATACCGAAGTTAACACCAGAATCGAAACCCGACAGCCAAACCAAAAAGACGATTACTGAAACAAATTCTACAACAATAGAGCATTTGGAAACAGAAGAACACAACACAACAAACTGCTCTTTGCAGAGTGTAGAAAAGGTTCCTACTAAAAGTGAACTTGGCACAGATACAAAAGAGAATAATATTAACATTATTCAGCAGGATAGCTCTATGGTTAAAGAAGTTCGAAGGACGGACTCCTTGGGCAGTTTAACTCCTCAGGCTAGTCCATTATTAAAGAGAAGAGACTGTGTTTCTCCCATTCCTTCTGCAACTCCTCAAGAGCTGGCCTCTGGAGCCAGACGCAAAATCCTTGTACCCAAGACTAAATCTGAGGAGGCATCAGAGGCCACAGCACCAGTTGATATCCAAACTCAGAAGAAGGAAGGTCCTGCTGAGAGCAACAGGCTTTCTGTAAGTCCTGTGACTCTCGCGACGTCTCCAAGCATGTCACGGCGGTCACCGCTGCTTCAGATACCTGGTGAGCAAACGCCTCCAACAGAAAGGCGTTCTCCCCTCGTGAGCAGGAGGAAGATGGTATCTGAGACGCCGGCACCAAGTCAGCCACCTAAAGAGGAGATCCACACCCAGAAAACTGATGGGAAACCTGCAGAGAAGGACAAGCATGACCCATTCAAAGGTAACATTTCTAACATTAACACATTTGAGTATCGTTTTAGGTGTACATTAAGTATTGTCACCGACAGCTTGAGACATAGGCAATGAATACCATATAATATGCATTGCACATATCACACTTGGTGATTTGCTTGATTGTGGCGTGTCTATTTTCCCTGCAGCTCCTCAAGTTATTCGTAAGATCAGAGGTGAAAGCTTTGCAGACGCCTCGGGACACTTGAAACTGTGGTGCCAGTTCTTCAACATACTTAGTGACTCTACAATCAAATGGTACAAAAATGAGGAGGGGATTGCTCAGATTCAAAGAAAGTAAGTTTCCATTTTAATAGATGTTTAGAAATGTAGTACTTCCTATAAAATGATTCTGTTTTGTGTTGATTTAAATGATAAGTCTTAGCAAGAATAATAGTGTTTGTTTGTTTGTTTCTCAGTGCAGGGGATGAAACCCAGGTTAATCTTGCCATTGTTCAGGCATCATGCATAGACTCTGGTGTTTACGGTTGCACAATAGCAAATGAGTATGGGACCGACTCAACAGACTTTCTGCTTAGTGCAGACGGTGTGTACTTTTGGCTTATATTTGGCATATAATTAAAAATGTTTCCTTGCATTTCTTGGACTCAACATGTCTCATGCTGTGTCCTTTCTCACTGTGTTGCAGTCTTGGCTGGAATGTCCCTACGTGAGGACCTTGGTGGTAAGATGAGATTTTAGATGTTTGGATCATGTCTTTCCTGCGTCAGAGCCCAAATGCTTTTCTGACTGACATTCTTATATTTGTCTCTATGCAGTTGGTGAAGAAATTGAAATGACACCCATGATATTCAGCAAGGGTGTAGCTGATTCTGGCGCCTGGGGTAACAAATTCTTTGGCCGTATAATGATGCAGGAATCACATATTGGTAAAGGCTGTTCTCATAAAGTCTGGAGGGCAAAAGTCATCTATGGTCTGGAGCCTGTGTTTGAGTCTGGAAACACATGTATAATTAAAGGGCTCAACCCTATCGCCTATGGAGGGAAAGCAGAAAGCTGCCTTATCGACAGGAACCTGGACATCGTCAAGCAGGTATGTAAAAAAGGTTTGATTTAATAAATGTTTTAACATATTTAATTTGATGAACTGACTAATCCAGTTAGTCACGTGTAATTAATTGCCACCCACATAGGATTACAGAGGCACTGATCAAATATGATTAAATAAACATACTGATGTACATTGAGCTTACTTTACTGGCTATTCTCCAATGTTCGGCATACAGGAGTGTAAAATTCAGAACCTGGTTCGTGAATACTGCAAAATCTTCTCGGCAGAGGCAAGAGTGATAGAAAACTTTGGCCCATTACTTGAGTGAGTATAATCAGTTTACTCCCCATCAAACATTAACATCCTCTTGAGTTTTGTTCATGATACAGGGATCATTAAGCCTCTCTAAAAACCATTACATCTTTTTCCCACAGGGTGCTGCCAGTCTACCTGATGTACCGACCAGCAAACACTGTCCCTTATGCCACAGTGGAGGCTGACCTGACAGGAGTCTATCAGAAATACTCTGTCCTGGATGATGCAGGCAGATTAGACACAAAGTCTGGCTCTGAGGCGGGGCAGAAGTGCTGTGCCCTGCAGCACTGGATCTTTCAGTGGACCAGCGGCAATCTGCTAATCTCTCGGATTGAAGGTAGGATGACACCTGAATTTAGGGAAACGTGAAGTTTTTCCCATTTTTGCTTACGTTTAAAAAAAGTGCTTTTGGACAATAACACCTTCTTTATGTACCTCCTGGTTCAACACACAACACAACAAACATTTACCAAGTTAAAATCAGCAGCATATTGAACTGAAGAGGCAGTGAACATGTAAAGCGTCAAAATTGATTAAAGGATTAATCACCATACCATAAATATTTTTGGCAGTAAGGGGAAGCATGGGGGTTTAAGATGTTTGTACTGATCTTAAGATGTAACCTTCTCAAAGAGGCATGAGAATATTTAACGCCATTACACAGGATTTGTTATGCAGCAATATATTTATGATAAGACGAGAACACAACTTTCTACCTCATTTCAGTGCTCATGTAATACTGTAACAATTCATGCTTCATGTCTGACACATTTGAATATTTCACCTGAACAACAGAAAAATAAAGTAATTGCGCGTGTTGTTTTGCAGGTGTTGACACCAAGATCACCAACGTTGGAATTTCAATCAAATCAACAGGGTTTGTGTTTTTTCTCTGATTGATGCTCATTTACAGGTAATTTACTTTCATCCTGATCATGACTGTAACATTTGGCTCTGTTGTGTCTCACTGCAGGCATCACGGTCTGTCTGTCGAAGGGAATCCCAAAGTGTTTGAGCAGTTTGTCTCCCAGCACCAGTGTAACTATTTCTGTGGTCTGCTCAGCCTGAGGTCACTAAAGATCATGGACTCTTTGTTGACGCCAACCAAGCCCAAAGGCGCCAAGAGCCCGTTACTTCAGCGTAAAATGGCTGGTGGCTCCAACAGCCCTCAGACAGGCCGGAAAGCTGCTGGCAGCCCCAGACTGCCCCGGAAAACTGAGCAAGATGGAAGGAATACCCCCACGAAACAAAAAGCTGCTGACGTGCCCATAGCTGTTAAGGTGGAATAGAGTGATTATCTCTCAATTAGACAGAATGAGTCACAGAATTTGTTATGGAAATGGTGGATTTCAAGTTTTTTTTACCGTCACGCATATGTACACTGCACATAGAGTGATATTTTGTCTTTGCACTAGCCCCATTGTAGAAGTACAAGGAGCAGTAGGTACTACTACACCACCCTGGGATCCATGTTGGCTGCCAATGTCTTGCTCAAGAGCACCTCGATGAACTGGCATCTCTCTGAGTACTATCCACACTCCCCACTCGGTCCTTTTCGGGACTTGAAAACTCGACCCTCCAGTTTCAGAAGCCAAGTCCCTACCGATTGAGTTAATGCCGCTCAAACTGCTAAGAAAAACCCTTCAGATACGAGGAAAAGATGAATAAATAGCATGACTTAAATATTTAATCATAACGGCCACCATTCCTTGCCATGATCACTTAGTGTGGATTGACGCCCTCACGTGTTGTGGTGTTTATTAGTGTATCTTACATTGAGACTCAATCCACAGTGTAGCAGCAAGAAGTAGCTGTCCTGGGTTTGTATTCATCGATCGATGTACCATTGAAGGTCACAGATTGTGAATCCTAATCTCAGGTCACTGTGTTTGTACTAAATAAATGTACAAGAAAAACATGTTGAACTGAAGTGGCATTACATGTGTATTTTTGTATTTAAGTTTAAGCACAATCACCTTTGTAGTCACCGTTGTGAGAATGTAGGGCAGTTATCGTGTTACTTAAGTACAACTAGAACAGATACACAGTACAACCAATTTTAGGCTGGGAATAAACAACCTCATTTTTTTTTCAGGAATGTATCAAGCTAAATGTAGCTTTACATGACATTGTTGTACAGTGGAAAATGGTGCTGTGGTTTTATATTGTAACCTGTCCTGTTTTCTTGCTGTTCTACATTGCACTGCATTTTTAGAAACTGCACCTTTGAATGCAACAGGCTGTAAAATAAAATAACATTTGTGAAAAAAATAAAATGATTGAATTTGATAGATTACGGCTTGTACGTTTGAATACGCTTTGAAAGTGCATGACGTGCTTTTTAAATGTTGAGTGTCACTCTTAATAGATATTAGCATATTATTGAGTGGGCTGAATCACTGCAATGAAAGCCACTCAGTCTATGTGACATCAGCAGTCACTCATTATCATATATCGTCTAAAAAGATAACCCAGTGTTATCTCAGTGACTCCTCTTATCTGAGAGGACTCATTTCTTTCTGACATTCACTTGTTATTTATAGCATTTCTATTCAAATGATTGCATAATTTGGGTGATTCCTTTATACAATTTAAGTAAAGTAACACTTTATTTTCAGCTACATTTTTTCAGGGTTTCCAGCATTGGAAATAATTTGTTTTCAAATAATTTGGAGTTAGAACAATAAAGATTAAAACTAAATGCAGCAACTTGATGAATATCTAAAAGGACATTGTCACATTAAAATGTTTTACCTTCTTTTTGCCATTGCATGCGAATGAGAGCTACCACTCAGGGGCAAATCAGATTCCTTCACATATAGTAGAGAATGAAGTGTTGCCGCAACCAGTGTGTGTTTACAGAGTGAAAGGCTAACTTCATCATGATAATCATTTGTGATTCCCAGTCATTAGTGAGTCATCGTTTATGTAAGCAGTAGCCTCACGCACAAGTGTGATCCGAGCCGGTAAGCTAATTGCACGCTTAACAAATAAAGTTCACTTAGTGTCACTTCTGATGTTGTCCAGAAGCATGAGAGGGTCACATGCTGTCAACAGAAGGAAGAGCAGACATCAGTTGCACTGCTGGTTTATATCTCTAACATGCTACCTTTCTGTTGTATCTGTAAGATATGTGTGACACGTGTTGGCAGCAGGACAAGAATAGAAGCACTAGCACATAAAAGAAGCCCTTTCCATTAAAGTTGTGCCCTTATAGCAGCAATTTGTAACGCAATTCCCTAAAGGCCTGTGCATGGTATTCGTTTGAATTGTTATTTACAGACTTTGTACTGGGTTTAATTAATTTTGTAATGTGGGTACAGGCTGTGTATTTCACATGATGACTGAATTGGAAAATGGAAAAGATTGGTCCACAAGACACTCCTGCCACCTACTGTTAGTAGTCACGGTGGAGTTTAAATATTTACTCTCTGATAAGCATAGGGCAATGATGAACCAGCAGGAAAAATACAAGGGTATATATTTTTTATAACAAAAAGTGACAAGAAAATAAAAGTATTAATAGAATACGTAAAGGGTAATCCATAAATGAGAGGCAAAAATATGTGACAAATGATTTTATTTTGGAAATGAACTTGTACCCTCTCACAGCGCACCATGTTCACTTTGTAAAATCAAATCTCATCACATTGTCAGTATCTTTGTCTATTAGTAAAACCGAATTTTTCTGAGAGGAATAATGTCAGACAATGAGACAAACCGTAATTCGAACGAGTTTCATGCAAGGCGTTACAGATATAATTATGAGCAAAGTGTGGAAATTACAGAGAAGAAAATGCACTGGCACAGCTCTTCCTGCTGCTCTGAGTAGCTCTGACCGAATGTTTTAAAGAGCACTGGATCATTCGCAGTAATCTCAGCATTAATACCCATGATGAGACGCAGCAAATGAAAGAATTGTTAGTCCCCCACTGTAGAAATATTGTGTGTACATTTAGGCCTAAGTAATTGACATATCCTTTAATAAGACATAATGTTGAGTTAATGGGAAGATCTCCCACTCAGGGCCCGGGTCTTTAAACACATTTGTGGTCTCACATTCAGGCTCATTGTGGGAAGAAAAAAACATGCTTAACATAAACTATTTTATTACATTGGATTGTTTTGACAGATGTTATAGAATAATACCTTTACATTGAGGCAGACATTATTGGTAGATTTAAAGCAAAGTGAGATGAAAAACTGAAAACGTGAGAAGTGTGTAATCTCTTACAAGACTGCCTGTGATTCTGATCTCACATTGTTGTGCCGGACTGACCTCAATTACCTTTGGCTGGCCAGGGAGGTTGTGACCATTTATATGAAAATGATCATGCGTTCATAAATGCCACAGACTAGTTGGCATTTGAAAAAAAGTTTTATCTCCAGTCCCCTAAAAGCCCCAGACTGCCCATTGTCTCAGAGCCATCGCTAAGTTGACTGTCAGTGCAGCGTTAATCTACCATATCACAGCCAGCTATTGCTGACTACAAAACAATGACACTCTGATGTATATCTCATGCTATTTCCTCTGATGGGGTAACATAAAGGCTACATCTGAATAATATGGGTGTTGTCTAAATGTTGTATGTCGCGCTGAGCAATTCTCCTTTCAAATACTGCACAGGAAGATGACGTGTGGATACAGGATTTAACAGTGATCAATATGCAGCTAAATGAAATACAAATCTGTTCAATTATGTTAGCATAAAGCTCACTAAAGCCACAAGATGTGTCTGTTATATACATATCTGCATGTGAAATCATTCCAGATATTCATTTTCGAGAGGCATCATTGACAATCTTTAAACAACCTTAAAGGTTTTTAATGTAACACTGGTAAGTTCTCTTGGTGTGATGTACATGTGTCTTCATTGTCAATGGGTATCACCTCACAAATACCGCCCTGCTCTGCTTAGAGGCGGTTTCAGTTAAATTGTTAAAGGATATGCCGTGACCACATCCTCTGTAAGATGCATGACACATGTATTGCTGAGATGTGAACAGATCACAACACATTTTAAGCAGTAAACCCATCATAAAGAAACTCTGCAATTCAGCCTTGTGTACAGACTTCTCACTCCTGTGTTGGTTTAAGATATAGATTAAACATTTATGCAAGTATGCATTTATACAGAGCTACATATTCTTCATTAAAGAAAATAAGGAACAACAATTAAACAAAACTAGTTGAATCTAAAGAGTGCTTTTAGGTCACAAACTGCCCAGGAGATGCATGGACATTAATGAATAACTGAACTCATAGTTTCTGGGAACTTGACATCTGCTGTTGTGGTATCAGTGCACTTGGGTATTCATTCATGTAACTTTTATTACAAAATCAGATGTAAAATGTTTTTTTAAAAGTGCACCAAGCTCTAAAATATTTGATGTAATTGACGTCCTGAGTTGGTTAGTTTGAAAGATTAGATCATCCATGACAAAATGAAGATTATACTTTTCAGAGTACTCCTTAGCACTGTTCTAAAATGAATATCAACAAATAAATATACGCAGTTTTCTCCTTTAGTCGACAAAGATGTAAGCTGCTGAGAAGGACAGAGTGGTTTTATTATAAAAATGTGTGTTTATAATTGATTCAAAGGTTAACACCATGTTGACATAGTGTTTTTATGTGTGTCCCTGCAAACATATAATCAACACATTGCCAGAACATGTTCTCAAATTAAATTGACATGACTTTTAACACGGAGTGGGAAAAAACAATTAAGTATAGTCATATAAATGCCAACATAAAATCAGATGTTGACAGCTGAAACAAATGTTGTATGTGTCACTAATAATCTCCACAGACTGAGTCAACTGGCAGATGGACTTCAGGTGTTTGGTCAATAATGATGTTATTACTTATTCCGTCAAACGCACTTCCTCTAGGAAATTGGATGTTATCAGTGATAGAAGAAAGCATGATAATTAGTGGCGGTGAAAGCTTCTCACTTGTTCTTTGTTTTGTGACACATTTTATTAAGCAACAGTCCAGATGTTGATTAAAGTTTTAGTGGAAAGTAATCTGACATTTACTTAATGTGTAATAGTTTGTTTGCAGAATAGTTTACCCTCCTTTAATGGCGGCTATTAATATTCCATAAATTACAAATTCAGAGTGATGTTTATACTAGTGGTTGTTTGGTTTATGATTACATGACTGATTGTAAGCTTCACTATATTTGACTCACAATGAAAAAGAAAGGACACTCTGAAGGCATTGAGAATGTTTTAGACAAAGCTTAAAACATTTTTGAAAAAAGCTGCAGTCAATATTTTTATAAAAAACAATGGCTCAAATCACTTTTCACAATCCGATAATATAGTGCAATAACACTGACATAATCATATGCATTCTGATCATGTATAAATATAAGTTTGGACCTTTATCATACATCTGCCGTTTATGTGGTGTGGAAAGCCAAGAAAGGCAGAATAACTAAAACAAGAGAAATGCACAACTATTAGAGAAAGAAATGAACAAATCAAGGCTCAAAAGTGTCAACAAAGGAAGGTATGCAAAGCAACACAAACAGTCATGAAACAACCACAAAGACCCAAATGTCTACATAGAAATGCAAAAGCATCCACCATAGGATAAAATGAACACAAAGAGTTGAAGACCTCTAAAGATGCAAAACAACCTCCAAAGAGACACAGATATGACCATAAAGAGATGCAAAACGTCTACAAAGACATGCAAAACAAAAAAAGCACATAACAATCCAAAAGGGTCAGAATATAATCGCAAAGAGAAAAAATGTGTTCACAGACACAAAATGACCTCAACAAATGCAATACATCTACAAAGCTATTCAACACAACCTAAAGGAGCAGAAATGATCAAACAAGACCAACACTGAGGTGCATAACAACAACAACGAGGAGACACAAAAGTACCACAAAGCCACAGGGAAATGTCTATGAATATTGTATCTTCGATTTCTATCTTACTATAAATCTGCACTGTTCCCACTTTATATTGCAATGTGCTGCACAGCAAATGATCAGGGTAAATCTATCTATCCAATGCCCTAATTTTAATGTGGCATCATCTCTTGTTTTGTTTTTAAACTTCTGTGAAAACTGAAACAGACCCTACAGCGACACGTTTCCTTTCAGTGTGTGCCATGCTCTCTCTCGTATCCTAAACTGACACCTCAACACAGCGCTCAGTGGTGGGCGGGACTTCCTGTTACGCGCACCCGGAAGATTCGGATGCAAGTTTTCAGCGCTTGCCCGTGCATCCATATGCTCGTTACTTTAAAACGTTTTGATGTGATTTAGGTGCTTTTTCTACACAGTAGTATTTGCCACGATGTTGTCTTTAGACTTTCTCGACGATGTTCGTCGCATGAATAAGCGGCAGGTATGTACCCGGACATTTGCTCTGATGTGACCACCGTCTCTTTGTATGGTAGAAATACAAAGCTAACGATAACTAGCCACCAAATGCTTTTTAACACTGTAGCTGTCTGTCACTTGTTAGCAACATTTCAAGAGAACTGTTTCATGCTTAATCATCTCTCAAAAATAACCCCTTATTCCGTAGTTTGAAATACACCTTGTAACCTTGTTTAAACCATACTCTTGACTTCAGTGTCGCTAGCCATGTTGTTCCTCATTTTAACACTATTGTCATGGCACCGTTAGCTAAAGTCAGATTTGCTAACTAGTATTTCACCACTGAATATTATAATGTTATCTCCGACATATGCAGTGGTGTAAAGAAACTAAGTACATTTACTGTACTTTAGTACAATTTGAGGGAATTATACTTTACTTAAGTATTTCAATGTTCTGCTACTATGTACTTCTACCCCACTACAATTCAGAGGTACATATTGTACCTTTACTTCACAACATTTATTTAATATAGCTTTAGTTAATTTGCAGATTTTGAAGAATTATATTAAACACTTGAATAAGATTCATTAAAACCTGGAGTAAATACAAAAGCTACCCTGCAGTATACACATGAATTACAATTAGCTGCACCTTTACCAGCTTTGATAAGCACATAAATACATAAATAATTATAATCAAGACACATACAATTATTAAAATATCGACCAATCTGCATAAAGAGTACTTTCTATGTTGGTACTTTATGTATGTTTTGATGCTAATACTTTTGTACATTTACATTTTGATTGCAGGACTTTAACTAGTAACACAGTATTCCTACAATAGTACAAGTACAAGATATGAGTACTTCTTCCACGTATGGATTTGCTTACTAGTACTTCACCACTGAATGTAATGTTATCTCAAACATATGGGGGGAAACAATCAGGAGTTAACCTCTACACGCAGACGTGTGTTTTGAGAGGCTGTAATAAGAAATGCAATTTTAATATTATTTGTGTTTGCAGCTCTATTACCAGGTGCTGAACTTTGGTATGATAGTTTCCTCTGCCTTGATGATCTGGAAGGGATTGATGGTCGTCACCGGCAGCGAGAGTCCGATTGTTGTTGTTCTCAGGTAAGTCACATGTGTTGGTATTTAACCCTCCTGTCGTTTCTCCCCCGTTACTTTGGTGTTCCCGGTCAAATTTGACTGTGTTTTAACTGCTCTTACATTAACAGAAAAAGCATCACCACATTTTATTTAACACCCTTTTAAAGACCCAGTGAAGTGTGCGCCGGTGCATGATCTGTTATGCTAATAAGTATAGTAATGACCAAAATTGTCCATTGGAACCCATATCAAAGATGTTGGAATAGCAACGAATTTGACGAGTTGGAATTTTCCGCTGGGAAACCTCCGCCTTCGTGGGCGTGGCTTGCGATCTACTGCGTGACGTCAGAAGATGGGCTCAGCCGAAGTGTTTACATTCACCACCGTTCATTTTGTCTCTGTTTCAAAGTGGAATTTACCAACGTTTTTGAGCGAGTATTTTATTGGAAAGTGTTTCGCAGTCGACTGGAAGTGATTGCCAATCGAGGAAACTTGACAATGGAGGCGACAGTGAAGAAAAAGGGAGGAAAAACACACGGGAAGCGATGCATTGCCGCTGGCTGTGGTAATGTCAATTCTGCCGAAGTGGCGATGTTTCTGTTCCCAAAAGATGAAGGTGAGTGGCTGGTGTTATTGTTTCGTAGATTCGTAGATTGTTTATGAAAAATACAGGCCACTGTGTTTGTGTTTACTAACAAGACTATCATGGCGGCGGCAGAGCTCAAGTCGAGTTTCTCCGCCTGGAGATATTCTCACTATTTCACTTTTGTCGAGCACAAAGAAAAGAACGTTTTAGTTAAATGTAAGTTGTGTCTTGGCGGGTCAAAGATCCTATCGACTGCCCAAAACAGCAATTAAAATCTGTTGAAACATCTGCAGAAACAACATGCTGGGACGAAGCTAGTAGCTAAGACCACAGACCCAGACTCATCCGACGCCACTCCACCTCCACCTAAGCAACAGCGGCTGGATTGGCACTTTGAAACATATCTTTGTGTTTGTGTTTGTATAGACCACATTGCTTAGCAGAGTTCAGTGATGCAAATGCATGTCAAGTTGATCAACAGGTTGTATTATTCTCCGATGCAATAACAGTACTGAAATGAAGGCTACAGTATAAGGGCATTAATGGGTGCCCTTTTTTAAGTAACTAAAAAGTTACTTTTCACAGTAACGCATTACTTTTTGGTGTAAGTAGTGAAGTAACTAGTAATTGTAACTAGTTACTGGTTTTCAGTAACTAGCACAACACTGCATGTGAACATGAATGTTGCATCATGCTATGAACAGATGAATGTATGATCAGGTGATGGCCAATCCTGTGTGTAGATCTACTCTAGATCTATGACAAAATATTGTCCTCAACTAAATTGACTTCCATGGCCACTTTCCTCATCTATCCTGTCCGAAAAGCTGTCAAAATCACTCATTTCTCTCGCACCAGTATCACTTTCCGAAGGCTCCGCCATGTTTACAATCACAACTGGGCCCATCTTGTGACGTCACAGCCGCTATCGTCTGCAGCAGCGGTAGGCTCAGACGGCCGTTCACGGGATGAAAAATTTGCGATGTTTATCTCGTCCCTCGCACTTCCTAAAAAATTATTTTAGCCATGAACAGGTACAATTATATGTAAGAAATGAAACTGCCATTTCATTTTGGCGCAAAAAAATGCACTTCACTGGCACTTTAAGCTGTAAACATTGTCTCAGTCAGAATACTGGTTAACATGAATAACGGCAGTGAACATACGATAACAGACACTGAAAATGGATTCCAAAATTAACATTTTGTCGATTTGCGAGTGTGTGCTATCTGGATGAACATAATCTAGGGTTACCCAGTCATTTCCTATGTCAGTCATATTTGACCGGGAACATCATAGGTGTAACAAAGTTGACTAAACCACTCAAAGTTCAATGGATGTGGTGATCAGCAATTTTATATGTAGAAATACCTACTGTGGAGGATATCATAGGGCCTTGAAGCAATCTGATGTAAAACACAATATTTATGAATGATGAAAGTAGTGCATTGGTCAGATTTTACCCCAACACGACAGGAGGGTTAAATTTCTTTTTTTGCCTTTATTTGGCATTACTTGCCTCTGCTGATGAGAGTTAGTGATATTATAAATAACCAGGGTTGGTGGTTCTGCATGGCCAGTTCAAACCTTTCACTCAGAGTAAACAACAAATACAGAGTCCAAGGACTGTTATTTATTTAGGGCAGGCAAGTCACATGTGGGCCTCAATAGTTGGGGGCGTTTAGGTTTTTGTGGGTGTTAATATTTTCTCTCGTGCAGCTTTGAATTATGATCGCTAGACACTAAGAGATTGAGGGCTTCGGTTGCACATGGTGAAAATGTGATCTATGCTACATTGAAACACATTTGTAGGGCTGTGTATTGGCAACAATCTGGTGATACAATAATCATTTCAATACAGTATATTGCAACCCTGTACGCAGTCGTTTAAACTTCAACTGTAATAGTATAAAGAACACAATGCAAAACGCTACTTCAGGGCCATTACACGACTTCCTGTTGTTCTGTGGTGTAGACGAGTCAAAATGGCTGAAGATATACAACATCACTTCTATCTGCTATCTGACTTGAAACTGTTTCACAAAACATAATATCCCCTGGTCACTAGAAGTTGCATTAATAAATACTTAATACAGCAATGTTTGTCAACAAATGTATGAAAATAGGATCCTTCTTCAACACCGCATAAATTGTATTGCTTTTTAATTATGTGAAAGCATGTGTACATAATTACCGAAGAAAATGTGTGAAGCTTTGTGAAAATGTCCTCTCATGCATGTCTGTTGCAAGCGACAGTTGGGTTGTGAGTAGTACCGATGTACGCAAGCAGTTTTATAACTGTTGTATTTCGATCAAACTGTTAGGATAAGTACGATTGAATACAGATGTCCTAATGATTGGGTTTTTTCTTATTCCTGTATTCATTATTTAATCTTCCAGATGATTATTCACTGAAGTCTTTCCTTTGACTAGAAAAGGCTTTTAGTTTTGTCACATCATAATTAATGCAAGTCCAGTTTAACCACTGATAGGCAGGCAGGGATGTCCTGATGCAGTTTGTTGTCCTAATCTGAGTCATGTTGTGTTAATCGTCATGTGGAGAGTTATTGTTGATACCTCATTGTTGTTTTGCACATTTGATATTGGGCTTCGTCTGTTTATTGTTTTCCAATTTTCCAACAATTCCACACTGCGACCATTTAGATATTTTCCAACTCTAAAAAGACATGACTTGCTGCCACAAGTTGTGGATAATGTCTGTTACACAAAGGTCGGGATAGGCATCCCATATGACATTTGGTACCAATGGAAACAATCTAAATGTTAGTAACTAATTTTAATAATATGTATCCACCATTCATTTCAGTGGGAGTATGGAGCCAGCTTTCCACAGAGGAGACCTGCTGTTTCTCACCAACAGGGTAGAGGACCCCATCAGAGTCGGAGAGATTGTCGTCTTCAGGATAGAAGGCAGAGAGATCCCCATAGTACACAGAGTGCTCAAGATCCATGAAAAGTAGGAAAAAAACATTGTATTAATGTTACTGACCGTGATGTAGTGTTACTTTCAGTATCACTGAGTCCCATGCCTGTATACCAGGGGTCTCCAAACTCTTCCCCGAGGGCCACATACAGACAAATATACGAAGGGCTGGGCTGCTCACTAGAGGTATATCGCCTCATAAGTTCAGTTATAAGTTAGCAAAATCAATCAGATGTAGGTAAATGATGCTTGTGAGTGCTGGCAGCTCATCCGTTAAAACAGAAGCCTCAGTGATTATAATAAGTGGAAATAGGAAGGGTGTATTTCACGCTTGTTATATAAATAAGTCGTTGGGCTTTTTTCTTATCAACTAAGATTTGTTAGAAAAATGTTTCCAACTTGAATTACATTACGTTGCATTTAGCTGACGCTTTTATCCAAAGCGACTTACAATAAGTGCATTCGACAAACAAGATACAAACTTGAAGAAAACAGAATCATATAAGTACATCAGGTTTCATAGAGCTAAAACATTTCAAGTGCTACTCAACTGGCTTTAGATAAGCCAGTCCTTTATTAGTATATAAGTGCTTTGTTAGCAATTCTTTGTTAGTAATTCTATCGCTCGAATTGACTGAATGTATTTGAAAAGTGGTCTTATTAACACATGAATACTACTGTGTAATATATTTTTACATTTATATTTAAGAAGTACAATATAAGACAAGCACAAGTTTGTGGGCCGTATTACATTATACTTTTTAATTTGCTAAGGGCCGATTCAAAAGGGTCCGCGGGCCGCATTTTGCCCCCGGGCCGTAGTTTGGACACCCCTGCTGTATAGCAAACCTGAGAAGAACAATTCTCAGAGAGGCCACATTGATATTTCCCACTCATCATGAATCATCCAGAGACAGATGTGTTGAAAAACAGGCCTTGATGTACGTTGTGGTATAAAATAATTTTGTCCTCAGGGAAACTGGAGACATTAAGTTCTTGACCAAAGGGGACAACAATGCAGTGGATGACAGAGGACTGTACAAGCAGGGCCAACACTGGCTGGAGAAAAAAGACGTGGTGGGACGAGCCAGGGGGTAAGTGATATGAAAATATCCATGATTAATCCAGATATCTTGATAGCTTAATAACACTAATTACGTCACCTTTTCTGCTGTCCACAGATGAAATATGTTTTATAACAAATGCAGAGAAATGTTTATTACATTCAATATTGGTTATTTACACGATACATTATCATGTGTTGCCAAGGTTTCAAGGCATAAAAAGCGACACTTGTACCGTCCAATGGAATTGAGCCCCGTTTGTCTTAGTTTGGTGACAAACTGAGAAGGTCAAATGCAAAGTAGCAATTTCACATTTTTCCTGTATAAGATTGAGGGATTATGATTTTCTATTATATTTTCCAGTCAATTTATATTGAACAAGGTAGGATTTAGGCAACTCGTTCTCTTCATCAGCGCTTGTCCAGATGTATGCGAGGGATAGTGTTGTCGTGACTATCATAGACGGGTAATTAACCGCTGAGTCTTCATCCAAACAAAGAGCACAACTCCATAACTACGCTCTGGTTGTTTATCATTCCAACAACAAATCACCTTTACCTTACAAGATGTTGCGGGAAATGGGAACAAGAGAGCTTCCTACTCACCTCCCTACAAACAAAACTGATAACAAGCAGGTGCTCAGGAAATATGAATTGCACCTCCACACACAGTTACTATCGGAGACTAAGTGATACGCAGGTCAATTATTTGCCTTGCTCCGACAGGTAGGAAGGGCATTAAACACTCAAATGGTTCTATGAGCAGATGTTCATTCAAGAATAGGGCTGTCACGATCATGAAATATTAGTCGACTGTTTGAGAAATAATTGCAAATCCAGATTTAATTGTCTTTATTGTTTTATCTTCAATGCCACAAAGCGGCGCTCGTGTGCTCAGCTTTGCAATAAGACTTCAATCCATATTATTCATTTCAAAGGCTGAAATTCATTATCAAATATTTAGCTTATACAATGTTTCACCTCTTGCTCCGCTACACAGATTAATATCAGAATATCTTGTTCTGAATCTGTGTAGGCCCCCTAATGTAAAAAAGTGTTTCAAGAGTCTTGATGTTATTTTCAGAAGTGAATATGCAGCAGGGATTAACCGTTCCTGCTTCAGCACCACACCGCGGGGGGGGGGGGGGGAGGAGGAGGCAGAGACAGTCTCAGGATCCAACTTAGCTTTAGCTGCAGTGTTTGACCAGAGACACACTGAAGCCTCAATCAGTGCATCAACCATGGATCTCTCTTTGGCTTGATCACATCAATGAACCACACCTTATTTTCATCTAAATATTTGTACGTGAGTTGAAAAAGTGGATGAAAGCACAGCATTACTTTCCCCAGAACACACTGCTGCACCTGTAGGGGAGTGTCTTAGAAATACATCAAGAGAGATGTTTATTATTGGCACCTCTTTGTCACCCTTTTGCTTCAGAAAGCCATAAATATCTCATGTTAGCTTAAACGGATGAACCTGCCAAAGCACTGCAAGATCTATACTTCAGTGTTTTTTTCAAACTAAATGTTGAAGGAATACTTTCTCTTAGTGCCAAGTTAGTAACAGTGGCTTTAAATCCACTCGATTGTGTGAAATAAGCAACGATTTTGCTTAAGGATAGCGGTCAGCTCCAATAATGGCGATCAGGCTTATGAAATAATACCTGAAGGTGTTTCTCAAGAAGGCGTCTTCTGATCATTTGAGTTGTCTTGAAATGTTTTGCCTTCATTTCTAATTGGACTGCTTGCTGCCCCAATAATGTCTGCTTCCCAATATCTAATTGTATCCAATATGCTACCAAAAGACAAGTTATTGATATTTTTTACACAGCAGAAAATGTTATCAGTTACAAACTTAACTGCCTGAGGCTAGTAGGCTTGCACATCTAGGTTCACCTTCTAAACCCCTTTATGAAACACACTTTAATAAAATGTAGTAATGTGAATCACTCCCTATGCACTTTGAGGTTTTGTAAAGTCCTGATCTGTTCTTAATTGGACCTTTGTTTACTGCTGTAGTTATACCAGTTATCCTCCTGTAAAACGTCTTTTATGTAAAGCACTTTGTAAATACTGTTGTTTTAATATGCAATATGATGCATCTATAAAATCTCCTTATGGTTAACATTTGTTATCTTCTCCAGGTTTGTGCCATACATCGGAATTGTCACCATTCTCATGAATGATTACCCCAAGTTCAAAGTAAGTTGGTTGACCTCATAGCACTAGACTCAGTTTAAGATTTTGTTTGTTTTTAAGCTTAGTGATGTTCAGCATGATCGTCTGATTTGTTAAATGTCTTGTTCTCCTCCCGCAGTATGCTGTCCTCTTCTTGCTGGGTCTCTTCGTGCTGGTCCATCGGGAGTGAGGTCCCCAGACTTCAGGACCCAGGAAGGATAAACTACGTCCAGGAAACCTCAGTCATGCCTTTCAAAACAGAATTCAGTTAGATTTTGTCAAACCCAACTGGCTTTTTTGTACCATTTTGTTTGAACATTTTGTAGAAACGTGGATAGAGTGTTTACATTTGAAAAAAGAAGACAAGCTTTAAAAATATTTTTGTGAGGGGCTAGGCTAGGTTTAGTTTGGAAATCTTTATTTGTAATCCTCAGAATGTGAAACAGCATTCATCCAGATAGGTTAAGTCTTTATTTCCTGTTGTTCATGGTCTTTGAAAAATTATGTGAAGTATTTTATGACAACTGAATATGAATATTATTAAATATTAAATCTGGTTACCATCCAATATGGATTATTATAACTCTGTCTCTTTTTGTTATGGCACCTGTTGTGCCTATATCTGTTTATATTCATATACTGGGGTTACAACAGTGATGCAATTCCTGGAAAAGAAATTATTTAGAAAAACTTTTCCAGGCTTGGAAATAGTTTGAAAAAAAGTTAGCACCCCATGCTACATTTTTACCACAATGCCTGTCTTAGGGCATAGCACAATGGAGTAATAGCCTCGACAGCGTGGCCACTGCTATATAGCCCTATTTACACTACAATAAAAAAAGGGCATGTAGAATTGGCTCAAATATTAAAAACAAGTATTTATGTATTTGTAATTGTTAGGGAATAATTTACTTAGGTATTCAACCTTTGACACAGTTCATCGTTTTCTCCTTTCACAGTCTCTTTTCCATGGCATAGGAGGTCTACGTCCTTGGGTATTGCTGCTATCTCTCTTAAGGAGGGGCAGCTTGGGCGCATTGATGAGGCTATGACCGAGCACAAGCTGACATGAGATAGTTTATTGTTCAGGGACATCTAGAGGCCCTTCTTTTCTGGAACGAAGGTTCCCTGGCGCACATTATTTTCTATGGACGACAGCTCTAGTTAGATTCAGGGTCCATATTTGTTTAGTCTCGCTGATGAAGAATGTTGATTATTACACTCCGAACTAGTTAAAACCTCGAACTACAGAAGAGTTCTTCAGAATTGGTTTGGCAACCTCTGTCTCCTTGTGGCACAGAACATGTCTTGTGAATTCTCCGGCCGAAGCTCCAAATAAACCATCAGTGTTTGCCATCAAAGTTCCATCTCTCGCCGTGTCTCTCCGAGTTTCGTCTCCATTGCTTCAGAAGTTTCCGTCACAAATTGGCGTTGTCAGCAGGATACCAACAAATCTACAGAACTGGTAAGTGTGATTTCAAATCCTCATTTAGACATTGCCTTACCAGAATTTGTGATTGACGGTATCATAATATTACCTGTGAAATGAACTGCTGTTTTGTTTTGGCTAATGAACATCTGAGGCTTGCTAACGCCTAGAGCAGGGGTGTCCAAACTTTTTTCACTGAGGGCCACATACAGAAAAGTATTCGAAGGGCCGGGCCGCTCACTAGAGGTCAGGTTTACTGCCTCATAAGTGAGGTCATAAGTGAATCTGCTTTAAGAAAAAATAAACAGCCTACATCACAGCTCTCCATAGGGTTTCATTTAATTTGCTAGCAGCTCATCCCTTACAACAGGAACCCCAGATTGATTATCATAAGAGGAAATAGGAAGGGTATATTTCAAGTTTGTTATGTATAAGTTATTGGGCTTTTTTCTTATCGACTTAGATTTGTTAGAACATATTTTCTAATTTAATTGACTGAATTTATTGTAAATTGGGTTTATTAACACGTGAATACTACTGTGTAATATATGTTTACAGATATATTTAATAAGCCTACAAAACAAGAAAAGCTCAAGTTTCATTTGTGGGCCGTATTCCATAATACTTTTTGAATTTGCTGAGGGCCGATTCAAAATGTCCCGCGGGCCGCATTTGGCCCCCGGGCTGTAGTTTGGACAACCCTGGCCTAGAGGATCAGTGTCTAGGGACTCTGTCCTGGCTGATTTTCTCTGTGTCTGCTGCTCGGGACGTATGTGCCGTACAAGCATGCACAGCTCATGTTCAAATAAACCTTAAAAAACATCAGTTGAGTGAAACCTCTGTATGAAAAGCAATTTAAGATTTGTATTCACAAATCCCCGAATGGTAGCGGTTTCAGCCGCCAGCATGAACCGTTTAGCCGAAGCAGTCCGAGATAGCCACACTATCGCCTTCTTGGCACAGCTCCAGCTGCTGAATACGGGGTGTGTGTGAAGACACCATTCCGCTCTGTTGAACTGGGGTGGTGCTAGCAGCGAGGGAGAAACTTTCTCCCTGTCGAGTGATATTTTCCTAACACACAGCCTGGGCCTAAAGCTTTTACTCACACCACCGCCATCTCTTTAAAGAGATGGTCTAAAAGCACAGTGCTGACTGTCAGGCGGTTCTAGCTGATATGGTGCCCTGGGCGTTGCACCTCCCATCTCCCAGAACACGGGTTAAATAACTTATTTACAGAATTAGGCATCTCTAAGTTCAACTCCCAAACTGCACTCTACAGTCTGACCTTCCTTGCCTTCTTTGATGCAAAGTCATCAATCAACAGTTACACAAAGGACACAATTACCTTTGAGGTGTGTGCTAAATGAAGGTGACTAAATCAATAACGGTTATAGTGGTTGTTTATAACGTTTTTATTGCAGGGCTACACATTATCGTTCTGAAGTAAGACGGTTTGAAATTATTCCAATGTTAGTTGCTGAACTGACGACGAAACACAGGCAGCTAACAAGCAGCAATGGAGTTAAGGTTACTGGCATCATTTAATAACATGCTTAATATAGCCCAACTAAATAAATGAGATGTATTTACAGGTGCATAAATACCTTTATCTTTTGAGTGTTTTCTCTTCTACTTCTTTCCTTTTCTTTCTAAACTGGGCACCTGATGCCTTGTGCCTTTTTTCTCCATCACCGTAGGTATTAATGTTCGACCCGAGAATCAATGCATAGCGTACCCCTCCCCCAACACTGAAACTGCAGGTCAAGACTATACCAAGTTGCTGTAGTCAGTTTTTAAATAATTCTTAATGATGAAACACACCTGGTTCTATTCTCGCATGCCACTGTCCACCTGATCAATTAGCCTATATTTGTTATTTATGCACCTCTGTCGTTAACTAGTTCAGAGTGTAATGATCAACATTCTTCATCAGCGAGACTAAACAACTGAGGGTTGACTTTTAGGTCAATTTTGTATTATTTGTTTCATTTATTCTTAATCTATGATATGATTTGATAATAATGATAAACTTTATGTATTGACCACATTTCAAAACAAAGCTGATAAGACAGAACTTCTGAAACCAAGCGTATGAACAAAAGAGTTAGGGTCCCTGGTTAAGAAAGGAACAATTTATTTTTTTAATGCATAATAAATGTGTTAAATGAAGTGACCAATTATTTAAAAGTCTAATGTTGCAATCTCTTAAAAATAAGTAATTACAGGTCATTACATGACATGTTAGACGCTTTTATCCAAAGCGACTTACATACTCAGTACTGTGGGCAATCCCCACAGGAGCAATTTGGGGTGAAGTGTCTTGCCCAGGGACACAACGACATGCTGACTGCAGTGGGGTTTGAACCTGTGCTCCCCTGATCCCAACACCAACGCACTATTCCACTGCGCCACAGCCTCCCAGGTCAAAAAAAGATTTAGTTGTCCAAGGGCCTCTCCTTATCAGGCCTACACTTTAAATCATGAGACTTCCAAATCATAACAGACAGAAATCAGTATCGCTTTGTGTTGCAAGCCAACTCCATGTAAAGGTTCTACTTGAGCCCGATTTAAATAACATAAAGAAAGAATTGAAGCCAACTCACACACTCACACACACTCACTCACTCACTCACTCACTCACTCACTCACTCACTCACTCACTCACACATTGCAAATCCAATTTTGACTGACTTTAGTTCTAATGTTAATTTTAATTTGACTTCAACCCATAAGTATTCTTTAAAGTAACTCTAAATTTCTCATGATGATGGATTAGTGTTCAACATTCTTTCCAATAATTCGTTTTACAATTAGGCCAAAGGTAAAGAGCGGCATTGATTACCTTGTGTCCCTTTTTGTTAGTACGTGGTTCCATTTTGTCTATGGCCTTGGACGACTTCACTAAAAAGTGACTGGCCTGCTAAAGTCCGGCTGAGTGCAGTCACAGAGATGCTATGGCTGCTCTACATGCAATGACATTAATGGTCTGGTCCGAGAATGGCCAACATTTCCTGCTCCCAGAGAGAATGACACTCCTCAAACTGCCGCTCCTCCTCCTCCAAAGACTCAGGAGGCACACGAACATTACAGCCGTTGATACTGTCTCACATGGGTCTGCTCCCCCCCACTGAGCCATGAACTGAAAGCGTGACACCTGCTTTAAACACTTGGAAGCCCCCTTCTCACACCAGCACCAACCTGGGGTCAGTCAGATGAGACTAACGGCTTCACTTAGGGCATTTTGGTTCAGATACATGACTCTCGTTACCACAGAGTGGGTTTTGTTTTTTTAAGGCTATTCATTCTGCTATGCAGAGGAGTATGTTGGCGAGCTGTTAAAAGCCCCTACAATTTTTTTAAATAGGCCTAATTTCTGGGGCCTCTTAATGTCTAGTATTCACATTATAGACAATGCTTCCACCTGGTAAAATTAAAGGCTGCACAAAACTCAGGCTACAACCATTTTGTTCTGCTCTAACGTTTTTTCCATTTATAGATTCTCATTCTACATAAAAACAATTAGCTTTTATTGTTTCCAATGATAATGTCACCTTAAAGGTGGGGTAGGTAAGTTTGAGAAACCGGCTCGAGATACACTTTTTGTTATATTCCATGGAATGCTCTTAACATCCCGACAGCAATGAATATCTTAAGTGCTTTGACAAAAAATCCTTAAAAAAATGTCATCTGTGGAAGCCGTAGTACTGTAAAAAGCACGACCAATCATTTTAGCCGGCCCGGCTAAAATAACTGGATGGCCTACCTGCCTGTCAGCTTTCCATCTGTGCACAAACTTATCTCGTGCCCTCATTGGTCATGTGCGCATTCGTGTGTGTTGGAGGAGGGGCTCTGTAAGGAAGTGGCATATTTGTTCCGGCTGTGTATTTTCAAATTCTAGCGCACTCGAGCTGGTTTCTCCAAAATTACCTACCCCACCTTTAAGTGGAGGAATGCAAACCTGTTTTCAAATTTAAGGTTTTGATTTTGTTTGACATTTCTCAGTAGTGACACCCTCAGCCACCCAATATCATTCATGCTATGCCATCAGTAATGACTCAGATGAAGCTTTTTCCTCCCAGATCAGATATGCTTTGTTCTTCAACAAATGTATCAATTTCCTGCATAATATGTGTTCCTCACAATTGTTTTTTGTAAGCTGCACACAGGTGATACTGAGTCTTCTCGATTAATACATTATAAACTATACCATGCTTAAATAGACTCCTAAGTTATTATTTCATATGTAATATATGTAAGAAAAGGGAGGGAAGAATCAATTATATAAGGTCATCTATTTGTTTAAACCAATGTTTTATGGACAACAACATTTATTTCTGGTAATTAATATTTGATCAAACGGTAAATGGTAAATTAATATAACATTTAGAATCATTGAGAAGGGGGCATATCCACAGGGACAAGCTCACCTTTAACTTACAATAGCATTTCTCTGCTATGGACTGATGAGTATATGATTCTTGCATGTTAAATGACTAACACAAACCTTCACCCCCCAGCCCCCTGCAAGGAAGCACAAGGGCGAGATGAGAGGGGATTATTTTCTTCACCTTTCTGATGAGAGGGGACTCTTCTCTTCACCTTTCTGCTCGGTGGGCTCAAGCAGACAACCCTGCAGGACGAGCGAGGGCTTCAGAGGCTTCTATAATACAAGGTTCCATGTTTCTTGGAGCAGTTTGATGTCTTCCCAACCTCTCCTATCACGGATAGCGTGAGGAATGCAGGCAGATGAGCCTCTGATTCACTGGAGGATTAACTACAGTGCTCATTGAATGGGCAATATGGGGGGGTTGAAATATGGCTTGAGCTTTGATGAAGAAGAGTTTGAGTCAATTACCTCAGTACTAATCTACAGTATCAGGATGCCTTAACACACAGACACTCAGAACGGTGTCATAAAGGGAGGAGGAAACAAGTCAAAAAGACTGACGGACATGTTCTTCCAGCTCTCGTACAAAGATGAACTTTTAATTGAATGACCAGATGTTTACAGATGTACAATTAATGATTGTTTTTATATTTCTAATGACCAGACATGTCAAATAGTGGTGATAAATATATGTTGGCAGATCAGAACAATTTAAAATTAAATATTTTCAGATTATAAGGTATTGAATAATAAGGTATTTCTACTATTATCACAGATAATGTTAATATCCTTAATCGTCCAGCAATCAGGCTTAACAACAATACTCTTTAATGTATTATCCAAAGTTCCATCTCTCCCCATGTCTCTCTGAGTTTCGTCTCCATTGCTTCAGAAGTTTCCATCACAGTTATTATAGTAAAAGCAGGTGTGTTCTATATCAAGTATTTATTTTAGGGAATAAAAGCAAATTCTTCTGGAAATGTATTTGAAAGACATACTGTATAATCCTATTTAATGTTGGACACTGATTCCTATAGAGAACTAGATTTTATACTGAGTTTTTCATTCACAAATCCAAATATGGAACCACTAGCATCCTCTGAGTGAATTTTAACAGCTGTCAGAAAAAAAATCTTGCTCACCAATTTTCCTGTAAATGAAATGGTGTAATGACTTGTTTAATGTTTTATTTCAAGGTCACTGGAGTGGTGTTTACGCACTGGCTGTTTGTAAGTGGACTCAATTTATCATTAGTTCAGACACGCATCGAGTATTGACCTTGTGGCAGTTCATTTTGTTTATACATTGAACCCACTTAAAGTGTAGGTGAAATCAGCTGAGGCTCTTCAACCCAGCCATGAAGTTGTACAGTATGGATCAACATAATTAATCATAACATGGATCCACATGAATCTCCTTCCAGATTGAACCGACTGAAATTGCATTTGGTCAATGTTTCATTACACCTCAAAGACCTTGACCCTGGTGACTGTTAGTAGGGCCTTTTTTAAATGACTGTTATGTTAAGCAGTTTGTCAAAAGTATGCTACAGTGGTCACAAGTGGATATGAGAAAATCACGCGTCAAAAACTGACCTGATCAAAGCAGTTTCATTTATAAAACGACTTTAAGTTCTGTTATTGGTACAGAGTCAGATGTGGAGTGAGCATGAACTTCTGTCAACTTTTCATTTTAATAAATAAACAAAGCAACACAAGGTAACCCTAGAAATAATTGGTGCCTTGGTGAATCAAATGTTTTGAGTTTAAGAGGCAAATATCACCTCTTTAATGAAAATATAGTGTTGAAAGAACCATGGCTGTCTCTGTTGATCTGATTTGTGAATTTAGTCAAAGTGATGGTCAGAGTCTACTAATTAGACTGACATTCAGCTGCAAGTGTGTGTGAATGCCAAAGGTCAGGTAAAGAGCAAGATGCAAACTGCAGCCTTTCCACTAAACTTGCAACTTTAGCACCCCGAAGTGACGAAGAGGCTGTCTGTCTGATCAGCTCTAAATTAGCCGTGAGAATCAGCAGGTTCTCTGTCCTCAGAGGACTGATGGTGATCACAGCAGCATGCTGCAACTGGCCAAATGTCATGTTGCTTATTGTCAGGGGCCAGGGCCGGCCCTTAGAGTGTGGGGGGTTTGAGGGACCTGTGGGGAAATTACTATATGTGTTGCTACAGGGAAGCATTGGTTGTCATCTCTGACATCGTGTGGATCCACTTCATTTACACCAACATCACCCAACCTCTGTGAAATGATATCAGTGTGTATGAAACTTTTATTCACTGCGACTTTTTTAAACTTTATTCTATATTTTAAAAATGTTATTTCTTATATTTAGGCTTTTAGTGTATTTAAATGTAACTTTATTGATCTATTTATTTGTATTATTGTTTTTTAAAGCACTTGAATTGCCTTGGTGTTAAAAATGTGCTGTATAAATAAACTTGCCTTGTCTCATTAAAGGTGACAATAAAGTGTGTGTTGTGGCAGATTTTTGAATGGCTTGATATGCATTGTAATAGTCTGATGAATCTATTTGAAAACATTTCAAATATCCTGATAGTGAAGTCATATCAACAAAAACTGCAACCTGCAAACCTTTAACAGAGGAAAGTAAAGTTAAATCTCAATGAATCATCCCCACTGAGAGTTTCAGCACTGATATATTTCTGCCTGTGCAATTAGGTAGCTGAGAAGACTGTTTTTCAGCCAACATTTGCATCTGCCCCGGGTTAAAGACAAATGGTGTGGTGCGTAAAATACGCACAGCCAGAGGCGCGGTCCAACGAAATCCTGACAATGACTAGTACATTTCGATTAATGCAGCTGGCTCAATGAAAAGTACGCAACATAAACACAGCCCACCCCGCACAGGAGAGCCTATAAAAGCAGGAAGCGTCTGAGCAATCCACACCAACAGGACACACTTGGACATTTGTGCCCTGGAGAACAGTTCGCCACTTCGCGCTGAGATGAGAGGGTTTACTCTGAATAATGTTTGCCAGTGTGGCTTATTTGCTTATCTCGTCTTCTTTTCTTTCATGACTTTTACCGTCGCTGTTAGTTTCGACCTGACTGAGCTAAGGAATAAAGTTGCTAAAATCAAAGTGAATCCAAGAGGGAATCTTTGGGCTACAGGTAAGAATCATCATCTATAACAACTATTGACCAATCATTCATTTGTGGTTAGAAATACATGAAATTGATGTATTTTAACATATTTTTCATGTGCAATACGTTACATCTTTTAACATGATCACATTATTTTTGCTCTTATAATGTTCATTTTGTCCCTAAAGGATTTCCACCTCGCCAAGTCTGACTTATTTTAATTCTTTATTTTATTTAATTATTTTTATTAATTCTATGTTAACGAGCGTCTTCTTTAATTTGACAGGACATTTCATGGGGAAGAAGAGCGTGATGGATCCCCCCCTGCTGCCCTCAGTGGAGAGCAGGGGGTTGATGCTCTGGAAGTCTCTCTGCCCGCTGAGCAGAGCACCCTCACGGAGCTTTTCCACCAGTTCATGCGGGTGGCGTTGCAAGAACAGGTGGATACACAAGAGAGAAGCACGAAAAATCCGGTGAGCACCACTAATTACCAGACGTTTTCTGGCGCACAAAAAGACTAAGAATCTGTATTAAAACTTTTCTCGTGTTCTCTGTTTCAGGAGGACGTGTTGATGAAGATTATAGAAAGCTACATCCAAAGCAGAAAGTGATACAGAGGATGTCAGGCTCGCATGAACACGGATCCGAGGTCACCTGGCCTCATGGGTTAAAATAAATACATTAGACACAGTTTACTGTCTCTTGCTCATCATGATTGTAATTACCTGTAACTGTCATACTGTTCGTGTGCCATCGGAAATGCACGTAAAGGTTTTTTCCCATTTATTTTGATGATGATATTTGACATTGTCTTGTCGTTTAAAATTATTTTTATTAAATAAAATAATGATTTGCACTGCTCTGAGTTTGATCTGCTGCAGATAAATTATGACCTATTCATACATCAGGTTTGATTCACTGAAATCCTATAAGCACATCATTACTTCATTATACCACCGGGTTTCTGCTATTTGTTTATTGGAATATTGGTGATCAACAATGAACATTATAGAAAATATGTTATGGAATATATCGCATGGTCTAAAAGCCTCTTCAATGAGAGCTTGTATCTCATTAAGGGCTGAACAAAAACATTTCAAATTATATTTGATGGGTTAAAAAATACCAGAAAACAGTTAAAATGACTGTTAAAACTTTTAAATGGAGTTTTCCAGCTTCTTTTTTTCTGGTACATGTGACCTTCACATCCCTTATGTATAGGCCCAAAAACAACTCATTGTTCAGCATGAGTAAGATCGGCTTTTAACACAAAATAACACTTACATAAATACAAATGTAGGCAGCTTATATCAACTTTTTTTAGATTCCTGAATACATGGAATCGATATCATCTTTTGTACCTCTCCTGTCCTTTGCATAAAGGGATGATCTGTTCTCTCGATCAATAGTGGTGAGGCGAGATGGACCAGTCCTTGCCTTGGGCTGATCCATTGTTCATTCTGCTATAGGCTTTTTTAATATCTCTCCCACAATGCGTTGTCTGATGCTTTACGTCAGCTTCAAGATGAGGAATATGTTCTTTGTTCAGAGTAGTGAGTGGTGGGTGGACACACAAATAGAGAGTACTGAGTTTTATAGTCTTGATTTCTATAACTCAACATATTTGGCCCTATAAATTACTCAGTTGCCAGTTTATTATGTAGACTACAGTTTTATGTATAATACAATTTTTAATAAAACAGTTCACAACCAATCCATCCCTCATGGAGGTTAAACTGTTGAATTTCTGGACAAACCTTCAAGGCATTGATTTAACTTAGTCATCTTGGAGAATTGGTGCTGTTGAACAGTATTGCATTGCTCTAGGAGTTTCTAAAATGTGTCCAACACTTTTGTTGATTACAATATTTGAATATCATTAACTGAGTTCAGCACAGTCACCCAAAATCACATTTAGTTGATTTCAATGTTGGTATTTCTAAAGTTCGCTCTCAATCTTGCACCTCACCAAATATGTAATTTAAGGCTTTGTGCAGAGTTTTTCACTTTGGATCGAAGTCTGAGTCAGTGGAGAAGAGAACGTTTTTTTCTTTATAAATAAACATCTTACGATACTGTTATTTCGCCACTTAAAACGTTGAATTGCAGCAACTTTTGGTCGCAGAACATTGTGCACAAATAGGTTAGTAGGCTAGAAAATTGATTTCCCAGAAAAAAAAAACACTTATATTTGCCTCCAAAGCTTTGATGAGGAGAGGGAGCAACTCTCCTGCATGTTCTTTGGTGTTACTTTTGGTCAAAATGTTCTTTTTTGATAATGAGTTTAATCTTTTCCTTGATCTTTGCAATGAAAATACTTTAAAAAAGCAAAAGTTAAGGATCACACTGACTATTTTTACTGCTAGCACATACACAAGATGTACTACGTATTTGAGTACTGAAAGAGATTTCATCTTCAAATGCAATCATGTCTTTAATTAATGCACTTGAAATGTCAGGCAGCTGCATGATAATCTGTTGCATATAGATATGTGTTGATACAATAATTAATAGTTTGTGGGAGTGTGTGTGAATTAGTGAATACAACTATCCTCTTATGACTTAAAATTGCAGATCCAAACATGTTGCAGAGTGTAAATGGTTGAGGATGATGATGACTTCTCACACTTTGACTGTGTCACAGATCTCCCTTGACGTATGCTTCTTCACTCCTGGGGGAATGAGCGATTCAATTCAGCAGCTCTGTACTTTCTGTTTACTTTGAATGTTCCCTAATGCGCAGATAAACGCTTTGTTCTTTTAAGACGCTTAGATTGATCCTGTAATCCCTCTTTCTGTCGACCTACACAATATATGCATCTTACAATTCAAGGGCATGTTGATGCTTGGCAAAGGTAAACATTTAATTTTAAATTCCAGGAAAATGAAATGTTATTCCTGCATATTCTTTAGTTTTTTTCTTTTTGGTAATGAATCATTATCAGTTATTCCCTATACATAAATCTGTATCAGTAAGACATTGGTGGATAAAGATAAGAAGAGTAGAAGAAGGACTTTTTGAGGCAGTGAGTTGACAATTCCAAGAGAAAGTTCTTGTAAAAAACATTTCACTAAACATTGACTTTTGACGTATTCATCAACAATATAAACAGCTGATCATTCAAGAGGACACTTTCATTCATTTTAAGGTAATATTTATCTTGTGGGAATCAGTATTATCAATGCTGGTGCTCAATGAAAAGAACCCACAGCGACGATGACACTGGACAGCTTATTTCCTCATCTTGAATTGGCCATCTGGCATTTTGGCGATAGCTGCAATATCCTCCAAATAATGGTCTGTTATCATAAACTGCTCCCGTGTGACACATTTACTACAGAGCGCGCTGGACCGAGATCTGGAACCCTTCCTCCCAAAAAGAAAATAATGAAATAAATCATATAGCATGATTTACAATGATTTGTTTTTATAAGGGGTTTCTTGGACATGTCTTGTCTTTCATTAATCAAAGCATTGCTTGTAAATGTGGTTCATATGTCATGTGAGGGCATTTTAATTTGAGAACAGCATAACAGACAGTAGGACATCCCTCTGTTTATCATTCAAGTATATCCTGTCAATGCAAATTATATTCAAATAAGTGTCATGTTTTGACATGTAAAAGACAAGATAAATGTGTAAAAACAACCAAGCCCTTTTGTTATTTGGATAGATGTAGCCATACTTTGTCACAACATTAACCATCAGTGGTTCATTTTGTAGGTATGACTCAAAGTCGTCTAATCCTTTGAAACCGTTTCTATCCTGCCTTTGTTTCCCTGCATATGTGCTTGTTTCTTTGTTTACTAATGTTATGTTTTAATAATGACTTGATTTACAGCCAACAGGTGAACTTGATGCATAATTCACAGAGTGGATGTATGTTGTGTCAACGTTGGAGCTTTCGCATTTACTTGAGGTGCTCGGGCTTAACAGCAAAAGCTGACAGTGACAAAGGTTGCAAGCTTTGACTCAATAAAAACCAAAGCTTTGGGCACCAGTTCAAATCATTATTTATTGAGTGCCCCAAAGGTGATAATTTTCAATTGAGCAATTTATCACGACCTCATACGAGAGACACAGGTCCCATAGAGTTAACTATAGAAAGCAGGGTCAAATGTGTCCCTTACATTCTTTCATTTGTGTGGCTGCAATGCAATGCCATATTATTACTATTTCTGTTTTTAATTAACGTGATGGTTATGTGCTTTTACCAACTGACCACACTTACTTGATACATCATCCTCTTACACATTGCATGCCAGTGAAAACGAGCAATGCTACACTGCCACCCTCTGGTAAAGAACATTATGTCAGGCAGGAACACTTATCTGATACTGCCTGTCTGTGTCTTTAATAGGCTTACAGTGTGTGTTGTGAGGGGGTGAAATTATGCTGAAATCAAGTTTCAAACAAACCATAAACCAGCCTCAGCAAAAGCTGCAACTCTTCTTAGACCAAGTTAACTGTGGAAAACAACAACACTAAACTCATAGATATGACAGAGAACACTGAATAAGGGTGATAGCACCGCATTTTAATCAAGCAACTTTAAATAATAATAATATTATGTGGTGAACCAGAGCTGGTAAAGCTAAAGTAAATATTAATGTGTCATATTAACTATTTGTTTAATGCATATTTTCTCTACCACTCTAAGGTCTTGATGGCCTTGTATGTGATTAACTATTTATACAGCAACAATCCCATTTGGGAACAATTTAGTATAGGCTATGTTATTTTATGTTGTAGCCTAAAGCATAACTTAATGGTGGATGTGTAGAAAAGCATAAAGCACTGATATTCCTTGGACTTCTGTTGTACATAAACACACACTAAAATACAAATCACCTTTAAAAACACAAGCTGCACTATTCACAATGAATGTAATGTATAATGCTAAATTGTTGCAAGGCTCAATGTTCAAATGTCCTCCATCACACGTTTTGAATGGTGATGTCATCAGACCACGTGACCTTTTTGTTTTGCGACTATTTCATTGGTCGAGCAGGAAATAATCTGTAAAGTGGGGCAGGACCACCGGAGCCATTTTATTATTATAACAGCAAAGGTGCAGGTGCATCACTAAATATATTTTTTATAGTTACACTTTTTTTTTAAAGCTCAAGTTACCATGGGGCAGTGTGGAATTACGTCATCCAAAACCGTCTTGGTTTTTCTTAATCTCATATTTTGGGTAAGAAAACGATGGATGTTTGAACAAAGTGCAGCATCCTCAGTGAGGCCATGGATGGAGAGCATTAGCGAGCTAGCAAAGTGCGCCAGAGATGCGCTGCAGTGTGAAGTTTAGCGTCAGTCCAGCTGCTTTTTGAGCCAAAATATCCACGGAAAAAGTGTCACTTTAGCGTTTTCTGTGAGGGGCTCTAATTGGAGAAAGGATATTGTGCAGTAGATAGCTACTGTGTGTCGGTAGCTGCCGCCCACAAATTGAAGCTATGACGTGATGCAGCAGAGAGTTAATCTGCTGTCTGAGATATTGATTGCAACATGTAGCCTTTATCCAGAGTTGGATTAAGATATGCGTCAATGTTGAAAACGGGAAGGATAAATGGAGGTGTAAAAAAAAAAAGTGTGATATATATTTGAAAAAGGAACACGCTATCACCCAGGATGAATAAATAATCAACAAGCGGCCCAGGCCACATTGCACCAGTCTCTTTACATGTTTTGTATGTGTTTGCTGTTCTTCAGCTGAAGCTATATAAATAGTAGTTTATGTTAGAAATATTGCATAATATGTAATTTAAGGAGTTTCTTTTATCACCTGCCTTTTATACCTTACTCTCATTGTCTTGAAATTAGCTTTAATGCAATGACCATAGTTAAGTACAGCATTGCAAAAACAAAAGGCTGTACCATGTTTACAATTCAAGTTTTTGAATCTAGAGATGTTGTTCAAAATCCAACACTTTACAACAATACTTTAACATTATTTGAGCTTTTGTCCAAAGCTACGTACAAAGAAAGAATTCCTCCATGTGCGTACAACCTAAAAAATATACAATGCATCAACTTAAATACATAAACTTCTGCAAACATGCTGAACTGCTTCAATTGCTACACAATATGAGATAGCTAAAGTGCCCAGGTGCAGTCTGAGCAGATTCATTTTCAGTTTGCAATAGATCTGTTTCATTTTTATGTATGTATGTTTATGTATGCACCAAAAACACCGAGACAAATTCCTCGTATGTGTTAACCTACTTGGTGATAAACCTGTTTCTGATTCTGGTTTCTGATTCTGAAGATGTGTAGAGTTTCGGCTGTCCTAATGATAATGTGGAGCATAGTTGACAGGCTGGTTTGTATAGTTTATCCATGTCTTAGATGTAGGATGGTACCAGTGTCTTGGATCTGGTTCAAGCAGCCAACACAATACACTATGATACACTAGCTTATGCAGTGTTGTGTTATAATGATAGAAAAACAAACAATCACAAACAAATTCTGAATAAAAATATATATAGTCAAACAATCAAATCCAATTGTCATGTGAGACCCATAGAACAAAATAAGAAAAATGGGGGGACTCAGATAAAAAAGGAGAAGCTAGATTTTGAAGTACTTATTCCTCTCACCGTGTCTCTGTTTCTCTCTGCAGGCTGCAGCCGGTATTTTGTGCTACATTGGAGCCTATGTGTTCATCACATATGACGACTATGACCACTTTCTTTGAAGATGTGTACACTTTGATTCCTGCTATCATAATAATAGCGGTCGGGACTCTGCTCTTCATCATTGGCTTGATTGGCTGCTGCGCAACAATACGTGAAAGCTCCTGTGGTCTGGCAACTGTGAGTGTTCACTGCTTTGAACTGCACCCCTTAAAATATACTGAGTGCCGGGGAAAAATACACAATCAACCTATCGAATACAAAAAAGTTACAATTTTAGATTGTTTTTTCGGTATAATCGCCCTAAAAGCAATGTCAAATATTAATTTGACTTCTGACTCACCTTCCTAATGAAACTCCTAACTATGTGTCTTTATTGTCATTTCAGTTTGCTGCCATTCTCCTGCTGGTATTTGTAACAGAGTGTGTGGTGGTGGTGCTTGGCTACATATACAGGGCGAAGGTAAACACTGTCTCGTTGGAAAACAGAAGTTTCATTCAATTTAAATAAAAGTGTTTTTCTGTTTGCAGCACTTCAGATGTTGTTAAATCTCAGAATTAACCTCTATACTTTATATTGATATTGTATGTTGTGTATCTGCTACTTGTCCCCAGTGAGAGATGAGATAAATATAGATGAAAACATTAAGCAAAACTCAATATTGTTGCATCTTGTTTTTGTTAACAAACCAGATTTTCTAGGCTTAATTAATGTTTCGCCGCTCTCATGTTTACAAATCCCTTCGGTTAATAGTGTTGCCTTAGGGCCTACATTTTAAATTAGTTTTATATAATGTGAAAAACTGTGCCTTGGAGAAAACAAGGGAAATTGCAGTCACTGAGCAGGGACAGTAACCACTGCTGTGCCTCTGTTTCAGGTTGAAAATCAGGTCAATCACTCCATCCAGAAGGTTTACAACGAATACAACGGCACCAACACTGATGCTCCCAGCCGCGCTATTGACTATGTGCAGAGGCAGGTGAGAAGAAAAGCCTGTTGTGAAAAAAAAGTCAGATAAAAATTCAAATGATAACAGCCATTTTGACATATTGACTAATTTGAGCTGAATAATATTGTCATTTTATGCATTTTTAAGCGTGTATGTTTTGATGTTTGCATGTTTCAGAACGTGAAATAAATGAGTGTATCTAAATAACTCCTGACTGTTTTATCCCCCCTTTATTCTTTTCTATTCTCCTGTTAGCTTCACTGCTGCGGCATTCATAACTACTCTGACTGGAGGAACACACACTGGTTTAAAGAATCTAAGAACAACAGCGTCCCGGTCAGCTGCTGTCTGCCCAGCATCACTAACTGTACTGGCACTCTCACTCGACCAGCAGATCTCTACCAAGAGGTACGAATTAGGGGCTTAAGTTCAGGGCTTTACTAGCTAAAACCACAAAACACACCTTAAAGATTCTCTCTAGTCAAAATGGGATTTCCTTATTTTTCCTGGAGTATACCTCCATGCTGCTCAACCTAGCGCCAGCAGCAGAGGTTGTGGTGAGGCCAGATTTAACATTTGTAAATGCGAAAGAAACATTAGATTTATTTCCAGCACAATTTAATGAATAATGGGTATTTCTTTCTGTGCTGAAACATAAAAGGTATTGACATTATTGCCTAGTACTTTTTTGTTGTAAGAAATGTTGCTATGCACTTTATGCAGTCTTTTAATATCATTTATTTTCTGCCGCAGGGTTGTGAAGCTCTCGTTGTGAAGAAGTTAAAGGAGATCATGATGTATGTCATATGGGCTTCACTCACTTTTGCATCTATACAGGTAAGCAGGACAGGAGTCACCTGAAATCACTTATTTTAAGGTGAATACAAAGGTGAACATTGAAATACATAACCAAATATGTATGAACTTGTACCATTGTCTGATAGCTGATGTTGCGTATGTTTCTCAAAAGGATTTTGTTGTAAATATAAGAACTGGATTCTGATCAAATCAGAGTTTTATCTTGTGGGGAAAATGTGATGGTAATCCTAGAATAAGTAAAGACCAAAGCCAGTATTTGTATTCACTGTTAATTCATTCTAAACAACACCTACCTCCCTGCAAAAGAAAACACATACACATCTTATTCTATGATTGTATTTAAATTAAATGATGTATTGGCCGCATAATTAACTCCGAAGTTATCTCTATTAGCACAAACTGAGCTTACAGTCGCCCTGACCTAATTGAGTCAAAGGATATTGACTATGTTTAACAGCTCAGCATGGTCACTGCTGACCAGGAAACTAAAACAGCATGGCCGATCACTTAATATTACACTCAAACATACTCATTAAAGCACAACATGCATGCCGTATGTGCGCATGGATTATTGTTTTTCACATTATTTGCTTACGCTGTGTGATTTCAGTGTGTGAATAGCTGATCATTAGTTCTTTTTTTTACATTTCTGCATTATTTTCCTGTCATGTTGGAGGGCATAAGGATTCAAACTAACATCTTTTCTCTTGTTTTCTTGCCGTCTGCCTGCAGATGCTGGGCATGCTCTGTGCCTGCGTGGTGCTGTGCAGGAGGAGTCATGACCCAGCGTACGAGCTGCTGGTCACCACCAACAGCTATGCGTGAGCCAACCAACAACGCACTCAATAAATCAACAGGAGCATCACCGGACATGTCCACAGTAGATTTCAGCTGTAGTAGTTTAAGCTCATACACACACTTCGCACAATTCATGATAAAGTAGCCAACACTGATGATGTGGTTTGGGTGGGTGTGGCACTTCAAGGGGAATCCAGTTATTTATCGACATGCTTTGTATTTTACTGTTACTTTAAATGTTATTTTCTCTCTCCTTACTAATACTGAATCATCTACATAAGGCACAGTTTTATATGGCTAATTGACACAATTGATGTTGTTGCAGATTTAGTTTCATTTTTAGTTGTGGCTTGAAAAAATGTGGGCTCATCCCCATTGAAAATGATGTAAGTACATATGAGCACATTTGTTTATTTCACTCAGTGTGGGATTGTATGGAATGATTTCATTGTGTGATGGAGCACTACAACCATCTAATAATAGTAATTGGAAAATCTATGCTAAAAATATAATGTACACCTTTCCTAAGAACTTAGTTTGACCAGACTGTGAAGTTGGAAAATGTTTGTTTTTTTACCATGGCATCAGACAGTGTTTTATCTCAATCTTAAAATGTTGTTTGAAAGCAGCTCTGCGTTAGTATTCAAGAATATTCAGTTTGTTAACAATGTACTTTCTGTTTTGATGTATTGAATATTTTCTGAATAAGACTACAATCACGAGGCATCGCGAATACATGAATTGTGAATTAACCTTTTTTTCTCCAGTGCTATTAGTAGGAGTATTCTCGGCGTTACCTGATGACTATATGAATAGATTGTTACAGATAATTCCTTCTCTTTAGTTTGATAGACATAGACCTGCTACAAAGAATTATGACACATTTCTTTTCTACATTTGTGTATTGTGCACCTTTTCAATATTTTTGAGCGGTTAATAAGTTGACCCCTTGGCTTAATATCTAGCTAGTGTCGCAGAACAATCATCATACAAATTGTGTAAATACTGGAGGCTGGACGAGCCAGGGACAAATAAACTCAACTTGACTGTTTAATTGTCATCATTCCATACCCATGGTTTAACATTGAAGTGAATATATTGCCATTTAAACCATATCCACAGGTAATGATTTGATAATTCAACAGTCACATAGCCTATGTTTTGACAAAAGCTTTGAAGGTTGCGTTACAGATGTGAAAACAAGTTTTCAATAATTACAGCACTGTAACCCTCAAAGTACTTTCCATATCTGCAAAAACACATTGAAAGAATACCACATTTAGACCCAGAGAGATAACACCAAACAAGGTGCACAGCCCCATCTGCTGGCTGCAAAAAAATATGTTTTAGTGGTAGGCTACTGAGCAATTTAGACAGTAAAAATATCTGGATAAAGCTTGACATTAATAAACACAAATTGGAAATCAACAATACGCATGCGCAAAAGAAAAGCGGCTGGCATCATTTGAAGCCAGGTGGGTCTTGATTTCCTTTTGCCCTACTGCGATTTTGATTGGCTGTTTGCAAACTACTGTTGTTTTCATCGATATGTAGGCTTACTCCTTAGCAGAAGTTGTATTTCATGTAAAAAAGTTGAGGAACTGTGGTGAACCATGTGGAATGTCTTTTAAGGCACACACTGGAAGCCTTTTATATCCCGGTAATAATATTATTAAGAAAGATACGTTTTCCAGGAGGAATCCCTAATGTTAAGTGCAAGCTTGTCAGATAAGAGCTAGCAACATGGCTTTCAGGCTTCTTTGCGGATGTCACTACCCAAATGGACAGAGCAGAGTGAGGAGAACAGGTATGTGCTCAGTCGGATTATCACCTGTGTTTATCGTAAATGTAAATGTGATGTTGTGCATTCTGTCAAAGTGTTTCATCTTCATGTTTTGCACCGTCCAAGTTGTTGTTGGCCCACCACTTTTTTCTTCTATTAACGCCATAGACCACAATATGCACTTGACGTGATTTATTTGTAACTCTCATGCATCAAATAGAAATATGAAATGAATTGATCTTTATTTACATCATTTGAAAATGATCACAGCTCAGATTGTTGATCCAAGAATATAAAACAATGGTATTATTGCATGTAGAGTTTGGTTCGCATTGGCACAATAATAGTTTTTTTCCTATTGGCAACTATTGGTTGTTTGTGCTTCAGACTCACGTTGAAAATATGACACAGAGCAATGTCTTTCGAAGCTAAAAAGGTTTCATACAATATTCAACACCTGATTTTATGACACCCACTGTGCACAGTATTAGAGAGCATACAGAACTGGATCAACAGCACATGAGGTATCATGGTTACAATGTTGTATACTCTTATGCCTAATCTTAAATAAATAATAGTTACACTCATCAGTCAAGACATCTTCAGAGCTGAGCAAGGGATTGTGAAGACAAATAACTTAAGTAGCCCTACCTACAAAATGATGCTACTGTATAGGTGTTAAGTTAATGTTCAGCAAGTGACAAGAACAGTATTTTGGGCATCAGCGCTTATTTAGGAAGCTTTGTATGTGTGTCGGTGTGTGTGTCTGTTGTTGTGTCTATTTTCATGTTTTTTGACGTTGCAAAAGTGTTTTGCTGTGTCTCTGTATGTTTGGTTGTAATTTGCCTGTGTGTGTTTGGCTGCATGCTCTTGTTTGTGTGTTTTTGGGTTCAGCTTTTGCCCAGATAGTTTCCTGGCACCAGTCCAGTCTTCCCGTTCTTCTCTGCTGTCCACCAGCCATCTTCTCCTTGTTCCAACACTCGGATCAGTTCCCCTCTACTGACAGACAATTCATCCTCTTCCTGATCGATGAATATAAACAAAGATGACAAATAGTTAAAAAGGATGACACCATCAAGCATAGAGCTATGAATTCTCATACCTTAATACCTACATATTTTTTAGCACATTGTCCAATCAAAGTAATGTTACTCTGCTATTGACAGTTTTGGTTTCATGTCAAGCTACGGCTAAGCATTGTAAATAACATTTATATTGTGTTTATAGTAATCACCTTTGCTACATATTCATGAAGCGCAATGTAGCATGTGTCGTCATCAGCTGAGACTGTTGGCAACGATGCTGCACCCAGGAGGCCTGGCAGCTCTGCATATCCTCCGTCTGATTCCACAGCTGAAGTCAGAGGGAAAGAAAGCAATAGCAAATTAAATGCATTACTTATTTAGGTATTAAAACTTGACATAAACAATACATTGCATTCTCTGCATCCATAGAGTGTATAGCGCTTTGAAAGCACATGCAATAGGTTCAATACGACGAAGGAAAGGGAAATGTTTTCATGCCTTTCATACTTTTCACATTTTATTTCATATGTATCTATATTCCAATAGAAAATATCCACTATAAGAGCACAAGTTGGCTAAAATCTTCTTTACTCATGGTGCAAGATAGATATAACAAGTGAATTCAGTACTTACCCCCACTGAAAGGTGCCGGTGCTGAATGTGGGTTTTCAAGATTGTCGAACCTAGTGTTCACAGAACCTCCGAGCAGAGGATCAGAGCACCTGAGGGATTGAGGTGAAGGGAGAGATTAAGGATAAAGACACAAATAGGTTTATAGAAAGGGTTAAGGTTGAGAAAAGATGAAGACAGCATGTTCTTTCTGCCACAACCTGGAAGTATTCATGCTTTATACCAGTAACAATGCTAGCTCAAATGGGGATATTGTCAGACCTCATCATCATGTCTTCTTCTCCTCCTCCTGCTAAATGAGCTTGGCCATTGCTGTCTCCTGACTTCTGTGTCTGGTAGTAGCTTTCAAAGAATATGGGCTCTGTTCAAGGAAAAGAGAAGTTGCTCATTTTAGAATCTGGTCAAGTTCATTTTTAATGGCATTCTTTTTCACTTCTTTCCCTGAGTTTGTCGGTTCCTCCGAAAGGGAAGAACAATCTAAAAGTGTTTTGACCTCTTACCTGGAGGCCGCGATCCAGTGCTTCTCATCCCTATGAAGTAGTTGTTGTCTGTGGTGATGTCGCACGACTCCAGTAGCTTCCTCACCTCCTCGTAAAACTGATTTTAAAACGAGAAAAAAAATAAAGGAGGAAGAAACTTGGCTTGTACAAAATATGCTTTTGCTAAATCATTAATCGAACGGATGGATGGCATTTTGTGCTGGTTGTTCTCTTTTTTTAAAGAAGTCAAACCCCTTCTGCAAGGCTTGTAGTATATACAGAAAGATCGTTATTGTGAGGCCAATGTGTTTCAGCTTGTGGCTTTCATTAGGGTGTCAACGAAAGGTTTTCTTTCACTTCTTCATGCACCTTGGAAGTAGGTGAACATTTGCCAAAAACCCGCACTCTGACCTTGCTTCAAAGAGAGAGTTTACATATTTACTGCTTATATTGGGCCTCTACTCATCTATATGCTAACATGTTAACATTTAGCTGGTATAATTTTCACCATGTTCACCAGTTTATTTGAGCCTTGAGCAATACCACTTCATGGTTAAGATTCAGGTTTGGTGGGCAAGCTATTATAATGTGCAATAAGAACATGCTAATGCCGCTAAATGGATAACTTGCCACACATATATAATTTGCACACAAGCCTGTACTAAAACAAGCATTGAAGTGAGACTCTCACTCTAAGCTGATCCTTGAAGGTTAAGTCATGTCTGTGGTCATTTAAAACGTAATAAATTAAGAAAATAAAGAGCTTACCTCATCATCTTTGACACACTGCATGGAGAAGTGATTGCAGTGGTCCCAGAGAGCACACCTGAGCATGCTGATGCGATCTCCTTCCAGCTGCTGGAACACCTGACAGACATATACACACCACATACTGTATATCCACTTTACCATTTCCAGGTTCATCATATCAGTAACTTAGTCAGATTATTTTCTTACTCTTCGTTTCCCTCACCTTAAATGTTTTTATGCTGCATTGCTGCACACTTGCAGTATCATCTAAATGTATTAGGGATCAATATGTGCCACCTGTTTGCAATGCACCTTGAGAAAGCTAACAGTACTTAAGTCGGTATGATGAAGTGTGTTACTGCGTGGTTGTGGGTTTGTTCTATATTTAGCCCTATGCCAGAACGTGTGTTTCCTCGTCTGTGAGAAGTCTAGTTTGTGTGGTTATAAACTCTTGTTTTTTGTTATGACTATGCAAGACAGCAATGCATGTCATGTTTTTTTTTTATCCAAAGTCGCTTTGGATAAAAGCGTCTAACAAGATAGTAGTCCATACCTCACATGTGCTTTTGTGTGTTTCCTCCCAGTCCTGGCGAACACTCTCTAGCTGAACAATATTGGTTGAGTAAAGTTTCTCTGTGAGAGATTAGTTAACACAGAAACAAACACAAAATATAAAATCAGTGGCAGTACAGAAACAGTAATAAAACAGTCTAATTCAAATGTGTGCAGTTGTAAATAGATATTCTAGAGATATGACTTGTTTCTGAGTCATACTGTACCTGCTTCCTTGGCCGCCTGTCTGCATTGTTTGGCTCTCTGACGTCCCTGCGAAACATTTGTTTGAAAAGAAGCAGCATGCATGACCATTGTGACAATATCATCCCAAAATGCGAGACTTCATCACATTGAAACATCATCATCATCATAACGGTTAAAAGCCAAGACATGTTGGACTTTTGGAATGGTCACCACAGTTCCTTAATAAACATAAAGATGATCACTATGTTGAATGTACTTTAAAGGAGATAGCGGATGTCAAAGTAGCACATGTATTTTAGTTCCTCTTATTTTGTCACTGTGCATAATTGCATAACAGTCCCTCCGCTAATGTTGACTTGTTACCAACAGGAAACATTACTTTATAGTGCGATATTTCATTTAGTTTATGCACCTTTTCTGAGTTTTTGGATGCAACGGTTATCTTCTCAGCCCCGCGTTCTGCCTCGTCTGCCTCTCTGCATCTCACTTCGTAGGTCTTCTTAGACTGAGAGCGACAGAAACACAAACCAAAGAGTTGCCCAAAGGACAGGAAGTGCTGTTTGCTGTTAATGCTGATAGTAATACGTGTGTTAGGCTGTTTTCTTACCTCCATGGTCCTCTTGTATAGAGCAACCTTTTTCTTCTGAACCTTCTCCATGATGCTTTGAAACTATCAGGGGAAACAGAAGGGTCAAAATCAAACAATTTCAAATTTTGATATCCACTGTTCTTAACATGCAGTAGAAATCTAAAACAAAATAATATTATTTCTAACATGATATTAATACTGGTTGCTTCCTGTAGGTGTTATCTTATTTGCATTTACTGCTCAATGCATTGTTTGGCCATTAGTTAGCTTTGCAAATATGTATTGCCTTTTTGAAAGGGGTTTAACTGACCATAGAATACAATCTGCAGACGGGCAGAGTTGGCTATCAAACCTCACATTACGTTTATCTGGCCAATGAAAGCTCACCTCTTTATTGGTGTACAATAAGTAAGTTGTTAAGCAACAGAAAGTTCCCTGTACCTTCTTCCTCTGCTCTTTCTGCCGTTCTCTGAATGTCTCAATCTTTTTCACCTCCTCTTTTAATAAATCAGATAGTTGGATGTGAAAGGTACCGATGTTCTCGATTTCTGCAGCCAAAAACAGCAAAATGTATCAATTCCATTTTTTATACACCACGAGGAACAATGGCAGCAGTATTTTGAACTTTGTGACTTGCTTTGTCGAAGACTGGACAAACTTACGTGTTTTTAATATTTCAAAGGATGCTTTCAAGGTGCTGGAAAAAAAGTAAATTCATGATTAGATATAATTTAAGTTATATAGTAGTTTATAGTTTGTTTAATTGTCACCTCATAGATTAATCCGTTCTAAAACAGGCGCCTGACATGATAGAGAACAGGAAACTGCCTACTGATACTGACCAACTGTACACTGAGGGGGCTTGCTGCAGTAGGTGACGCACACACACACACACATACACATACACACACCCTGTTTCTTTTTTTGACACAAAAAGTGTGTTTCCTCTAAAAGAGCATGAGTCAAAGATGACTTGAGTTGACTTTTTTGTAGCGTCTGTTGCAGGTCAGTTTCAAGCAGCATTTTCTTGCTGTTACAAAACACAATCACAATCTCTTGCAAAACAACTATTTGTGGCCCTTTTGCAACATTTCAAGTGTACAATCTGTGTGCACAGTACATCAACTAATGTCGTCATAGCCATCAGAATCTGAATTCAGCCCATTACCTGATCTCTGTGTTGCCTCCTGCTTTGCGAGCAATAGTCACCAGGTCCTTCCCATACTTCTCCTCTGCTAGTGCCCTGTGGAGTATCAACAGTCAGTCACATCATTACTTATGTTATTAACATTAGTTGTAAAACTGAACTGTTTTTAATTGTTCTGTCCTAAATTAAGAGAAGCAGTAACTGTGTTTTGTCTTGCAGATGCTATCAACCTTTGGAGGCTGAAGATCATCATTTAACAACAAGGAAAAGTTGTGTGTGTTATCTGATCCTTCGTTAGTTTTGGTTTTGATTTGAGGTTTTTTATCTGTTTAAAACTAATATTATCACTTAATATATCGTGCTAAATATTTTTGTTCCACATACAAAGGCCTGTACGTTCTTTCTGCACCACGAATACACAAAGTTGTCTAACAAACCAACAAATGTAAATCTGTTGTTGTACAAATTAGCAGTGGGATCTTGGTTATCTTGTAGTAATAAAAAGACAGCAGTGGTCTCAATTCTTCACAGGCAAGTGGTCAGGGTTAAGGCCTTTTGGTTTCAGCTGCTGAAATACAGACTGAATGCTACCTCATCTTTAAGAGCTCCTCCATGTCTTTGCACATTTCTCTTCCATCTCGTAACCTTTGGATCACAGTGTCATACCCGGCATGACAAGTGAAATCAGACCCCTGTATGGAGAAGACATTGTTAGGGAAATTCTGCAGTGAACAGCATTGCTCAACAACTGTTGCAACACATCCTTAAGTCAATCTGGACTTACTATGTGGTAAAAATGCAGAACTAGCACATGGCAAAAATAGTTTTATGTGACATGGCAACATGCCTACTTTATGAAACAGACCCTTGGAGCAGAACTCAACAAAGACATTTTATGTATCAACTCTAAATATTTGGCTAATTAAGGACTACTGGTACAAGTTAAAATATAGTTTATGTACATGATAATATAGAAGGAGTCTGCATGGCAATGTACCGTAAACATGTTATGTTTTGGAGGTACGTGCGTACCGTATAATTCAATTTTAGTATACTTGCCATGTGAATTTCAACCAAGATAACCTTGAGATAGAATATTGCATGACTGAAGATACAAATGATGTTTCACTTATACAAGGACAAGTTCAGTTAACCACAAGAGCACAAAAATAGACTTACCCAGAACGCATCTTTATACAACAAAGGGGGCATCGTCCTTGAGCTGAACACAGTAGATTTCCTCAGTGTGAACTTCTTCTCGACAATTTCTCTCTGAAGTTGATCTCTCACAATTACAATAATGCTGTTGAAGGTTGAGGGATACTCAAGCTGTGTTTAAGACCTCGAGTGTCCTGAGAGTCAGTGAGTCATTTTGAATGAGGAAGAGATTCTGCCCCATGATGTCACTGACCACAGTCAGCTCAGCCTGTGAGAGGCAGCTTCTCTTTCACTATCAGTTGCTGAAGACTCAATGTCTGCTTTCAAGTTTATGTTAGGGTCTGTCAAACATCTAGGCAGCATAAATCATCTGCCTAAGTATGTCAGTGGTTGAAATGTGTCAGCAGCATTCTATTAGTAGTTTGGCCATTGACACACTAACACTCATACAGTATGGTGTCAGTCACAGTGAGTAATACTGGGCTAATGGCTGAAGGCTGAAAGAGAGAGATTAGCAGTGACACCTAAAGTGTTCGTGTTGCATTAATATGACGTTTCATTTTGTATTATTCAAATTAGTATACAATTTGATCAATATTTTAACACATTAACATAATATGCATATTTTAGACTTGCATGTATAAAGCATGTATTATATGAACATTTATATACAATCTGAATATTTAAGTGATATTTAGAATGTATTTAACCCATGCTAGTATTAGGAGTAGTGGGCAGCTACTATACAGCACTATGGGGGTCTGGTGGTAAGCTCAAGGGCATCTTGGCTCTTACCGAGAGGTACCATGTTACCAGTCCGTCTTCCTTACTTCCCCATTTGGGGACTCAAACACCTGATTCCCAAGCCAATTCTCTACAAGCTGAGCTATTGTCACCCTAAATGTTATAACATTACATTTAGCTGACACTTTTATCCAAGGTGACTAACAATAAGCACTTTCAACCATCAAGATAGAAACTCAGAACAGCAAGAATCCTTAAAGGTCCCTTATTATACGGTTTTTCATCAATATATTATAGTTCTCAGATATATCCAAAACATGTCTCTGAAGTGTTTGGCTCTAAGCACCAAACAGATCGTGCATTGTAGCATCCCATAATCCCCTCTGTTTCTGCCCTGTTTCAAAAGTGCTGATTCTCTTGTCTGTTACTTTAGATGAAAATAAGGAGCCACTCCCCACGCCCCTCTGAGAGATATTTGGTTAAAATTAACACAATGGAGCTCTAGGAGGAGATTCAGGGGATAAGGTGTGGGGGGGTTACCTTGGTTGGTTATTGGCTAATGGTTACACAAGCCAAAAAATCGTTATGACATCATAAAGTGGCCAAAATCTGATCAGCTCATTTTCAGACAGGTTTTTATATAAATGGATCAGGACAAAAAGAGAGAATCTTTTTTCCTGAAACTTTCAGAATCTCTTTACACAGATGAGACACATGTTTATGTATAAAAGACAGGAACAAGTGGATTTTGCATAATAGGTGACCTTTAAGGTACCAGCTTTTAATAATACAAACCATTTTTTATAATTCATTGTATTCTTACAGAACCTCAAAGTTGGCTACATAAATGAAATTATGAACTATAATGGTCCATAGTTAATTAATCTGAGTAATAAATCCTCTATTTTTTACAATGTCATGTCAAACATTTCAAGCCACTGTTGTGTTGTATGTCCCTATTGTGACCACTAGGGGGAGACACAGACCTTTCTAAAACTATATCACACAAACCCAGTAGTTAAGTGTTTCATGGGATCAGACCCTCTCATCACACAGAGCCAGCACCTCTTAAATCTCCACGGGAGGTTTGACATAAAAACCGAAATCTTTCAATCCAGTTCAGATGAATACAAATCTGTGCCTCGGGCATCTCTCCGGGAACACATGGAGACACGTGAATGAGCACATAGAAGCTTATTATTGATTTTCAAAGTGAGGAGAAGGACAGACAGTGGTGTCTCTCACCAGCCGCTCAATGAGATGCGTGAAAATCTTTGGCTCTCTCACAAAGCCGGGGGATCATTCTGTCACACACCTAACGGCATGTTAAAGGGACAGAGCAAATCAATACAGCCAACTGAGAATAATGGAGCGTGGCCTTTCTATTTGTTTCATATTCCTTTGCTTTATAAAATCATAAAGCATTTTCAGATTCAATTCAACATGTATTGCCCTGCCAAGATATACGTTTGGTTTATGGTTTGAACAAAGGAACACATTATAAAAATATATTCAGTAACTAAATCAGAGTTTTGTTTTGTCTCAGAAACTTACCTACCCCCTAACCCTTTTTTCAAATAATTTAATGTTTTTAAATGCGTTAAAATGCATGTTTATTTTCTCAACCTAAATACGTCATTAATGTTCAATATATCATAAACACCACATTTGGACAAACATAGTTTTCATAATATACGAAAAATATGACAGAATTCTAAATGGGTCGACACCGATTGAATGCCTTTAATAACTGCCGCATCTGTTGATTGTTTTAAGCTCTCCTTAATAGTTACATACATTTTGTTGTACTATTATATAAACCTTAGTGTAGTCTGCTCTCTCCCATTTAACCATGCACATAATTTCATTTAGGCTATACACTGTATATTTCTGCTTCTGCTTCGTGATCAACAGTCATAGCTGTCCTTCTGCACTGTTTTTTTTGTTCAAGCGGTTGTACCAATTCAGTTTTCCCACATGGAAAACCAAACATTTGCCAGTTAGAGCGAAAATAATCCTCCCAGGCCGAGGCTTGCAAGTTTTCAAGTGGAGCTGAGTCCGTGGTGCTTCGTCTTCGCTGTGACCCCGTTTCAGGCCTCTAATTGAGGGACAAGCTCTGGGAATCAGCTGTGCTGCCAGGGCCAGAGCACGCCATCACACACCAGGGTTTCAGCACACATACACACACTTACACTTAAGTTTCCTAGCCCTCTCTCACTCGTTCTCTCTCTCCCCCTCACACTCCCCGGAGTGGCAGTTATTGAACTGTGACAAACGAGCCGTGTCAGACCAGCCCCCCTACCTGGGGGATTGGCTAAATGACCTTTCCATTACCCAACCACTGCTGTATTCCCCCTCCTCAGATAGAGTTACACACACAGCCACAAAGCCCATTTGCCAGGACCAGTGTCACCGCCGCTGCCATTAGCAACTACATCTCTCTATGTATTTAATTTAATAAATTGTTCATCTTAAGCCTTCAGATCACTTTAGCTGCAGCACATACAGTATTCATTTTGTGTGCCTATATTCCTATAAGTATTTGGTGTCTACATGTGAGTCTAGAAGCAACCTTTGCCTGGTTTCTTTGGTTTATCCACATGTGGAAGTGCGTTCAAGATGTGTGTGTGTGTTTGAGAGAGAGAGAGACCTTTTGCTTGCATAGTGTGTGTCTTAACTGGGTTTCACACCTTCTCCAACCTCCTTACTTGCTAATCCCCTGTTGATGATTGGCGCTAGCCCTGAATCTCACCAGATACTTTAGGGAACAAGTCTGAGGAGAAGAACAGAGAGGGGGGTGAGAGGAGTGGAGTGGAAAGGTTAAACATGGAAGAGGAGAAGAGAGAAACAGGGATAGGATTTAAGCAAAGAGGATGCAAGATGAGAGGGAGGAAGTAAAGAAGACAATGCAGGATCAGGAGGCATGTGAAGAAGAGTAAAAGTGAAAAGAGGAGGCTCTGAACTGAAGACGGAGTTAGTCCTGAGCTGACTGCTGCTCCCTGTTAGATAGGAATGCAAGTGAAGTCCTTGGCCACATTAGTGGGAACCTGTTCGGAAGCTGACAGATGGCGAGCTAATGATGTGTAGGCACAAGGGCAGGGCCTGTAGTTGCTAGTGAGACGATCTGTAGTGGCTGTCATAATACAGCTGAAAACCAACAGCTGAGGGAGGCGGAGAAGAAAGAGGTGGAGGAGAGGAAAGAGCAGAATCACACTAACCCTGAAGAGCAAGGCGGGGGTCTTTCTCACATTTGATCTCCATCTGGCTTTGAATGAAACATTTATTAGCTGCCTTAATCCTCAGCATTACTGCTAAGAACTCCAGTGGCAATCAATGTGATCCTCATGTGTCCGTTATTCCCTCATGTGATTCTCTGGACACTGGGATGAAGGCTGTATGCACACACACACACACACACACACACACACACACACACACACACACACACACACACCACACACACACACACACACACACACCACACACCACACACACACACACACACCACACACACACACACACGCGCACACACGCAGACACGCAGACACGCAGACACACAGAGATGTCTAGTATGCATGTTTGTGTAGATTTCCCTTTGTATGAATATTTAATCGGCACTGATGTCACATTCGATCGTGGCCATGTTGCTGTTCACTTGATCATTTAGAAATGTCAATATTTGCCTGCATGTAGCTTCACTTAAATTACATTTGTATGTTCCTAGATGAAAATATGTGGGATAAGGATTGTATCTGAAAGCTTGCAGGGATGTGAGTCTGCAGTGTGTACAGTTGAGTTGATGTGTACTGGTGGTGACCCCTGTAAAAGGGATGCGTGTCACAGGCAATTCCCCCTTCGTCCTGCCCTCCTCTGCTTCCCCCGCACGGACCCTTCAACAGACTTTTGGTGTTGCACTAATTCGCCCAGCGGCCATATTCTCCACAGGGAAACACCCTGTCCTCCTCACCTGCCCCGCGTCCTCCCCTGTTTCCTTGCTTCCTTACACCTCCCGACCATCTTTCTTTCCTCTGAATTTTCTCCTCATTTCATCAGCCTCCTCTCACCTCTTCTTTCTCGCCCCCATTTCCCTCTCACTCTTGCTCTCTCACGCCTCTACATGTTTCTATTCCTGCTAGTCTCCCATGACCTGGCCTTCTACCCCCCCATGCTGCTTGTTTATGTGTGTTCTGGTGCACACATACCTGTATTGGTGCTTCTGCAGTACGAACTTCTTGCATTGTGTGTTGTAAAGCCAGAAAGGGAATACTGCTAATTTGCTAAGTGTTTTCACCCCTCTGACAGAGGACTGAGATTCTGCTTGGCTTCACTCCTCTGATCCGCGCCACAGAGGGAGTTACAGTCTGCCCAGATGCAGGCCAACACGCGGTCACTCCACCTGGACCAGCGCTCTTCTTTGCTTTGTAGTTACTCTTCAAAGAGTACAAATGGATTTTTTAAAGAGTGGGTCTTTGCGTGTGGGCATGCATAAAGGTGTGTGTGCAGGTTTAGTTTATATTTGCTCTGTGGAAGATAATGGATTTTGTGTGTGTGTGTGTGTGTGTGAGCACATACTAACCTTTGTGTGTGCTGGCTTGTTAGGTTCAAAGGGCTATAAAGTGGAAAGTGTCCTGTGATTTGACAAACTGATAAAAGGTATCAGGTTTGTTTTCTTTGAGTCGGATGTGTGGTGTCAGCCGCTATCTCATTCATACATGCACAAGTTTTAACTGGCCCTACAAGATGATTTTAGATGATATATGAATCTTTCACCAATTCCTGTTGAACCGGAAGAAGGTTTAATGAATGAAGCAGAAATTGTTTATTTAATTCAAAAATTGAAAAAAAGATTCATTCCTTTTTTGCCACACCAGGTAAGTGGCAACTCTAACTTGTTCGAAAAACAGCAAAAGACTGGGATTTGCTTGTTCAGAATGAATGTTATAGTGTTGTTGGTTTAAATTATTACATTTAAAACTATATTGGTGTGTAGAACATTTTAACCTGACCCCAACCGAGATAACTCTATTAATCTCTAACTTTACTCTCACTTTTTGGAGTCACCCTCTGCTGTACTGCATACTGTGAGAGGTGCACTGATAAACTTGAACCCTAAAGAAAATCCACATATGTAGCAGCAGGTGGTGCTGTAGAGTTTGTATATTTGACGGTTGACTATGGGCCTTAAAGTCTCCCCATCCACATTCCTTTTGTTTTCTGTTCAGTCTCACAGAGAATGGGGAGGCCTTCTGAGGAAATGCTATCTGGCTGCTCCGCTGCTCGTCCGCTGCATACTGGGCAGCAAGATAACCAAGTCTAACTGGCAGACATAGTTGTCAAATATCTATGAAACCCCCCACAAATGATACAGTCCATTTTTTCTAAATGTATCTCACTGATCATGTAAACCAGATCTGTATATCTGTTTCATTATCATCTGGAAGCTTCCCATTTTAAATGATTTTCTCTCCAATGCTTTTAAAAGCATCTTGCAAGAATTAAAATTAAAATCCTTGAGGAAGTTGTCTTTGAACCAGGAAATCACACACTACATGGGGGACAGTAGATATTCTTATTCTTTTTTGATATCATCTTTCAAACTTTCAAACATGCTTCTATAAACCTAGACATTAAATATTATTTTCAATCCTCTATGAAGCATTATTTTTGTAAACCTCATAAGGACTGACTTTGTACTCAATGCCTTTATTCTTTTCTCTATATACACCTGGTATAACCTGAAGATCACCCTTTAGCAGAGCTGAGCAATGGTCACATCTGCCTATATTTCCATAATTTGACTTGATTATTTCTTGCACGAAGAAAACTAAATAGCGCTTCAGTTCACAAAGTGCGTGCTGGGAAGGGGCCGATGGTGCATCAGTAATTGGTGCATACAGATGTAGGACTTCTATAAGCGCTGCATCAGCTGCTTTATGTGACAGTTTGTCTTTGATGCTGTCTGCTGTGCAAGGTTGGTTGTTGGTGATCCATCAGACATTTTATTGCCATGGTAAAACTGAGCACAGCACAGGCTAGATTTTACAGTATTAGTTGCCTCAGTTATTTAGCTCTTCTATTCTTTACCTCCGTCACTGGCTTCCTGCTTTCTTTTATCCGGCTTGTTAAACCCTCTAAATATATGACTGTACAGGTTATGAATAATGAATGCTCTGTGTATGACTGCAGTGATAGCATACTTACTAATGTTTTTTGTGTTGATGTATAGGGAGAGTCACAATCAACCAAAGAATAATATGTTGATTATGACTATCCATATATATATATAACTTAATATACACATATTTAACATTACATTTAAAACAATTACTATGTTTGTTAGAATGTAAAGCTTATTGTATCTTTAATGGCCATTTTGTGACAAACCAATCAAGGCAAAGTAGTAATTTCGGACCACCAAAGTGACAATCCACCAACATTTTTATCTTCATCCTGACTACCAACATTCATCATCTTCTGTCTCAACATGTATAACAACAAACAAAGAAAAATGAGGATGAGGGGAACAAATATTGTCATGTATTATTATTTAAATATCTATACAGTTGATTTAATATTGTACACACAACTTGACATTCACTTTAATTCAAAATGTTTAATGTCAGGTCTGTATAATTCAGAAACTGTGTTTGTTCTGACCTTTCTTTTTATACAGGGTGTTATACATGCCTCAAAACAGAAACCATCAGATATTCAATAAGTTTGAAATAATCTCCATTTCCACACAATGCGTTACTGTGAGTGTGACCGTGGCTCCATCCAGGCGTGTTTGTTGATGCAGGCAGGCCCAGGTATTGCAGTTACAGCGGTGTTGTGCTATGCGGTGGTGTGCATGATTATCGACCAGCGTGTCATGCAGGATAAGGCCCGGTGTGCCTCTGTTGACTGCTTTGCGGTCAGCACTGCAGGGAGCAGGATTGTGGTTAGCCTACAGACAGCTAAGGCTGTGTAAGAAGATCAGCTGTGTGTGTGTCTGTGTGTTTGTGTCTGTGTGTGCAGGGTTTCTCTGTGGCATTTGTGCGTTTTCTTCATGCTTTGCATCTCTCCCTGCACATTATTTCTGATCTTCTTATAACTTCTATACCTTTTGTCGTAAATATTTCTTTCTTCTTGTTCTTCTGCTATTGTTGTCTTCCATTGCATTGACACAAAAACACACACACACACACACTCACAACATGGACACACTTGTGCTTCTGCCGTTGAGCATTTGGGAAGTGCCTAAGGCTTCCAATAAGCCACCAGTACTAATGGCCCTTCTGCGTGACAGTCTATACGTCTGCCTACTATAATATGCAGGAAAATGTTTCCAACCAATCACCTTCCTGCTTGACTGAATAAGTCTTCACAGACATGACAGACAACACATGATACTTCAGTTTGGTCTTCCTCTCATCCCCTTCTCCATTTTTCTTCTTGTTTGTCCTATTTATTTTCTTATTCGGTTTGCCAAATGTATCTTTATTCCCTCCTATCTTTCTCACACACACACACACACACACACACACACACACACACACACACACACACACACACACACACACACACACACACACACACACCCTCACAATGACCCACGCAGTGACCGCAGATGCGTGCAGCAGTTGGGCCTCGTGGCTGTAGCTAATGGATGGCTCGTAAATGGAACGAGCTTTGCGCGGGGAAAGCAGAGGCGCTGTTTTTGCCATGCTCTGATTCTTCCCTGTCCTGATGATAGCACCATCCCAAAGAGCTTCATCAATTCTTCATGTGGCCCAGCACTAAACACAAACAATATCTGACGGAGGTTTGCCACAGGCATGCTCCGAGCACCCCTCCTCTTCCTCCATCCCCTCTCAGTAGGTTTTGCAAGCTTGAGCAGGTTTGATACGGTCGTGGTGGAACTGGGACATCTCTTTCAACATCAGGTCCATTGTTTGATGTGATGTATTTAACCTTGGATGGGCCTGACTCTTGTCATGACACACTGGAACTATTGATTGTGGTTTTGTTAGTGTTATTACACTTTTGGAGGAATTTATCCAGCATGCATTTACGTAGAAGCTCATCCAATCTGTGTCATCATACAGCTGAGTGGAATCACCTCGAATACAGATCTTCGATGAAAAATATGTTAGGAAATTCTTAAAAATCTTAACTTTTTTAACCAAACATTGTAATAATAACATGCCAACTGACAGAGCAACCAAAGAACAACATTTGGATTGGACCAATACCTTGCATGCACAGACTCAATTTGCTAAATGAATGTATACTGAGATATACTGAGTGATTGCAATTCTTCAGTGTTGCCATATGATGCAATACTCTGCTTGTCTGAAGAAAAAAACCTATAAAACTACAGCTTATATGTTTAATCCCCTATTCTTAACAAATCATAAGCATTTAAATGGTGACATAAAGTTTAGTGTGCTTTTGAGACACCCATCATTTTCTTGATGACACAAAATAAGAGATTATTAGTTGTTTGTTCTAATTGTCCTCTGAGCTTTAGTAACATCAGCAAAAATGTAATCTCTCAGTTATGCTTCTGTCTGTATATCTTCTTTCTGACATTCACATCATGATTAATGAATCTGTTTGAATAACACCAAGACCCCTTTAACCCAGAGCATAAATACCTAATTCGTTTTTATCAAACAGCATCTCCTACCTTGTCTTTATGTCACTTCATACATTAAAGGACACAACACACTTCTTACTGTCTTGCAATTGATTGCCGTTTGCGTAATGGGAAGATACTCATCCATAATCCTTGTCATATAAGAAAAACTGTTGTCTGTAGTTCTTATCCTTATAACAAAACTCATCATGGCAGCAGTTGTCTCGTGGTGAAAGATGATCTCAATATTGATTTTATCTCTCCTGCAGTGATTTCACTCATCTATCTCCTCTGTTGATGGCTGACGATGAGGAGTGCGGTGAGATCAGATGTGTTGCTCATTCGTTTTCTCACATTTACCCGGTTGATTTGAAGGCTCTTAGTCACACAGGCAGTGCTGCTTTCTAGTGGCATTCTGTGGGACATTATAAATTACATTTGTTTTTCCAGTAGAACTCTGTTTTACAGAGCAGCAGCAGTGAGCAGAATTATTGCAGTTCTTTAAACAACACGTAGGCCTACATCACGTCTACTAGCCAGAATTATTAAACCATTTTTGGCAGCTTCCTTTTAATATACTGGCCAGGAACGTTGCCTGAGTAGGAAATTGCATATTATCTTGTCTTGGGCTCCGTGGCCCCCATCCTTTCTGAGCACGCCTCTTCATTCATTACCTGATGAGTGCTCACGGCACGGCACTGTTAACCAGCATCCATAATAAAGAGCGGCGGTGGCTCGCACATCTTTCACTAGTCGACTTGTCATTAACTAAAAGCATTGTGGAGCTTTACTCCCAATTACCACTCCCCTCGCTGCTCGCATAAATCACACCATCGTCTTTCATGAGCTGCACTCTTGTCTGATTTCTCTCTCCAGCCCACCGTTGCCCACTCACACACTGCACTTTCTTTCTGTCTTTGCGCCATTTGTGTTATTTTTTTTATCAACCTGCTGTGAGGACTGCCATTATGACAAAAGTAACTTTACCTCCTTCCTGCCCCGCTTCATATTGAGTGCAAACGGTGGTTTAATTGCAGGACGTTTGCTCCAGAGCAACAATAGAGACCTCATCGTTTAAGCTGTTATGATCTTTTAATGGTCTTCCATTACTGTAGCGTTGTCCTAAAAGCCAGCAGTCATTTCGGCAGGCTTTCGCTTCCATATCGCTTTCATTAAAAAGAGCCCAGGATCATTTGTAATTAGTCATTTGTTGAGAGAATTTGAATATGTTTGTGAATGTGTATCTCTGTCTTTATAAAGGAGACTAGCTGAGGTGCAGAGTATTTTTATCTTGATCATCGATCCGTTTCAACCTCCCCTCCTCTGCTCCTGGGTGTAGAAGCCTTGACCTTCATTGTGGGAGGTATCAATGAGCAATGAGACCTCCGCGCTGGGCCACTGCTGCTACACCATTCTCCCACACTCTAACAGTCTCACACACCTGCTTGTGCACGCGAAAATGATGTTGAATCTCGGACAACAGACACAACATTCAGGATAGTCAAAGTTAAATCTGGTTTCCTCTCTTTTCCAAGAACACACCAGATTCTTACTGCTGCACATGCAGAGGAGTCCATCTTTTTCTCTTTTCACACAAACACACCTTCCCTCACACGCACACACACAAAAAGCATGCGCATACACGAGGGGTCAGGGTCTCGAAACACAAGATTTCTGTTGTCTTTGTTTGTCGTCAGCACCTTCTCAGGCGGTTGAGGTTTCGCCTTCTCCGGAATCAGCCGAGCGCTGCAAGGGGGTCTGTGTGTGTGTGTGTGTGTGTGTGTGTGTGTGTGTGTGTGTGTGTGTGTGTGTGTGGGGGGGGGGGTGTGTGTGTGTGTGGGGGTGTGTGTGGGGGTGTGTGTGTGGGGGGGGGTGTGTCGGAGTGTGGGTAAGGTATTGTGTGTCTTAGTGTGTGTGTGAGCGGGGTGTCTGTCTGTGTGTGTGTGTGTGTGTGTGTTGTGTGTGTGCGTGTGTGTGTTTAGGAGGAGGTGGAGGACTCGGTAGCTGCAGGGCCCTGTATTGATGTCCGCTGCCCCCCCCCCCCGAGGCACAGCTCTGTGGGATAGTGTGTCAGTGGGACAAAGGCATGGCGCCATCCGTCCTGCTCTACGGGCCAGTAACTAGAATTAATTACAAACCAATCGAATCCGCTGCAGCCAATTGGTAAACTAATTGGTAATTTCAGCTGCCCATCATGGAGAGGCATCTAGCTGTGGCCAGTGGTGGTGGCGTTCTAGGTGGGAGACCCTCAGACTTTCTTCCCTTCAGCTGTGCCGAAAAAAAGAAGACCTTTTGGCTTAAGGTTAGAAAAGCCCTGAGCTCTGTTGTTACAGGTTTACTGAAACTACTGTAATCCCAATGGTTGTAGTGTTTTATGAATTCAAATTGCTTACATTTACAAGCAATCAAAACAGTTTTGGTATGTGCTTGACCAAATACTTTATTTCATTAAATAATATATTATTTATCATACCATTTATTGCCAATAAGAATAAAGTAAAATCCAGGATATGTTCCTATGACATTAGTTACTTCAAATTAAGCCCATAAACTTAATTCATAACCTTGACATTTTACATTCTTCTGACAACAATATTTTATTCTGAGTAACACCTAGAATATCTGCACATTTGCAGAGAAAGTTTAGGCCACATTAATCAGTTTTATAGTTTTTATAGAAGTATATTCCTGTGGGGGCTATGTAGGATTTATTCAAACCTGGGTGATCCAAAAATATATAATATTAATTACACAATAAAATATAACATTAGAAATTCAAATCTCAATATGCTTTGAATTTGAAAAAAAAAGATGCATGTGTTTTCAGAAAGAGGGCTGCAGTATAAGGATATTGGCAAACACATATTTATAGTCTTTTGTGAAAGGCATTAATTTGTTGCACTCGGGCCAACAAAACATGCGAGAAGTGTTTGCGTTAAGAATAAAAAAAAAAACCTGCTTCCTTTTTCACCTCTGCACACCTGACTAATGTTTGCATGCAGCGAGTGTGACTGTCAGATTATCCGTTTTCAAAAGTTAGAAAACTAACATAATTGCAAAATGTTAACGTTAAAGTGTGCATGTTCAAATGCTGATCGATCACATTACGATAACTTTGGTTGAAACATACTGATGTGTTTTTTGTGTAGGGGTTTAAATAACCCCTTAAAATGGTCCCAGACCCCTCGGATCTTATTTAAACGGATACGACTGGTCAGGACATGCTCCGCTGGCCCTCGTCTGCACTGCTGCTTGTTGCATGCGTTGTAGAAGTGGTGGACGTGAGGTTCAGGTTACGCCCCGCTCCGATGTGGCCTGGTGATAGAAGACACGGTAGAACCACTGCCCCCTCTATCCCCCTCCAGACATTCCCCACAAATAGCCCCATTAGCTGGGACCGATGCCCCTATTCTTCCAGCCCATTCAAGGATACTCTCTTCCTTTCAGCATTTCTATAGCCCCAGTCATAGGTAAGTCCTGTGCTATAGAATCGTGGGAGATAAAAATGCTTAGCACAAGCAGTCAATTCTTGAGAACCTCTGCCTGCTTGTGATTCCCCCCCCAATGATGCTGCTTATCACTGCAGTGTCATCCCTGCATTTGATTGGCTGAAAGTCCTCAAAAAGGACAGTTGTCTGTGTTTCAGTGAGCCGTCAACATGTCTGGCTCTTTCCGTTTGAGAGGAAGTGCAAGAGGGAGGATGAAAGGCATGTCAAGGTGCCAGGTTTCTGGAGGAACATCAATCTCCCAATTAGGCCTGAAATAACCTGGCCTGACCTGACACTTCCTGTCTGCCTGAGCGCGAGAGATAGAAGAGAGAGGAGTGGGAGGACAGGAGGGCAGAGGGAAAGTGTGAGAGGCTGAAAATGAAACCATTTTCTCCAGAGGATTATACGGAGGCACGGGACCTGTGAGTGAAATAGTGGGTGTGTGTAAGTTATAGGGAAGTGCATTTGCATAGAAATGTACAGCAGTCTCCCGTACACAATGTCTCGAGTCATTTGTTGCTAACACTTTCAAATTGTGACCTTATCAGGAGCCAAGTGCTGCTGCCCTCCACCAAAGGTTTCCCTATCAACCGGTAGTCGTCAGTTCAAGCCATTAATTAACTAGTCGTTGCTCATTTATGATCATAAATATCATTTATTTGTGGCTTTCCAAAATTGTTTCAGTTCAATGGCTAGGGAAGTGTATGAGTAACATCATGGTATGTTGTTCTACATATAAAATATAATATAAACTGAAAAATGTGACTTTGAATATAAATAAGGTGCCACCCATAGTTAAAAGCAAAGTGTGTCTTATGGTTGTAATTAAGCGATCACACAGACTTTACCTGTCAACTATGTTTAAAAATATCAAGGCTTGTTTTAGAGGTCGACTATCAGAATAACTAATATTTGAAAAATATGTCAGATGATGAGTTTCAGGAAAATGATGCGAGTACATTTTAAGATTTACTCGCATTTACTCGAGTTGGATTAAAGTGATAATGTCATAACATTACATTTCATTAACGCTTTAGTCCCAAGTGACTAAAAATAAGTGAAATGAACCCAACAAGTCCTCCAACTCATACGACCAAATAGGTCAATTGTTCAAGCGCTTATTACGACCTATAATCACGTTTTAAAGTCTTCGACCTCTAGTGCTCCCGTTGACTGCAAACGCTCCGGTGGGTCGTATATTCACAAATAACCCTCTCTGGAAAATCCTAAATTGTAGGATAGTTTGGCCATTAAAATGCTTTTTGATTAGATTTCTAGCGAGAAGTGTATATTGTACTTTAGAATCCACGTCCAGTGGATGTGTAGGATCTATAGTTTGATAGATATTACGAAGATTATTTGAGGTCTCGCCAGGAGAACGTGTATATACTACGTCTTTCCCCCTATTCATTTCTATTGACGGCAGCGTCCATGTAAAGTTAGCGTCAACCCTCACGGGGTGAAAACAGTATTTCCGGTCTCGAAGTTTTCATAATAAAACCGTATTCCCCTCACTGTCAAATGATTTAACAGTCATATCTGCAGTACTCATCCACTAAAAAACATCAGTTTATCCTTGTTAATTACACGACATTAATTGGTTTAAATTGTGTACACTGCTTTTGTGTTTTTCCCATAGGTTTTTCCCTTTCGATTCTGAGAGACACATTTCTTTTTTCCTTTTTTTCTTTTTTTTACATCGAACTACCCATAATCCTCAGCTATCGTTGAAGCTCGGTGATTGGATGTTTTAGCCGCAATGCACGTTGGGATATGGTGTTTATGCGATGTGAAATCCGAAAACATTTAAAAAAAAAAAATAATACTTTATTCCGAGTGTGCTTGCTTTTCTCTTTGGAAGTCATCACATAACGGCATTGTAATACACGGTTCGGCTGCATTAAATATTACACATCTGCCGTAGTTCTTTATTTATAGAGCCCTGATTAGAAGACCTTTGGACAAACTGGAAGAACTGCCACCGAAACTGAACACGTGACGTGGATCATAAATATATCAGCAATTAAACAACATCTTACATTTCTTTTCACACAATACGTCTCCTTGCAGTATCAACACTGATTCGGCTGACTTTTATATTTGATCCAATTGGTAGATAGGTTATATTTACACCATAACGGTGCACAGCTGATAGAAAGGACTTGTAGTTTTTAAAGATATTACTGATTTTCTATAAGAATGTAAATACTGAGTTGAGAGAATAGTCAGGGGTTTTGGGTGATGGGAGACACATCTATGGAATCAGAATTTCAATAGCTTACCATTAAATGACGGATATACCTTTCTGTCTGTGATGTTTTACAAATCAGATATTAATGTGTAGAAGTTAAACATGTGAAATAATATAGCAATATCCTGTAAAATTATGTGAAAACATGAATAAAACTACACATCTTCAGATGTTATACATACATAAGTGTCCTACACTAATAATACAAAGTTATTATGGCATTGTATGCTGTGTGTTATTTGTAACATCTTCAGAAACTACCTTTCCAACTCCTCACCAGTTGACTGTTACAGGTCTATGCAGGTTCATGGTACAATTCATTAGCTTCAAATCGAGAGACTGAAACTGTATTTTTCTTTACCGTTCTGTTTTAATTTCACAATAAAGTTAATAGTATAATATTATGTTTGATATTACTATGTTTTATTAACTAGACCACTGGGACTGGTCATGTTAAGACCATCTTTTCTGTCGGTTTGGTGTTAAAACAATATATGTGTGGATAACAAAATACATCCGTCATAAACTAAACTGGAAATTATACTGGAAAGTATAATTTATTGTGTTAACACTGTAAACTTGACAGTTTTTTAACCTGCACCACCTAGTGGTTAAAGCACGTTATTGAATTTTTTTATTGAATATGTTATATTACGTATTATACATACAAAATAGGGGGAAAGTAGAAGGTCAATGATAGAAATACAGAATAGAAAATATCAAGAAGATACTGTAGTGATCTCTACAATAAAACAGTTTAGTGCAGGACGTCCAAAGATATTAATAGGAGGATGTGCAAAACAGACAAACTAATAAGGCTTTATTTAAACATTAAAGAATACTTTAAGTGAAGGTCTTCTTTTGAATGAGAACAAAACTTTGGGGGTATCTACAGATAAATATTAAGCCTGACAAAGTACTTAACGTCTAATATATTGCATAGTTTATTTTGACACTTGACAATCACCTTCCCTGAATTTTACTCAGGTGTAACTAAAGTCTGTTTTAAGGGTTGTATATATATAAATAACTCAAATAAATGTAGTGGAGTAAAAATACCAGGTTAGAACAAAGTATAATAAATTGCATGTTGTACATGCTGCTGTAACAAAAAAATGTCCCAACTTGGGATCAATAAAGTATATCTTGTCTTAAGATGTTCGATGGATACTGCCATATTTGCAAAATTTGCCTCTGAACCTTGACAAGTGCATGTTTCAGGCTCATCAATTAACAACAGGAGGGGTCACAGACATAAGACCAGCTATAAATAAAGCTATTCTGACCTTAGCTGTCATGTGGGTATATATTAATGCTGCCCATTATGGACACAAGTTATTTTCACCCATTTTCACAGCTTGAGGACTAATCTCGGGGTTTGTCAAGCAAAGCGGATGTTGTAGTCCCAAACGATAGCTGAAGATTATGGGTAGTGTAGTGACTTCGGCCATCCTAAACTCCGAAAAAACTATTTGTTTCTCCGAATCGAAGGTTAAAAACACAAAAGCATTGTACACAATTTAAAGGTCCCATGTCATGCTTTTCCGGTTATTAGCCGTCCCCTTGTGTGTTATGAAGGTTTTTCTGCATGTAAACGGTCTGCAGAGTCAAAAACCCTCAAAGTACACCCTGTAGCGAGTACAACTCTAACACAGAAAAGACCTGTCTATGCTGCCCCAGAACGCCTCGTTGGAGATTTCTCTTTTTCTTCCTGGGTACAGTGACTTGACCATACCCAAATGGACCCATTGGTCCAAATGGACCAATCCGTGGAGCTCCTCACAAACACACACTCTCTCAGCAGCGAAACTGTGACGCGCTGGGGGGGGGGGGGTGCTAGTGGAGCCTCGCAGCGGCGAAACTGTGGCGCGCTTACACTGTAGGTGCGCACGTTTGGGTGCTAGTGGAGCCTTGCAGATGGGGGTGCTGCAGCCCCTCAGCACCCCCCTTCCCGCGTCCATTCGCGATGTCTCGCAGACCCCACGCAGCAAGCAGGAAATGAACCCAGCTCACACTGTCTGCTCCTCGCAGCAGCGAGCCGCGCAACGTCCCGCCAACACGGCACCCAGACCCCACGCAGCATTCTCATCTGTTTGTCATTACTGGTGTCATTTTCTGGTTGCTAACGCTATTGTAACACATTACAGATGTTCCGCTGTAAAGGTGGTGGACTCATCAGAACATAGTGGGCGAGCTGACCAATCAGAGCACAGTGGGCTCATAGGGAGGGGGGGGGCAGGAGCTCCAACAAGCCGTTTAGGACAGAGAATGAATACACATACTATGCAGAGATGCTGTATGAGAAACCAAAGTGAGTTTGGAAAATTGCACAATATAAATCTATTCTAGTATACCTCAACAATGGAATTATGATCAGTAGAAATGGCCATGACATGGGACCTTTAAACAAATCAATGTTGTGTAATTAACAAGGATAAACTGATGTTCTTTAGTGGATGAGTACTGCAGACATCACTGTAAAATCATTTGACAGTGAGGGAATACTTCCAGTTTATTATGAAAACTTCGAGACCGGAAATACTGTTTTCACCCCGTGAGGGTTGACGCCAACTTTAAATGGATGCTGCCGTCAATAGAAATGAATAGGGGGAAAGACGTAGTATATACACGTTCTCCTGGCGAGACCTCAAATCATCTTCGTAATATCTATCAAACTATAGATCCTACACATCCACTGGACGTGGATTCTAAAAGTACAATATACACTTCTCGCTAGAAATCTAATCAAAAAGCATTTTAATGGCCAAACTATTCTACAATTTAGGATTTTCCAGAGAGGGTTATTTGTGAATATACGACCCTCTGGAGCGTTTGCAATCAACGGGAGCATCAGCCCATATGCCGCAAATTGTTGTTTCTTACACGACCACTAGAGGTGCTAAACTTTAAAACGTGACTATAGGTCGTAGTAAGCTGCTGAACAATCGACCTATTTTGTCGATTTTTGGAGGAGGACAGGCTGAACCATGAAGATATAGAAATTCAGACCAGCAAGAATCATACTACATTAGCTTCAGATAGACAAACCTTTTTAAATCCAACAAACAGAGTAATGTATCCTTTTTTTATGTTGAATTTTTTTTATCAAAGTGCAATTAAAACCGGCACAGATATTTCATTTCAATTAAAGGTCACCTATCATGCTATTTTTAGGCAATAGCATAGGTCTCAGATATATACAAATATATAAAAAACATGTCTATGAAGTGTTTTGCTCAAAATACCAAACAGATCCGCCATTCTAGCCATGCCTCATATCCCTCTATTTCACTTCCTGTTTCAAAAGTGCTGATTTTGGGTATAAAGCTTTAAAAAAAAGAAAGAAATTGAGGCTGAGCTCATGCGGGACCCGGCAGCTACTGTCTAAACTAAATACTACCGTGATGAAACGCCATATCATGGATTATCAAGGATTGTTTCTGAAACAGTTTGGAGCTCAAAGGCTTTCTCTCTTGCCAGTTATACCACAAGGTGAGTTCCTTTTTATTTCCTGCTTCTTCACACACATGCTCTCCAGTACAGGTTAGCTCTGAGTGTTAGCGATGCTACTGTAAACACCGACCATATTAAGTCCAAAACAGTCGGGCATTGTTTCTGATAGCAACTTTCTGATAGTGCCTTGGGCCCACATTTCCGATATTACATCATATCGGACGCAAATCTGGATCAGCTCCGTTGTACCCCCGTTTTTAGAGATTTGGGTAAGGAGGAAAAGAGAGAGGGTTTTATTTTCTGACGCTGCTTGAGTTCCCTGAAACACCGGGGACACATATTTATGTATAAAAGACATCAAAAAGTGCATTTTGCATGATAGGTCCCCTTTAACTCTTTAAATAAGCAACACATTTTATTTGAACATAAGGCTCTTAAAGCTACTTAAAACTCATGAATTTCCCTATTAAGCCAAATTCAATGAATATCCCCCACCTAAAGACAGTGTATCCTTAACTCGCTGGTTTGTTTAATATAAATAATATTCATCATTTTCAGCCATATGTAAATAGGCACTATACACACTAATTCACACACTCCCAGTAACTTGTACCCTAAACACAGCTAGTCAATGGGCTTGGCAGTATTTCAAGGTAATCAACTAGTTTATTGGCTTAAACAGAATGACCAGTACACCCACAAATTGATTAAGGCATAAAAGTGCAGGCTTTTAAGGAGGTACACCCTTTCCCGATTTGTGCTTTTAGCACAGACTACATTGATTGGCTAACAAGCGCTTTGCATGGGCTCAGGCCTTTTTGTTTCCCATAAGGGTAATAACTCGATTTACCGATATAGGAATGTATATTACATGAGCTGGTTTGTAGTATCACAATGTTTTCGAGTAGTAGGAGGCAAATACAGAGAGGTCCAATCACAGTTACTACTACTGCCTCTCAGCAAAGCTGTCTTTTGGTGAAATATCATTCTTAGCTTACCTTCAAAGGGAAAATCCACCTTTAAACTAAATATATGTCTTGGTTTTCTTTGATCTTGTGGTTTCAATCTTGAGTTGTGAACCTAACTCCTTACCCCAGAAACAAGGTAGCCAAAACCAGCCAGATCATGAACCCCTTCTTGATTTACAGTACTCACCATGCCAAGGCGTGACCTGACCTACAGTAAATTTCATTCAATTAGTGCGCACAGAAATGTCAAGGAGCTAAGCTTGGTTTTACGGAGATCACAGGTTACAGTTTCTGGTTTTTCTTGAGGGTTGTGTTCACAAATCAAAAGCTTCTATCCCCGGCATGGCTCATGAATTTAGTTTTAGGGTAAATTTTCTTGAGCTCAGAGCAGCAGTGAGATCAAGAGTTTCCACCTATTAAGTTAACACTGCTGATCTGTGCAGGATGAACAGGAATTGCAAACCAGATTAGAGGCACATTCCCTTCTCAGATGCCCAGTCTGCGCTGTTAGGATCTCCCCGTTAGGCCAGAGGAGCAAGACGGATGATCAATGGCTTGCCCGAAAATCATTTGTTTAATCTGATTTGTAGGGATTTTCTCTCCTTCAGCAACGGAAACGCTGGACGGCTGCGAGAGAAAAACTGTGGTGGGAGTCTGCTGAGACATTGGTTCAATATGGACATTATTCTGAAACCTGACACCACAGGAAATAGATATTGATCATGATGACCATTTACTCACTGTGGCTGCGAGCGGGGCAAAGCAAAACCTACCAAGAAGATTCTTGATATTTGAATAAATGGCAATACTGTCTTTAAAGACCCAGTGAAGTGTGCGCCGGTGCATGATCTGTTATGCTAATACGTATAGTAATGACCAAAATTGTCCATTGGAACCCATATAAAAGATGTTGGAATAGCAACGAATTTGACGAGTTGGAATTTTCCGCTGGGAAATCCGCCTTCGTGGGCGTGGCTTGCGATCTACTGCGTGACGTCAGAAGATGGGCTCAGCCGAAGTGTTTACATTCACCACCGTTCATTTTGTCTCTGTTTCAAAGTGGAATTTACCAACGTTTTTGAGCGAGTATTTTATTGGAAAGTGTTTCGCAGTCGACTGGAAGTGATTGCCAATCGAGGAAACCTGACAATGGAGGCGACAGTGAAGAAAAAGGGAGGAAAAACACACGGGAAGCGATGCATTGCCGCTGGCTGTGGTAATGTCAATTCTGCCGAAGTGGCGATGTTTCTGTTACCAAAAGATGAAGGTGAGTGGCTGGTGTTATTGTTTCGTAGATTCGTAGATTGTTTATGAAAAATAAAGGCCACTGTGTTGCCTCTCATAAAGCTGTTGTGTGGCAGCATTTTGGTTTTCCCGTTTCAAGAAATGACAAAGGTGAAAAGCAAACTGACAAACGCCAAACTATTTGCAAATCCTGCCGGGCGACGGTCGCCTACAATTCGGGAAATACATCGAACATGATAAGTCATTTGTCACATCACCACCCAGAAAAGCTCCGAACACAACAACCTACTGTGAAGAAAAAGCCTAAGCCGGGCCAACTGACTCTGACAGAAGTATTTGGAGCGCCACTCCCCCCTAAGTCCAAGAGCTCAGGAAATAACAAGGTGCATCGGCGAGTACATGGCCAAAGACTTAAGGCCGTTTTCTGTGGTCGACAACAGTGGATTTCGGAGGTTAGTAAACACGCTGGAGCCCAAGTATGCCATTCCATCACGGCCATACTTTAGTCCAACAGTGCTACCCGCTTTGTACCAAGAGACAAAAGCTAAAGTGACACAGAGCCTCAAAGAAGCAGAGTGCATCTCAATAACAACAGATGGGTGGACTTCACGAGCTACGCAGAGCTATATTACAGTCACGGCTCATGTTATGACCAGCGAATGGGAAATTAAAAGTTTTGTTTTACAGACGCGGCCTCTTTTCACATCACACACTGGACTCAACATTGCTGAGGTGTTAAAATCTGCTGTTTTGGAGTGGGGACTCGACAATAATCAAGGCATTGCTGTCGTAACAGACAACGCAAGGAATATGGATGTAGCGGTGAGAGAGGCCGGACTTTCCCCACACATAAAGTGTTTTGCCCACACTTTAAACCTCGCTTCAAAAGCGGGTTTGAACGTAAACCGGGCAAGCCGTCTGCTTGGTAGAGTGAGGCGTGTAGCTGCGTTTTTTCACCGCAGTTCAACTGCCACAGCTGTGCTGGCCACCAAACAGGGAATGTTAAACCTGCCTGCGCATAAACTCATCATGGATCTGGTCACAAGATGGAACAGCTCTCTTGACATGCTCGAGCGCTACCTGGAGCAACAACAAGCTATCGCTGCAACGCTACTCAGTGCTGAAGTCAGGCGCAACGCACGCGAGATAGACACTCTTGAACCAGCTGACATCACGGACGCCGAGGACATGGTTCGGCTTCTCTCACCGCTGAAAAAAGCACCGTGCTGTGCGATGAGTCTCGACCTACAGTCTCTCTCATTGTGCCCCTCAAGCACGTGATAGAGCAAAGCATGGCACAGTGCGATGAGGACTCCTCCACCATCGCCCAAATGGAGAGAGCCATACTGAAGGACTTTACAGACAGATACCAAGGGGAGCAAAACAAGTTTCTGCAAGAGAGCACTGCGTTGGACCCCTGGTTCCGGAGCTTGCACCAGCTAAATGACAGTCAGAGGGAGGACGTTTTCGACAGGCTGAAGTTGAAAGCCACACAGATGCAGAACCAGGTACATATTTAAATATTCTTTTTGTGTCTGTGTAACTTTTTCAGATAACGTAAGGTGTGTTTGCCTCTTTTTGTGAAAGGAAAGATAAGACATTTAAGACGTTTTTTTTCCTTCAATATCGCGATAAATATCGTACCGTGGACTTGTTATCGCGGTATTACCGTACCGTGAGTTTTTGGTATCGTTACATCCCTAGGTATTACTGATTCTGAATGATTCCCAACAAATGAACAGGAGTCTCGTGAATTATTTAACAATGCTGCCTGTTATTCATAAACTTCTAGTCTCAAGTAATTATCACAAGTTTTGCACTAAATGCTTGTAAGTACCCGTGAGCAGAGAATTGCATGAAACAAAGATCCCCAGCTGAAACCATACACAACTTTGGATTTCCAAGCATATTTTTTTTAAATAATCATAAGTATTAAAGCATCTCAAAAGAAAAAAATACTTTGACGTTACATATTTATATGCTTCAATAAGCTCAAGTCGAGTTTCTCCGCCTGGAGATATTCTCACTATTTCACTTTTGTCGAGCACAAAGAAAAGAACGTTTTAGTTAAATGTAAGTTGTGTCTTGGCGGGTCAAAGATCCTATCGACTGCCCAAAACAGCAATTAAAATCTGTTGAAACATCTGCAGAAACAACATGCTGGGACGAAGCTAGTAGCTAAGACCACAGACCCAGACTCATCCGACGCCACTCCACCTCCACCTAAGCAACAGCGGCTGGATTGGCACTTTGAAACATATCTTTGTGTTTGTGTTTGTATAGATCACATTGCTTAGCAGAGTTCAGTGATGCAAATGCATGTCAAGTTGATCAACAGGTTGTATTATTCTCCGATGCAATAACAGTACTGAAATGAAGGCTACAGTATAAGGGCATTAATGGGTGCCCTTTTTTAAGTAACTAAAAAGTTACTTTTCACAGTAACGCATTACTTTTTGGTGTAAGTAGTGAAGTAACTAGTAATTGTAACTAGTTACTGGTTTTCAGTAACTAGCACAACACTGCATGTGAACATGAATGTTGCATCATGCTATGAACAGATGAATGTATGATCAGGTGATGGCCAATCCTGTGTGTAGATCTACTCTAGATCTATGACAAAATATTGTCCTCAACTAAATTGACTTCCATGGCCACTTTCCTCATCTATCCTGTCCGAAAAGCTGTCAAAATCACTCATTTCTCTCGCACCAGTATCACTTTCCGAAGTCTCCGCCATGTTTACAATCACAACTGGGCCCATCTTGTGACGTCACAGCTGCTATCGTCTGCAGCAGCGGTAGGCTCAGACTCTGAAAAATTTGCGATGTTTATCTCGTCCCTCGCACTTCCTAAAAAAATATTTTAGCCATGAACAGGTACAATTATATGTAAGAAATGAAACTGCCATTTCATTTTGGCGCAAAAAAATGCACTTCACTGGCACTTTAAGGTTTCTTGTGGACAACTGTGTGCGTTTTAATTCAAAGGATATGTTCAATACAACCCTCATGAAACGACCATGTGTTGACTGTATATCAAAGGCCAGATTTATCTTATAGCTGTGCCATATAGCTCTGTTGTCCAAAAACAATTAAGAACACATCAATGAGTCACACCGTTGCACTGGGTGATACACTGCTTAATTACAATGCACATGTGCACTGTGGTTTATTTTAAGTCGACCCCACATATATAACCTGTCATAAATACTTAGTAGAGCACTACATTTGTGGCTGAAAATGGTCCCACACTATTCACTTCTGCCCAGCTTTGCTCAAGACTACAGTGTTCATATGTTTTGGGAAAATGTTCTAAAAATGAAAGTATTAGCCTTTTATTAGGTCTGCAACCTAGATTAGATTTAATTTTGAAGATCCAACCTCAAATGTCTTGTTTTGTCTACAACTCAAAGACTATCAGTCATAAATAAGTAATGAAACAACAATATTTACATTTCAGAATCAGATGATTCAGATATTTTTTATTCTTAAGAAAAATGCATAGTTGCTGATTGAATTAATTGTTAAAAACTATGCAAGGCAAGGCAAGTTTATTTATATAGCACCTTTCAACACAAGGCAATTCAAAGTGCTTTACAAAAATGAAAGACATTCAGACAAAGGCATTTAAAAACAGTCATTAAAAAAGAAAAGATAATAAAAGAAACATTAAAAGAAAAAATACATTAATAAAAAGTAAATGAATAGATATGAATAGTTCACACAGAAGTTCCACTTTACTGATGCCTTTCTTTAAGGTTTCTCCGAACATGAGCTGTGTACGCTTGTATGGCACATACGTCCCGAGCAGCATACACAGAGAAAAGCAGCCAGGACAAAGTCCCCAGACACTGATTCCCTGGGGTTACTAGCCCCAAATGTCCATTAAACAAAAACGAAACACAACCGCTCAGTTTCAATTAAAAGCAGCGGCAAAAAGATAAGTCTTCAGCCTGGATTTAAAAGTAGTAAGAGTTGTAGCGGACCTGCAGCTAATTGATTTACCGTTTGCGGATCTAGCCTATAGCAGTAAAATGTTTAATGCCTTGAGTAGTAATGATGAACTTGGGGCTGAGAACCACTGACTTGATGGGAAACTTAGAAAGTATTGAGAGATTGACTGCTGTTTTTGTCATTTATATGGTGACAATAGCAAGGCTCTTATCGTTCAACATAATTGTATGCCGTTCATGTGAAAATAAGCAGCGGAGAAAGTGACACACGTGTAATATCTTGAGCTATTTTCTATCTGTTGATGTGAGACAGGAACCTTCCTTCTATGTCCCATCTATTTTTCTACACTAGCCTCCAGCAGGAGATGTAGTCATATCCTCTTCTTCTCTGAGCTCCTCGCATATCTCCACTTCTTGTTTTTACATTATTCATATCCCAGAAATCTGTTTGCCCAGACACTAAAGCCTGGGCTCTCAACTTCTGTTAGTGTCTGCATTTCCCCCCTTTATCAGGCTCCTGAAGCTACCTGTGATGTTGAAATATTTAATAGAGGAGCCAAATGCACCAACTATTCATGCATGTTAAAGGGACAGGCTAAAGCTCTTGCTGAATAGTAGTTAGCCATCTTCTCGGGTAATATTTCACACTCTGCCCTCATACTTCTGCCTTTATCATGTTCTCACGCTGTGTCAATGCATTGTAGCTGCTTCACTCAGTGTGGTTTACCTCAAATTCATCAGCAATACAGAATCAGAAATCTTTTATTGGTCTCACAGCGTGGTAATATAAAGGGTTACAAGAGCAAAGGAAGAGTGCAGATAAAAAGGCAAAAATAAGAAGATTAGACTAACATATTAAACAAAGAGTCAAACATAAGTTAATACAAATCAAATAAGTACACTCCCATGGTTAAAGAAATAAGTAGCAGCATTATAAAAAGTAAGTAAACCTATAGAAAGTATTTAAATATACGACCGTCATAAATTCTTAAGAAATAGTGTGCACATAACAGTGATTAGGAGACAACAGTGTTGTTACAGTCCAAAGTGAAGTAGCAACCAGCAATAACTATAGTCAAATACAGAAGAGTGTATATTGCAAATAGCAGGTTTTATTACATTATATTATTTACTTACTTTGATCCAGAGAAGATGGGTTACACGACAAGTAAAATGGTTATAATTGTCATAATATTACATTTTCGACACAAACATACTAAGGCTTTGGTCAATCACAATCTACCAGAAAAACACACACCGATGTCATTATGCAGTGCTCTTAGTGAAGGTATTGTTCATCGGACATTTGTATTTCTTCTTCCACTGGTTTCATCCAGGGGATTCTATCAGTATTGATCTGGACAGCAGACAAACAGGATGTACAGGGTGAGGAAAGGAAAAAAGGCAGGGAATTCAAGAGGATTTGTCTCGGTTAATACTGATACACTTTTAGATATAGAGAGAGACGTGCATGATGGGGTTGATGTGTGAGTAGGGACACTGTGAAAGACTGTGTGTGTGTGTCTAACAGAGAGAGGTTGTATGATATCCACAGAATAAATCAATACAGTATGTGGAAAGAGAAAAAGTGTGTTTGTCCTGTTTGGGTTGTTCATTAGGCTCCTGTCTCCTAGTGAAAGCTGAGAGTATCACACAGTGTGTATTGTGTAAAATGTGTGGTTTGAAATATGGTATGAGACTTGAAAAACTCTGGGTAGGGGTTTCCCAGGATATTAAAATGTAGAAAGATGCTCAATTGTAAAACCAAATTTGATGAGATTAAAACAAAACTAACATTAATGTAGAGCAGGTAGAATATTGTCCACCATAGTTAAGTGTATTATGCTTTCACTGCCATCTAGGATACTAAGTGAGGCTGAGTCCGATACAAATATTTGATTTGCAGGTATTAAGTCATAAACCAAAGCAAATCAAATGTTGACCTTAGGATGGTGCTAAATGAAAGGTCAAGGGATCAAAGTTGTTACAATTCATCTTCTTGGGACCTTGAATGTCTGTATGACATTGAAAAGCATGTTTTCTTTAAAAGTGGATTTTCTTATATTACAAAAGTAACAAGGGACAAGTCAGGGATCAGTAAATTCACTTGGATAGAACGCATCTGCAAGATGGGTATCTGTGGCCTACCAATGATCACCAGAATGAATGTATTATGTATCCTCAAGTTGGATATTTGCGGCTAATTTTATGACAATCAATTCAATCTATTCATATTTCACTCTCAACCACAAATGTCAACCTCATGGTGGCGCTAGAAGAAAGGTCAGGGATCGCCAACATCCGTAGGATTTATCTTTAGGCCTCTTCATAGCCTATGTGGTATTAGCAATCAAACTTTTCCACCTATGATGACATAAGTTTGACTATTTGATTGAATGTAAATGAATCTCAATTACGTCTATTTCCGGCCTCAAACTGCATTGTGGGATGCTTTCGCTGTGACAATATTAACAACTGTTTTTTATTTAAACATTTTTCTGCAACTGGAAATCAGCAAGAGCTACCAGGCACTTTAACATTGTTCAGTTTAGATGAGGTTAAATTCAAGTTTTTTGTTAACCAGATTGCATAATTGCTTTCACAACAGTCACTCTTGCCAGAGCCAGCAGTGAAACTCAAGACTCTCTGTAATGGCTTGAGTCCATACCTGTTTGCTACGTCTAATCACAAAGCGTGAATGATAACATCTCCTAAACAGTGTAGTAAATGGAGTCTTATAGTGTCATGAAACATGTATAAGCAAACACAGCAGATGCCTTCGCACTGGCTGGCTGAGATATTTCAGACTGCGCGGGGTGAGAGATGAGGGTTGAGGTAGTGGACTGGGGGGGTTTAGCCGGCTCCCACAGGAGACTGTGACGCCTAAACAAATTCGATAACCTAACCTTGTTACCCCCGAGTCGCATGGCACTGGCCTCCACAATACCCCCCCTCCATCCAAAACAATAGCTTAAGCAGACAGGCAAGACAGATTGTGCATAATATACACACTGATGTTCACACACTGAAAGCCACAAGTGCACGCACGCACATGCACAGTGTTATAATGAATGAGTGTTTGTGAATGGACGGCTGTGTGCACTTAGCGCCGGGTGCAGCCAGCCTCGGTCCTAGCATGATGAATTGACAGCAGCTTGTAGTAGAGCATCACAGGAGAGGAGAATACTACTGTGCAGGGCAGGAGAGCTGAGTAGAAGAGATGTTGTGGAGAGGAGAGGGAGGACTCCGTGGGGAAGGTGATGAAGCATGCAGCTCAGGTTCCCTGTCTCTGATGTAAGGCCAGCCTGGATCGATGGCTCCGCTGGGGCCCGGCCAGCACACTCCAACCCGCCCGCTCTCCACAACTCTCACTCTCACCTCCCTTTGTCCCTATCCTTATCTCTTTTTCTTTTTCTCTCACTGTTGTCATCTGTCATTCTCTCTACTAGTATCTTCGTCGGTAATTCACTCTCTGAGGTCACAGTCGCAACAAAGGCCGCTGGCATTTACCATCACATATAAAGCACTGTTTCTTGCCTATTTCACTCGGGTGAAATGCCACATTGCCCTCTCTGCAACCCAGTTCAGTCTCTATATGGCATACTTGAAATGTAGGGAGTACTTGCTAACATCAATGGCAGAAAGCTTAGGTCACATGCTCACTGTTGGTGCAAAATAAGAGAAAGAACCAGGAAATATGCTAAACTGAAATGTGAAAGATAAATAAAAGATGGCTATTTAGTGAAAAAGTCCAAGTCTATTCTAGTAAAGTCAGTGCAAAGGTACGGTCATTCATTTCTTATCACATTACTGCTTATGCTCTAACTTTGCAACCCACCTCTAAATCTCAGGCTTCAAATCCTTTTAACACTAATATGAATGTAAATACTGCTTCCCTCAGCATTTTGTGACCCACTACTGTTACTGCTATAGCACTACTCTGTCTAAGCTAATTCAAATTACATAAAATCATATTGACTACAAAATGTATTGCATAAAGATGTTCTTGGCAAATATACTGCATCGCAATCCACATAATATTGAAGCTCATCGTGGCAAAAAAAAAAGATTTTGGTGAGGAGGCCAAAAATGAAAAACACAACTTGCTCTTACAGTATGTTGAATTGAAATACTAATACTAATTTAAACATTATGCATTCAAATTCATCAGAATCATCCATTTCAACATTGATTATTGTTTTTGGTCGTTTCTGTAGCTCTTTTTACCTCCGCCAAAAATTAATCATGTGTTTTTGGTTCAGCTTGTTTGTTTGTCAGCAAGATTACAGAAAAATGTACTTCCCTGATTTTCATGAAACTTGGTGAAAGGGTGTAGCATGGGAAGAAATCATTACATTTTAGAGTGTTATACAAATCACCAGGCAGATACACACATTCATTTTCACTTTAGGAAACAGGCTTGGCACATTTCTTCACCCTGAGTGCCCTTTCTTGATTATCTATGCAATGGAAAGAATCTCTAATGTCTTTGTATAAATGAACAACTGAACAATCGGGGAAGTGGTTGGTTGCACCTCTGGGATGAGTGAGTTGAGAGTACCCACTCTTTCTGCTTTTTCTTAACTGGACACTCTGGTGAAACACAAGCAGCATAAAAGCAGACAGAGAAGTACCTACAGGGTTAAAATAAAACAAGCAACACTTGGGCTGCCTATGACTGGCTGCCATTTGTATTGAGACAAATGGCTTTTTAATAGCCTTCAGGGATTGATACTAATCTAAGGAAGCTGGTCTGGCTCTTTCTCTGAGTGTGGGCTAAAAACACCAGATTGGGTGGCAACTGGCACAGGCAGCCCACCAATGGAGGTCTTCAAAATGCCTCCCAACAAGACATTCAACAATTAGCAGTGGAACCAAGGATTCAAGAAATGATATTATAATTGTGTAAATTCACACAGTGAGTACCTGCAGTTGTCAAAAACAGTCACACTACCGATCATTCTACATACAAATAGGACAGAGGGCTGTTTTGTGAGGCCTGTGCACGTATAAAATTGGAGGTTCTACAAACCATAACAAAAGTTTCCATTTCAGGTTGGATTTTCTCTGTCTGGCGACAACAGTCCCAGTGCTGAAGGAGCCCTGTCTCTCCTTGTCCTCATTAAGTCCTGTTGTAGCCCGTTAGCAGACATGAGACTGGGGGAGCTATTGTTAGGTAGCGTGAGTCTGGGGTTGTCATGGAAAAACTCTAGTCTCATCTGTCAACGAGAGGATAAGTGTTTCAAAACTAAACTCACGCTGCTCAGACAGCTAGCCTCCATAACACCGTCAACATACACATTCTTTCTTTAAATACTGTGTAAAAGGTTGCAAGATTAAACTGAAATGCACTTGAACACTTAATTTTAGCTTGTTGTAGATGCACACATAGCTTTACGCTATTCGAGGGTCAGTATTATATCACTGTTTTATACAGGTAAACAAATTGAGCTATTTCCATAATCCAGTAATTTGATGTCAAGTGCCCTCAAGTAGCTATATTTATTGCACTTCACAGTGACTTAAATTGAGATTAGTGATACATTTCAGGCTAATGAGCTGTAACAATGGTAAATTAGTGGTGTGGTAATTGATACAATAGCAGAAAGTGCATTGCCCAAGTAAAGGGCTTTAAGGGCTGTAGCCAGAAAGATAAGTATCTAAGCAGAGGAGAGAGTAAAGTGGTTTTGGAAGATAAGCCCTAATACCTGGAAAATACAGTAAATATTTGACTATGTTTATACACATGGTCAAATCCAAATATAAGCATACATTTTGGACTAAGAGGGAAGCATCATTTTTATTGGAGAGGTTTAAATTCAGTTTTAGAATACATGTAAAGTATTGTGGATAAAAAAGGTTTAATGATTACACTTTTGAACTGGATTACACTAAATGAACTCTCTAAGGTGTTCTATAACTCAAGCCATAGAGCATTCGTTTTCAAAAAATGCACCAGTCTAACACAAACATGCCCAAATAATCACTTAAAATTCACATGAGTGATATCATAATAACAGTAAAAGTAGTATGTCATTAAAGAAAAATGATACCCATAATTTCAGCAAGAGTCATTCACTAAATAATCCAAAACACCTTCTGTTGTTTCTTAAACTCAAAGCAGTTTGTGTCAAAAAATCTCTAATGTCTTTTAAACCATGTTTCAGGAGATACAAGGTGGAGATATGAAGTTTCATCCAGCAGCAGAGATGAAATGAGGCCTGGCAGACTGCGGCACAGTGAGACAGCCTATCTCTTACCGTTTGTGTGTGCGGATGGTTTATTGTCATGGCTTGATCTAAACCTATCTGACACCTAACATAACCATAGCCGTCAGTGCTGATAGAGCCTGAGAGAGCATCAGGACTCATCTAGCGGAGAGATCCTCTCCCTTGTGTTTGTGGTCTGCCTTCATTTCCTCACAACAGCCGCACATTGAGGTGCCCTTCTGCGCTGGCTTGCTCTTGGCCCCATAAATATTTAACTTGAAAAAAAATAAGATGTCAAGAAGCCTTGGATGAAACTCCAGCAAATAATTCATACCATGTGCTGTCAAACACGCTCTGCATCCCGGAGAACAGGGTGGTTTGGTATCTGTAAGGAGAGGTACTGACAGGACAGGAATAGAGGGATATACTGTGCGGTGTGTGTGTAGCTGCCCGATGCTCTAACATGCGGTTATGCTGTTGATACAAACCAAAGGCTGGAGGCGATTTACCAAAGCCAAGGAGCTGAACTTAAATAGACACAAAGACGAGTGTGGACTTTTCACCTTAGGCAACAGTTTTCTTGGCAATCTGTTGACAGACCCAAGGCCTCAGAGAGATACCAGGCCTTACATTTAACAGAGTAGGGGTCTATAAAGCGGGAGCAGTTGATGGGACGAGAGAGAAGGGTGACGACTATGTTGGCAACAGAAGAGCAGAGCAACGGCCGCTGTAGGAGGCGTGAAAACGGTTAACTGAAGGCCATCCAGAACTCATTGACTGGCGTGAAATTGGCTGCAGAAGCGAACACAGAGCTCATTCACAGTGCTTACGTGGCTGCTGGGTTTGGATACACGGCCACTAATATCTGCCCGTCTATCACCTTCCTTTTCATGCTTTCTCCATACCACTTACTTTCTGTGCCTGTTTTGTCTTTCCTTCTCACCTTCGATCTCTTTCTTGGAATCAATTTTCATGAACGAGTGTTAAGTCAGGGCAGTAACACCTCCTGCTAAAGCGCACACAAAGCTAAAATGCTCGTATGTGACATCGTAATATCTGAGCCTCTACAATGAGGCTGAGGTTTTGATGTCTGTCTTTTTGAAACAATGTATGTAAAATAAATCATGTGGGCAACAGGCGGTACACTTTTTGAGAGAAGAGCAGTGTTTCACTTGTGATGTTTCTATTCAACTCATTTTTAAAGATTTATTGATTTGTATTTTGCTTACACAATCTTTAAAAGTGAGAATAAACAAAATATCATAATTTATTGAGCCTAAGCTATAATTTCAGGCTCTTTGACAGCAAAATAGTTCAAAAGAGATCTTGAATGCATCTAAAAAAACTACTAGAGTCCTCAATTTATGATGTCTGATATTGCTGTAATATGTGAAGAATAATCAAATGTTATCATTAAACTGCAGAAACAAGAATTACCATACAAAAATACAGCTAACAAAAATGCAAAATATAAAGGTTTTTGTTGTTTTCAAAAACATTTTCCAGACATATTTTTCTGCTTCGACAGTTGCATCTTGAACCACTAATATTATATTCTCAGGTCTCGGCAGCCTTCATCATATTTTCAGTAGGCTTTCCATGTTGAGTGAGATATTCACACTTGTGGTGGCTTCAGTGAAGCATGCAAGTGTGTTAAAGGCTGTTTGTACAGTGCTGCTGCGTCTGGGAGCCTCTGTGGGCCGGCAGGGACCAGGCCTGAGCTTCATCCGTCTGACTGATCTCTGTCTCACTGCCTCACTGACTGCAAGGGTATGTGTGCTGTAGCTTTGTCCACAGGGGGACATTCTTCTCATATGCATTGCACGCACGCACGCATGCATATAAACATAAGTGTTTGTTGTACTGATGTGTGAGGACCTTCAGTTGATGAGTTTTCTTCACTATATCATGACCCACAATGACATACCTATGGTGACCTACAACCGTCTCCGTACCCAGGAATACATCATTATTTTCTGGACAAGGTGTTTTACAACTACAACAGGTTCTTATCAACTCTTTCTCCTGTACTCTCCAATTCAACTAGACTGCCCTCTCAGTAACGTTTCAACAACGGTCGCAGTTTTAACATTTTAATTTGAATATAAACAAAACAAAAACCCAACAAAACCACTTTGTTATGATTAGGCCACAAAACGTCTTGGTTAGGATTAGAACAGCTTCCTGGTTGGCTTTACATTTGTGTGTTTGCTATGTCTTTTTTACTTGCATACGTAAATTAAAACAAATAATCATTTACTCTAGGTTTTACTTCCTCCTACCCGAGAAATATTTACAGACTATCCGGAATATTCCAAGTTTCTCTCAAAATGTAATTTACAATGCAGCTTTGTTGGATGGGAACCTTATTTTCAGGAGACCCTCAAACTGACAGACATCCTAACATACAAGATCTGATTTGTAACATATTGTCCCTCTAAACAGCAAAAAGGAAGCAATATGGAGTGCTCCCACATGCACACACATGCACACACACACACACACACACACAGGTCTCAGTGTGGCTCGGGGTGGCGGCTCTGCCAGGCAGAAAGCTCCCGGTCACTAATGTGTTGCAGCCAGCCGAGCAGCCAGGAGACAGTGGCCAGTGGAGCAGATAATCACATCATCTGAATGAGACCTGCTCTGCCCGGCGATGCCTCTAATGCTGCTGCTGCTGATGATGAAGATAATACTGATGCTGCTCTTCCCCTCCGACCAACAAAAGACAGCATATGTGTGTTGTTCTTGTGTGTGTGTTTGTTTTATGGGTTATATGCTTCCGTTCATATAGATTTGCCAGGCAAAGCACTTTTGTAGTGTGTGTTAGTGTGCGTGTGCTTGTGTCTGTTAACTCAGCTTTAGGGGTTTATAGACATCATATGTCTCCGTTTGTCTGTTTACTGGTTTGTGCACATATTGCAAAGTGTGTGTGCGTGTGTGTGGGGCTCCACATGTTTGCCTGTCTGTTTGTCAGACCCCAGCTTTATAAGAAAATGTTTTTTCTTATTATTATAAATGTTCTCATCGAGCCGAGTAATCATTTTAGCTGAGCCTGAGTGATGATCTAAGCATCACTTACCAGAGATGGATGTATGGTTGGTATGACTGATGCAAATCAATAGGTTTACTCCCCATAGTGTTTTAGTGACTGCAGGTACTATCTATTGTGACTGATTGACTAAAAACAGCCATACTGATGGAGCCTTGCTAAAGTTGAGCAAATTTGCATTTTGCACAAGCTAACAGGATTAAAAACAATTTCAAAGAAGTTCATTAATAATATAATCCAATTGGATTGCCTAACATTTCACATCAGGTAACACATCCCTGGTTGTCGTTCCAGAGGACATGCACCAACTATATAACTTGTTGTTTAATAATTTGATATTTATAGTGGGAGAAAGACAGGGAGGAGTCAAGATGTCTGCTGTGGAAGGGACACTAGGAAAAGGCAAAATGTTTTTTATATAAAATAACTCATTTAGTTTAAACCTAGTAGTTTATACAACACGCTTGTAAATATAACAGTGGTGTGTTGAATTATGCTATCAATTTTTAAAAAACATTTCTCAACTCCATTTTGCCACATGTCCTTGATCAAACATTAGTGCAGGATGTTATATTTATATGTTATTCTGGCATACATACTGACATAGGGGTTGGTCCCTGTTCTCTTGTTATAGCGGAGAACATATTTAAATGAGTATTTAACTACATTCATTGAACATGAAGTGGCCACGGTGATAAATTAACTTTTATGTTTATGCTTATAGAGGAGGGACAGCAAACCACAAATCAAAACATGCTGAACGTTTATCTGCGACGGAACAAAATGGATCGGGTGAGACAATGAATGTCAACCGGCATCTCGTTGATTAAAACGTTTCCGTAGACGGAGCAGCGAGAGGGGGAGACAAAGAGAGACGTAAAGGGCAAGGAGGGGAGAGAGAGAGTGTATAGTAAAAACCAAGAGCAACAAAAACCTGACAGTGAAATATCGTTACGAGAGACGGGACACATAGAAAGGCTAAACAGCGAGACGCGAGGAAAGTGCAGCGGAGAGCTCGGAGGATCAAATCTTGTTAACACTGTGGCATGACCTTGGCCAGCAGCTGACACCAGCGATCATCTTTAGGTCACAGTCACTAAGCCACTCTGTTTAATTGACATTAGCCGTGGCTGCAAAGCCGGGCTTTAGAAACAAAGTCACACCATTCATGCTTCACCTGCTACAATGCAGGCCGAGCATTGGACCATTTTTGATGACAGGCTGGTCTTGAAAATCAACCTTTAGCAATTTCGAGTATTTGATCAATTGTAGAAACAAGAAAACAAAGCATCTTGTCATTATTTAGATTTTGGTCACAAAGCCCAATTTGGCTCTGACACACGATTCATTACCATTTTTTTTCTGCCTCTGTTTATCAATCATAATTCAAATTGTATTTATTTAGCCCAACATCACAAAAGGCACCTTGTCTCAGGGGGCTTCACAGACAGCCTTTACAGGATACGACTTCCTCTGTCCTTAGAGCCTTGGAGCTCACAAGAAAAACCTTCATATTTGCTTTATTAGTCAAAAGTTATGTATAATTGAGGCCCAATATTGAATGTAAGGAAGAGCAAGGAAACTTGTCACGTCACCATAATACTCATTTAGTACTTCTTTTTGTTTCCCATGTGAACACTATACTGTGTTTATGTTGTGTGTTGAGGATTACGTTTACATTTCACAGTCACGACAAACACCCATCCACAAGTCATCATTTATTGTCATTGCAACAGGAAATGACATCATGACTAAAGTCTGGCCGACCTCTGAAGGTTTCTCAGATTCCCACGTCTGGGGCCGTTTGTGCATTTACGACTTCGTCAGATGGCTGTTCTGTGTGTAATGTTTCACTTTAAGAATAACAAGACGATGTGTCAGAACAACTCGACGCAAGAAGCTGGACGTGGGTGGAAATACTTTGTTATTGACGACCTCGTTGTGATTCAGAACTTCTTTGATGACCACAGATTTACCGGGATGCTTTACTTTTCGCACCTATGGGGGCAGGCAGGGAGAATGAGGTCTTTCTCATGGAGTATTGCACAATTTATACCTCGTCAGGATCCTGAGAGTGCTTATTTACATTCAGAAGGGGAAGGATCAGATCCACAGAGGAATGAATCTTGCATTTATTTAGTTTTAGAGGAGTAGTTCCAGCTGGATGTACACTTAAGAAAGAATGACTGTCACTAGTCTAGTTGCACTGCAAATTTACTTTAGGTCGCAGTACAAAATGTAGATCCAGAAAATACAGTTTGTAATTTAATTTATTCACCAAAATACAATCTCTACTAGCTAGGAACAATAACAAAATTAAAAAACACCACACCTTTTTTATTGTCATTTATTTGATGTGTAATTAATGTTGTACTTCAAGTATTCATTAGTACATTTCCCCCCAGTATGGTCACTTAGAATTTGACAATTGTTTTGTTGTGTTCAAGTTTGAATCAGATTTTTGGGGGAAAACAATGGGATATGATTTTCTATTGGGTAAATTAACTTACTTCTATAGCGCTTTATCAGGTCTTTTCCACCCCTCAAAGCGCTTTACATACTACGAGTCATTCACCCATTCTCACCTCATTCATGCAGAGCAGTACCACTTGCTGTAACATTCATACTCTTTTGGCCAGGCCATCGGGAGCAACTCGGGGTTAAGTATCTAGCCCAAGGATACATCCACATGTTGACTGTAAGGGACCGAACCCTTTACCTTCTGGTTGAAAGACTCCCTCGCAGCCACAGTCGCCCTCAGCAACTCGAAGACGATCTCTATAGTTGGCAACATGTTGCCATCTTAAAACAAATTGCTTGCCTCTTTTGAGGAACAACTACATTTGCAACCGAATAACCTTTTGACTTTGTACTTCAAACCAGTCCATCCTCCCTCTTTCCATTCCACTATGAGCAGATCTCTGCTTAATAAACATGCTGAGGTTGTCTGACAACTGTTGGTGGTATATGCCTAACCTCTGACCCTGCAGTCGTTCCTCAGTGAAGCCCTCTCTTCTTCCTAATCTCTAATGCCTCCCGAGCTCCACTCTAATTCATTACTTCCCCTTCCACTGCCCTGCCAGGGTCACAGAAATGACATGCACCGCGCCGGACCCTATAATGACCGAGGCCTGCGTTTGATCCCTGGTGCATCCCTCTGATGTCTGATGTTTGTGTGAAGGCAGTAATGAGAAAGTGTTCAAATAGAAAGCCAAGATGACGGAGAGTCAAAGTACAGACAAATCAAGACTTGTAATTAAAAACTTGAACACGAGCATGACATATTGTTTGACTCCTCTTCACCGCAGGAGGAGGCGGAGAGTCTTGGTGATAAAGGGAAGAGAACAATGGCCTCCGCAGAGACGTGTGAGTGAGTTATGGTGTCACTGAGAGACCTCGGTCTATTAAGGAGCAGCAGGGAGTGTGAGGGAGGTCTTGGGAGAGTGAACTTGAATAAAGATGACAAACTGCAACAGTTCGGTTAAGAAGGGTAACATTTGATTTGCATAATAAAAAGCTTTAAAATGAATCACTTTCCTGTATTTCTATGAACACACATTTTGAGATATGTTTCCTCACTTGTTGGGGAGGTGATGTTATCTGAGGTAAGATAAAGTGTAATTGTTAGCAGACTTATTGCGAGGTCAGTCAGTTATGTCTCATTCACAGGTATTTAAAATGATTTGCAAATACGGCCCCCACATACATAGTCATTAAACGCAGGTGTCTCGAATTACCGCCACGGCCCGTATATTGTAGATGTAGCGTATCGTCTTTTTTATATTCATTGGCGCGCACAGACATGACATAATAAGCAATGAGATCAGAACTAATTTGACAATTAATTTTGTGATGATCAACCTCATGTGTCTGACACCCGCTGAGCTTGCTGTTAATGTTATTCATAAGATTACGCTCGTAACCAGAGCTCTTTTATCTTGTCTGCATCGAGCACTCAGACATTATCCCAAAAGGAGGAATTGTATTTTTAACTCTGTAGAATCATGGAACTACAGCCTTTGAGGTTGTGCATGGTATTTGGGAGATGTAATGCAGTTTGTTTTGTTGTTAATAAACATGTGTTTAGATGCATAAATGTAATTTCTGAGCTCACACATGCATTACAGTAAAGGGTTTGCCAATAACTTGCCTGTGAAGCCGACCAAGAGAAGAGCTTTAAGAATGAAACTTTATCACATAAATTGCGTTGTACAATACACTTAAAGGTTCACTACAAGAATATGTAATAAAGGATAAAATAAGTTTCCAAATTGAATGAAGTCAATCCCTTCGAACCGAAATATCTTCCAAACTAATATCGAGAGGCTCATAGCCAGGATAAAAACAATTGACAATAAAGTGCTTTCAAACGAAACGCTATTGAAAGACAGAAGTTATTCAATTTTTACATAAATATTGCATTTAGAATAATAAAGCAGTGGAAGCACCAAAGTTCAATTTCTATTTGATGCAGTATTTCTAATAAATGTTTGACTTCATGTTTCAGGTTGATTAAAAGTCAAGATATGAAATGCACATCTATAATAGTCCTCCCAAAGTCAAACTGCTCTGCAATAAAGTTATTGGTAATGCGGTGAGCTCAGGTTAATTACAGCAGGCGCCATAATATCATATCAAGTTTCATAGTTTTCAATAAAGTCGCCTGGCATTACTGTGCATTGGCTCCCCTTTTTGGGCAATCGCATCCTCCGTCACATCCGATTGATGTAGCTGTTGCTTACTCCGTGCACACACACACAATTTGTTATGTGGTATTTCATTCAGGCTGCTGCCAGAAGCCCTCGCTGTACCTAACATAACTCTTACGCCCGTGAAAGATTTTTAATTAAAATGAAGACAGCTGGCTGAACTGTGGAGATGTCACAAATAGTTTTCGCCTCCAAAGAAGCCCATCAAGGTCTCCAGGCGTCAGATTGCAGGCAATTCCAGCTTTTTTGAAGAACTTGTTAATCACGTCTCCTTCTTAATTCAATTATCAACAGCTGCAGATTGATGCATCCACAGATAACTAGATAGGGAGAAACAGAATTCAATCGCTTTCCACCGGCTTATGGCTTGTCATCTGTCCCCCTTTTTGTATTATATATTGATATGCTGGTGACCCCGTGCATTTACTGTATTGGATTTTTTTATTACTCACCTTTGAGCCCGTGCTGAAGAATAACCGCTGACCCCTCAATGTGAACACAGGGGACCCGGTCTCGTGTGCTCAATTGCATCTGTATGAGTACATGCATAATACACATATGCTTTTGCATGTGCGACATTACTTTTGTCTTGTCAAGATGGGCTATGCGTTGTGGGTCAGAGGGTCAGGGGGGTACTGGGGTTTGGTTTGATGTAGTTGGGGGGGGTGGGAGAGGTTGCCTCCCAGGGCTGAGAGCGGGAGCTTGAGAGTTGGAAGGTCATGTTCATAAATTGTTACCAGTATGCTGGAGCTTAATTGAAAAGGCTGGAGAAGGAACGGGACCCCTGATCTGTGGCCCTATGCCCCTCCGTTGTGACCCCCAGGTCTTCACTCATTCAACTGTGCATCTGTCTCTCGGTCTGTCACAGCAAAGACAATGTGCTGGAATATGATTTCAAATATATGAATTACGCACAAGAAGCAGTGTTCTGTGTTCAGCCTAAGTGTGTTCTGCCACTGTATTCAGATATGTTTTTTTGTTATCATACTTGACATCATATCAGGAAACGGCCTCAGTGGTTCATAATGCAAATTACGTATCATTTGGTCTGTGTGGAATAGACAGGAAACTAATATGATGGAAAAGGACAGTTTATTTTCTTAAACGTATTAGAATCAGGATTAAGAGTCCATTTGTTGAAGAGTTTTCATGTCTTATTCCAAAATCCAAACGGCTGTTTGTCCGGGGAGGAAAGAACTACATATTCTATCTATAATTACATTTGAAATTCACATTGAGTGATTGGGTTTATGGCGCCGGCCATGAGCTGCAATGTCCCTGCTTTGCGTCTAGCCAGGGAGCTTTGTTGTATGCCATCCCCCATCTCTCTCTCTCTCCGTTCATTTCCTGTCATATCTATTCCGGATTGATCAAATAAAGGCATACAAATGGAAAAAAACCCTCTTATTTACAGATGTATTTTATCGAATGGGAAAAAGTCTTATTGGGCCCAATTATGTCACGTACAGACACAGAAGTGGTAGTACCAGGTGCTTCGGGCGCACTTCCTGGGGGGTTTGGGATACACATGGGACGTCACCTGTTAGCTCGTCATTCAGCAAGCAACAGAGGTCGCACGAATAAACAGAAAAACGTACATTTTGCATCGTATTTTACCATTGGGCTGCATTGATTGCTAAGAATAGGATAACTTATTCCATTGTGTTATCGATACAATGCCAGTACATCCACCAAGTTTCCAAAATGTATGAGAAAGAAAAGCTTTCACATTTTAGAATCTGCCACAAGTAGATGTTTAACCTTGAAAGAGTAACAGATTCATTATCTTTTGATCTAGTAATTTGATTGCTAAATTGACTTATCATTGCAGCAGTGGCACTAGAGATTATCGTACATTTTGTTTTAATTGTTTGTAACGTAATGAAAAGTGACATCCCTAATCTGTTGTAGTCTATTTATTGATTCTTAGGTACAGTGCCTCCGTGGCTGGATCACCATACTGCGGTGTCACTGATAATCATCTCCCTCCATCAGTCCTTCAGCTGCTGCTTGAGATAACCCAAATCCTGTGTTGACAAAGCAACGGCTCATTTATAAAGCAGAGGTCCCACCTTCCCATCCCCTATGGACACTGAAATCTGTCCGCTAAACAAAGCAATCATAAGCATGAAAAGAGGTCTGCAGTGAAACTCTATCCATCTATCCAACGTGTCTTTACATTCTACACAGGTGACACATAGTCGCCGTCTTTTGAAGAAGAGCGGTGAGCCGAGTGGGCACTCGACAAAAAAAAAGGGGAATCTGTCATTTCACACTGGGAGGAAATCCATCCAGGCTGACTATTGTCCCGGATAATAGGCAAGCGATGGTCAAACATATCATTTTGACACGCTGGGCGTTATGACATGGACAGTTTTACTGCTGCCATAGGAGCAAGGAAGAAAGGAAACTCCTTCTCATGTTACTCTGATCAGGGAGAGATAAAGATGCTGCCGTCCTTTTTTTATCTTTCTGTTACTTTGCTTCTTCCAGTCTTTTTGGTAGTATGTCTCTCTAGTGTTTCCTTCTCTGACACAGGCTTTGTTTTGAGAGGGCAACTCTTAAAGCTTAACATTTTGAGAAACAAGCTTTTTTTGCTCGGCCCAAGTTCAATATTACTCTCACACCTGTACGGTAAGTATAAAGCTTGTGATTTCTGTATACTACTTTTATATACATCTTTCTATATATCTTGATTGTTTCAGCAAATTAGTTGCTGGATATGATTTGTCCTTATCACAGAGACATGAGTATCAATCCTCTCATTAGAGTATCTGCAAGAAAGCACATGATTTGAATTCCCACAAATTATGACAAATTGTTTTAAGTTGTGAAAAAGAGACAAATTACAGATTTGCACAAACTGTTGATCGATAGTTGTTCAATCTTTGAAGACACTGGTTTGGCCACGACTACAAATTTGCGATAGCTTCCAAGGCAAATATCAACTTATCTTCTGATAATTCTATGTAGACTTAACTGCTTTCCATTTTGGGTTTAGCCTTAATAAATATCTGTCTGACAGCACCTCAAAAACATATCCATTATCTGTGGCAATCAGGCTTCCATATGTTCAAGTGTTTTCACACCTTATCAGCCATATCATCTCTCTGCTCCTTGTCAATATGTCAGCCATCTGTTTTAAGACAATGCACTCTGCAGGGAGGGGAGCACTGTTTTATGATTCAGAGGTGTGAAGCCCTCCGACACACGTGTGGTGTTTCTCCGCCCGCTGTGTCCACCTGAGGTCCCAGGACAGCAGTTACAGAGGAGGACTGCTCAGCTCTGGTCTGCTGGCTGCCTCTTCTTTAAGGTGTAACAGAAACAATCCCATTAAGTGGTGGATCGCCTTTCACACAGATTACTGAGCATCTGTCACTCCTGCTGGGGGGGGGGGCAGGGACAAGGTCGCTACCGATGGCACACGTGCTCACACCAGTAACATACGAACACGTTTTACAAACTTATTATGGCAATCTAATAATTTTATAAAGTTAACAAGAGTGTTAGAAGTTACTTTGATGAGCTACAAAAACACAGGTGATGTTGGTTCTGCTTCTTCCAAATGACTAGACAGCAATGGCCCTAAAGACATATTCAAGAGCCTAATTATTTTGAAAATAATGTTACAAAGTGGGCTCATACATAAATCCAGTCAGTGTCCTGACAAGACTCTAAAATATAAAAAATATAGTTGAATTGTGATGTACTGTATGGGGGTACTCACACACAAATGTGAGTAAAATAGATTAGAAATGAAAAAATAATAATTTGAAAGTCAAAAGAAATTTATTTATTTAGAAAATATTCAACAGCAAGACCGACTACAGTTCTCACACACACACTCACACATAAACACACACACACACACACACACACACACACACACACACACACACACACACACACACACACACACACACACACACACACACACAGACTATGCATTACAAGCCAGAAAATAAGACACTACTACACTACAAATAATTGTGTGTGCTATACATTTTACACACACACACAAACATACACACACAAAACAAACAATCACATACATAATTGCAACACTTCCACTTACTGCATGTTACACACACACACACACACACACACACACACACACACACACACACACACACACACACACACACACACACACACACACACACACACACACACACACACACACATACTCACACACTACATACACTTAGCATTACGGTTACAAACCAGTTAATAACCTGCCGGCCTAAACTTGACATGGTCACACCTAATGTGAGGTGTCCTCTTTGGTTCTCTTCTATGATGTCAGCCACTTGTTTGTTCTACCTGCTCCCTTCCTACAAGCTTGTGTCTTTCATCGAGCCTCCGAGCCTCCATACAGCTCCTCTCGGCAGGTTGGTGTTGAGTTCTGGTCTCCGCGGGGCTCGGGGGGGCCCGAGCGATGCCGCCTCACGTTCAGCCCGGGTGAAAGGTGAGAACTCTGAGAACAGAGCGTTCTGGTCTGCTGGAGAAGACCGGCCTGCTCTGTTCTGCATGCTTGAGTCTGGGCAAGGGGTGACACAAGGGGTGTGTTGAGGGGGAGAGAATAGGTGAGAAGGGAGAGAGAGAGAGAGACAGAGAGAGAGAGGTTAGTGCAACTGGAAACAAATGACAGATATTCAATGCAATAGGCACAGAGAAAAACAAAGAATGAAGTGCAGTTCTCCAAAGGTACTCTTTGATATAATATGACATGCAACTACAGCGTCTTTGGACTAAATAATAGACACCTTCTATTCAAGGTTAAGGTCAGTAGCCAGATATAGATACATACATATATTACTGTAGAAGTAGAGAAAATAAAAAGAACATTCGATTAAGTGATTAAACTTTGGACCTTTTTGACACTTTAAATACTAAGTAATTGTATTATTATGGCCCCTTCCCCATATTCTATCTCCATGCTTCCAGTGCCCTTGCTCTGAAGAAAACCTGCATTTCTTAACTTCACATCTCAAGTTCTGTGGCTGCATCTTGAATAGCTGCTACACACATTTTCCCACAGACGCATAAGTACTTAAAACCGCCTCTGTGGACACAATTAGGTCTTTACCATTCATTTTCCTTAAATTATTAAACATTAATGCTTTGCTACATGCTCCAGTCTAAATGGTTGATTAAGACAGACAAAAATAAAATACATTTTCTGAGATTTTTGTTTCTTTGAACTAAATATACACCATTTTAAGTTTTGCATTCACATTAACTTCATGACCTGGTTTTTCCCCCTCTTATTTGAACAAAAAAAATGCACTTTTCAAATAATTGTGATAGTATTTATTTTCTTCTCTTGGATCCATTATGTCTGATATGATCTAACAGTCACATTTTATCACAGGGACTAAAGTGAATTGACTTCCGCCTCTCAGCACAGGTCAGGTTTTTGTTGTCACTGCAGAAGGCAGAAGTCAAGTGAACCTTAACTGCGTCCAACAATTGAATGCATTTCAGTTTTGTTGCTTGCAATCCGTCACTCCCTTTCATCTTTATTGTCCCTCTTGTTTAATAAAATTGAAATGGCACATAGTAATACAAGTATTACTGTTACTACTAATATAAAGAACAATCCTAAAACCTGTCCGTGCACTTCAGTGAATACTTATGCAACTGGACAACTTGCCACTTTCATTTTATAGAAAAAACACAAAAGGCTCATACATAATGACTCTGGAGCAATACAGCTAGAGTGGCTGATCTGAGGGGAAGAATACCATAACTTACTGTAAATTACTTCACACTCCCATTGTAAATTCAAATGTAGTGAGACAGGTCAAATTTCACTGATATATCACGCTGCAAGCCCGCTGTTTGCCTGTTATTTGACACTTGTCCTTTCTGTCTGTCATGTAATGATGGAGGATGGAGCAGTTATTTCAAAAGTGGGGGCTGTATAAATAGTAAAGAAATAAAAAAATAAAAAAAGTTGCAGCCATGCTTCATGGCTGTCTTCAAAACAAAACAGATGCGCTTTAATTTATGGCCACTTTCTGTGATTGGAGAAGAAGGCTTAGAATCGATCTGGGGCCTCTCCCTTTCACCTGTTAAGAGCTTTCCTCGTAATTGGCTGCTGCCGCCGCGGCTACTGCCAAAACTGCGGCCTTCTCCGCTGCACAATAGTATGTTAACGTATGTGTAAACTGGGCCTATTTTTCTTCTGCTCTGGCTATTGATTTTTAAATGAAGTATCAAAGAAAATCAATAGTAATCAACAAATAGAAGGCAACACGCTGTAGTGTCAAATCCTGGGGCACAGCTTAATCAATTTAGATGCCTGTCACAACATGGGGACGAAGTGGAGAGGTAAAGAAAAGTTGAGAACCTGGTTTGAATTGAAAGTGAATTGTGGGATGAGTCATTTGTCTTTAGAGAAGAAAAGAAAGATAAGGGATGTCCAGGTTGTCCCACATAGATGTTTTAACCCCCCTTTCCTTTTCCTCTTCCCTCTCTCCTCTGGCCTGTGACAGAGCGCTCATCCGTAGTTTGGGGCGATTCATGTAAAAACATTACAGTATCCCTGAGGCCGGGGATCAGGTTACACCACAGCGACTCCTTTCCAAAGGCGCCTGTCCAAAATGCTTAATGAATCTGCAAGTGAACTGTGAAACAGGTAGTCTGCCTGCCACTCACTGTCGACACCTCGCCATCTGTCAACGTCACCCGTCTGCTTCTCACTGCATACCTGAATGTTGAGCCACTGTTGGGTCCATGTCCGCTGGTCGCACAGTGGAAGAAGTCAGTAACCAAACTCTGAATGAGTGATTCATATTTTTTTTAATAGGTGAAGGCAGTGATAGATGGGGGTGAAACAATGGACCAGTATCTATTTGAAACTTCTTTTCATTGATCCTGATTGCTCTCTTTGACAGAATATTTTTCAAGAGTGTGAATGTATCTATTTTTTGGACAGTAACCTTATTTGGGACAGCCTCCTTCAAGTTTTAAATCAAATCAAGTTTTATTTATAAAGCACATTTAAAAGCGATTTTTGGTCGAGCCAAAGTGCTGTACATGTAATAAAAACACATTACTACAATCACAATAAAAGACAATAAATTACAACAGATAAATAAAAAACACAGGGAATAGTCAGGTGTCATACTCCGCTCTGACTAGAAGGCCAGGGAGAAGAAGTGTGTTTTCAGTGAGGATTTAAAAACCCCTAGTGTCTCGGCTGACCTCACATGGAGGGGCAGAGTGTTCCAGCGCCTGGGGCCAGCTGCTGCGAAGGCTCGGTGACCTCGGGTTTTGAGCCTGGTCTTTGGCTCTATCAGCAGCATCCTTGTTGTCAATAGATCAAATGACAGTAGTTTATCACTGCCAACACTGGTTGGGATCTCTGGTGATGTATACAAAATATATACCATCATATATACAAAATACCTCACTTTGGTGGGGCTTTTTCCTATTGTTTCCTGTTGTAACATCTACTGGGACCATCAGACCAGACAAAATGCAAAAGTATATATTTTGAAGCTGTGGTTTTGGTTAAGGTTTGAAAATTGGCTGAAAAATATCACTCGTCACCGGCTTGGTCTTCAATATCAGGATACATGTATTTATTATCCTCGCAAGAATGGAAGTAGTCATCACACATAGAGCTGCATCGGACAAATAGTTCCCAGAGTAGAGTCCTTGATATGCTTATATACAAGAGAGGGTGTTACAGTCAACAAGATGGAAGAATACTGGTTCAAAGCAGTATTCTGACATTAGTTAAGATTAGCTAAGGCCTGAGTAAGCAATACACATGATAGTCATATGCCTATCGCCGCTCTAGGGGCTGTGTCATCATGCCAATCTTAGGAACATAGCTATCATAACTTCAACAGTGGGTGTTTCTCAATGTCGAGGATGCTTGCTTGGTAGCACATGTCTTCCGAGTCACTTGCTTCAGAAGCGAGGCAAGAATCCTTCCTAGCCTCGGAAAACGAAGAATTGTGGAACAGGCTAACAGGTGTGCAGGTGTGCGTCATATGCGAGGCCCCGCCTTAAATGGAGCGTGATTTCCGCCAAAGATTTGGAAATTGGTCCGTGCGCAAAGCATTGTGGGGATTTTAAGACCGCGGAGTCTACACATGTGCAGCCTCGAAATTTCTCGCTACGAAGTACGCCGGCCTCGGTAGAATTCCAAGTATGCTGGACATTGGAACAGTCCTTCGGCGGCACTCGATGACGTAGTATGCTTGAAATAGTGGCTCTTGAGCAGCCTTCCTCGTCATTGAGAAACACCCACAGTGTCTCATGAGCGTCCATGTAGTCATACATCCGGCTACGTACACAGCTAAGTAGGGCCTCTGTTATCATGTGCTACTCTGATATAGAAGGAACATTCAGTATTTTCCCAACATCGGTCAATGTTTAAAATTAGACCAAACATTACAAAACTGGAATTTGTGTACAAATCCAATTCTGGAGTGAATGTAGCAAACAGTTACAACAAAGGTCTTCTTGTTGTCTCTTAATAGTTACCTGATAATCCGTATAAATGTGAACATGACTTTCTGTCTGGTATTCTAAGTAGCTCTAGGCTAGTTTCCCTGCTTTACAGACCCTCCACATTTTTGAAAGTTTTATAAGAAAGAATATTTTTTGAGCTTGCACTTAACCTAAAAATCAATCAAACAACCTCTGGACTAGATTTCAGTGAGTGGATTAACATTAACCTGTCCTTATTTCTGGTCAAATGTCAATCAGGTGTTCTGAAGACAAAAGGACAGGAAGCCATGCCAGGCCTCCCTGCAGGCTACACTTTCTAAGTACATTTAAAACTGTAGCCAAGTTTATGTCTGTGCCCTTGCAGGTCTGTGGTTCACTGCCCAACCCCCCCTTCTCCACCCCACCCACCACCCACCACCCACTCCTCCACCAGCAGCAGGCGGCTATGCCAGGCCTCCCTCCAGGCCACAGCACTGAGAAAGTGACAACATAAGGTCCATTCTGTTCCCTGTCACTCACAGCCCCAGGCCCACTGTTAAATGGAAAAGGCTTTTAGAGGCTGTAAATGGGGAATGGAAGGAGAGAGGGAGATGGGTCACAGTGGACATGTCAGCGAGTGTGTGTGTTTTGTGTGTTTGTGGTCATGTTTGTGCGTATGCTGTGCTGAAGTGTAGTTTGTGCATTTGAAAACACTCAGTGTGTGTGCCCACAGCAGGGGGTTGGTTGGAGAGACCGGGCTGCCGCACAGGTGAGGCTGGATTAGCCTTTCAAATGGAGTATGCCATATTATAGGGGTGTAGCAATAAACTATTGACAATTACTGTGACATTTAAAAAACAAAACATTGTTGTATATTGTTTTAAAATACACTTGTGTAAATAAGCTATCTTTTTTTTTAAATACTTCAACCCACCTCCCTTTACTTGTATTTTAGGTGTAATTAATTTGCCAAAAAGAGTCAAAACGCACAATAAACTAAATTTAAGGTTAGATTGGATTCAACTATATTGTGATTGCACAGAGTATAAGTACTGAGACAATGAAATGCAGTTAGCATCTAACCAAAAGTGCAAAACAAGGAGTAAAGTGCAGTGTTATTTATAATATAATATAATATACATCTGACAGTATTTACACTATGAAAATGATAAGGAGGTATAAACACAGCAGTATAGTAATTGTAATTGAATATGCTATGAATTAAACTTATAGCATTTTTATAATTATTATAAGTTACAGCGCTATTTTAAAGTTTTTCTATAGAAATGTAAACAATGTTCTTATTGTGTGTTGAATGTCTGTTAGCGTGACAGCCCTGCATGTAACCTGTGAAACTCTGACTGAGTCCACATGCCTTTTGTTACCACCCACCGTTCCTCACTGGGACCTTTCGTCTTGTGCTTTATTTTTATCACCAACTCCAGGACCGGCTTTGTTTGCAGCTGGTAAGGGTCTCCACTCTTCACTCTCAGTTTGTGTCTACAATACATCTCTATTGCTAAAACAAATGACGTCACATGGGACATGATGTTTTATCATCATCCATGGTAATAAATGGCCTGTTTTGTCATATGGAGTCACGATAGTGGCTGAGTTACATTTTACATGCCGGCATTCAATACCCCTGCACATATTAATTTCCACATGATAACAAACCATGCAACTTAAACATTCCTCATAGCATGACTGGGTCACTGCACGTAATGCATTGAATGCCTGTACTCGGGATGCCTTTTAAACAGATATACCTCCTCTGTCAGTGCCTGGTAAGCAGTGCTAAAACCAAATTCCTCAGTGATCTCCTTTTATGACAAGGGCTGTCTGCATCAATCCCACAAAGGGGTGAATGCAGGGACAGTTTTGATTAATTGATTATTAGTTCTGCTTTGAAGCCCTCTGTTTTCCCCCTCTTTACCCAGGCTGATTACTAATATTTATAACCCTCAGCCCATTTAACTCGAACCGGTTTAGATGTAATATATTGCTTCGCGTTGGTCCTCATTTAACCTTGAGGATTGTAAAGCTGTCGTTGAGGAACAGTGTAATATTCACCTTCATGAGGCGGCAGTTCATGCTGGGCAATCCTAAAACTTTGATTCACAATATCAGGCAGAGAAGCTGCTAGTTAGAATAATATTGAAACAAATGCATGTTATTTTTAAATTCCCAAGAAGTTGTGTTTTTTCCTCCTCGGAAGGATGTTGCAAAAATCTTAATTGAAATAATGCAAAAACCTGCCGTTTTAATGCATAATTCTAGTCGTTTGTAATAAAACCGCTAGTCAACTTTAAGCAATTTACAACCAACTGGAATCAAACCATATTTGGTGTTTTCATTTTTTCTGGTTTCACATTTACATTGGTATTCATTTATAAAACTAAATTCAATTAATCCCCCCCAACCCCTCCTATAAAGAAACAGAGAAAGAAATGATGGATTCACTGTCAAAGGATTGTGAATTTAGATTTTTTTTCTTCTGATAAGCCATTAGGAAGACCTGAGACAGGAGCTGAAACCCTATTGGGAACTCCTCTTCGTGTTTTATCATGCATATAAAACCAGAGTTTTACATTTCTGTTAAGCATTAGTGATCTTCACAAAGGTCAAACAAATCTGCTCTTTCTTTTCTTGTCTCTTAATGTCTCATTACGTAATCACTTGTAATTCACAAAAAACACCTCTTTCCAAAAGATAGATAACAAATGAGAAATTACTATTCCTCCTTAATTCCTATTCCAACAATATGTTGCAAATATAAGCTTGGTGTGTGGCAGGAGTGATGGATTGACTGTGGCGTGTAGCTGTGTTGTCAGGAGTGTGATGATAGTCAGCTGAAGGCTCTCACCTGTCGCTGCTGAGGAGAAGTGAGGGGACGCCTGGCGCCGGCCCAGTCTAAACAGGAGTCGGCCCTCGCTGTCTGAACAGGCCTCACACTGAAGCTCGTCCCACAGAGGGAGAGCCAAGAGAGAGAGAGGGAGACAGGAAAGAAGAAATTCAGGAAACGCCCCCTCCTGTCCATGCATCTCTTATTCTGTTAAACTTATTCCTGTCTATTTGTTTGGACTCAGTTAGTTAACATTCCCTGCTTCTTTCCCCACCAGTGACCTTGAGATACCTCACTGTAGATGGGTGGTTAGGATTTAACTAATTTCATCTTGATTTTTTTGTCAAACACACACTCTGAGACACACCCTCCCTTTCTGCAGCTTGACACTCCGGCTAGGCGTTTCGTGTGTGGGTGCATGTGTGTGTCTGAGCAGGATGTGTGTGTGAGAGTGATGGAGGAGACAAACCATCTGTTTGGCTGAATCTGGATGCGCTTGATATCCTCTCTGCCTTGGTGTGGCTGCCCTGCAGATGTTTTGGATGTTTTTAGCGCTGCTTTGTTTTTGATTCCCCCTCGTCTGTTTAGAACTGGAGGGATTACGTCCCATCCACTATGGGACATCTGAAGAGGTGTTAGCTGAGTCTCTGTGTTCCCCTTCTACAAAACTGTCATTCATTTTATCTTGGGACCATCCATTGTCAGATTTACAGTATAAAGAAGCGTGGGTGTCTAAGATTTTTTTGTTATGTTCTTTGAACCCAGGCTGGAATTAGGAACATGGGAAAGTTGCACTTCAAGCTTTTCTATGGTTTTAATTTCAAAATCTGTTTTTTGATGCCCATACATTTTCCTTTTACTGTCTTTGTACGGATTGGTTCCTGTAAAATTATGCAATTCACAAAATGAATCTGTTTCAACAGCAAGTACAAATTGTCTTATGATAAAAAAGTCCTTGGGGTAATATTTCTGCTTTGCCTGAGAGGTCATGATCCCCTAAAACAGTCTCTTTTTACCCCTTCACCATGTTACTATCGTTTAAAGAATGTTCATGTTAGCAGTCAAATTCCTTGTACTTTGACCATACCGTATACTCTGTTACGGTAATACTGACTCTTATTCAAGATCTCAGATTACACAATTCAGGGATTTCCAGCTTGCATCATTATGGAATCTGACCACTGGCTGAGTATGTTTTTAGTCAGTTTCCTAAACATATTTATGCAAAAACAAGACCATTCAGGATGTGAGAATATATGCAAGGAACAAAACAACCCTCTGAATAGGTGGCTCTATGATAACATCAGGTCATTTGAGGCTACATGTGTAATCAACTTTTATGTGGAAATTTGTTGTGCTGGGTTTGGGTCCCGAACTTCAACCATCTGTTTTTTAGGCATCTTTCATTCAAAGGAATGAGTTGTGCTGACTGAGAACATCTCCTGGAACCTTTTGGTTTATCTTATGACTTTAGAGTCTCTTTAAGTTGGTGTTGGAGGGATCTCAGTGGACACTCTTATCTGTAGGTGCCCAGGAGGGGTTATCTGCTCTGGCCTGGCTCAGCCATAAGGACCTCAGACCTCACACAGACTGGAGCAGAGAGGGGAATCTGAAGTTCAGCCACGTTGTATTCCTTGGAAAAGTCCCTCTTTCCTGCAATATTCAAATACAATTCCAATAATATAAATACATTTAACACTTACATTGTAATTTGTCAGCAGTTTTTCAAATCAGCTTCATCTATTTTATCTAAAATGTATATTTACTGTTAATGTCAGCCATGTTTGTTTTGGTTGAAATTCCCCCTACAGTATCTAAATCCGACTCAGCTATGCGAGTACAAATTAGTCAATTGTTATTCTTGTCAGAGGAGGGTAATAAGGCCACACTTGCCCCATGTGTTTTGAGTTGGCCTGAGTGCTCAGTGGGTCGGGTAGTGTTGACTCTCTGGTGAAAAGTGGCCTTGATCCGTCTCTGCGTGGTCACTTCCAGGTCACGCTGTAGGCAGAGTCAGCGAGGACCTGGGGGGGGGGGAAAGCAGGATATCAGAGACAGCCCAAATAAACAAACCTGTCAGCCGTAGCATGGCCCTCTGACCTCCCCTGTCCCATCTGTTTTCTTATCTACTCCACAGCTAATACTGAGAACAAGTGACACCTCTCTCTGGCAAGCACTCACTGTTTTCCTTCCACTTAGCCACGGCAGAGCTGCACAAGATACGCACAGGGTGAGGAAGACGATATCTGATGGCTTGTAGAGGCAGAGCTCTGCTGGCGCGAAAAACGCCTCATTATGTTGAATGAAAACTATATTACTTAACACTCCTAATTGCCAAAAAAACTAATATACAACGTGGCTAAAATATGTTTTCCTAAGTTTTAAAACACCTACAATCTAGTGAAACAGAACACTGTGTTGGAGTGGTGGCCACACAAAGAGAGGACAGCCTTTTTGATACAAAGCTAAATATTTATTTGCATATTCATGACGTCAGATAGTCATTCCACCAGCTGGAGAGGAAACAGATTTCGGGCATTGATGAGCGGCCAGTGGCACCTAAACCTTGTTAGCACTGTTAATGTGTTCCCTCCCTTTGTAGTCAATCAGCAAGGTCAGACAAGATGGATTACACAAGTTGCTATTGTGTTTATAACCACAGACATACACTGTCCTTCTTTCTCCAGCCTCTCTCCAGCTGTTACTCTCCATCCTGCAAGAAAGCACATCATCCATGCAAAAAAGGGGCGGGGTGGATAGGGTGGTTGATGGTGCCAATCATTGCCAAAGGAGGAGGAGCAGGAGACGTTAATGAATCTCCCCGGAGACGAGACGTTGTGGGGGTGGAGTAAAGAGGAGGAGCTGCAACAGGAGAGGAGGTGCAGGAGGTGGGGTTTGCATGTTCATGTCTGTGTTTGAATGCAGGAGAGGGAGGGGGGACACAGAGTAAGGGGAGGAGGGGGGTCTAACAAGCTGTCACACTGCAGGAAAGTCTGCTCCAGTAAGTCACATCTGCCAACGCGCAGCAGGGCCATGCCTGAGGGCTGCGGGGTCAAAGGGCACGACGTCCCCTTGCAGAGCGCTCAGATCACATATCCACTGCAGTCAATAAAGTGGCTGCTGTCACTGTAACACACACTGCCAACACTGTTCCTTTTTCTATAGACTCAACTGTGAATCTGCAGCACATTGATTTACTGTATATTTGGCTCTTCTTTATCGGTTTTATTGCAGGACCCTTGTGATTGAAATATTAGAATGAGAAATGTATGTGCGGGAAGAATATTCTCTACTCATAAGGTCATTAGACTGAGTTGAACTTTCTCCTTTAAAAAAATCAAAACAAACTTTAACCTTGTTACGTCCTTTTTAGCAATGTCTCTAAAAATGGCTGCTGGTTTAATTAGTATTTTCACATTTAGAAATGTTTTCTTGCGGTAAGAGATGCGAGCTTTAGGGTTTGTGTTCATCTTAGCTGATCGAGGCCTACAACACAGCTTCTAAGTAAGCAAAGAAGTTGATTCCCTGTCAAAGCTGGCTCAGGAGCTTCTCACCGGCATGTAAATAAATACGACCTCCTGCTGTGCTAACCTGACTTCTGACAAATTAGCAGAAAGGTATCTCATTTTTTCCCTTTTGACCTTATCTGCATCTCCCATGTCCTGGAGCCACCCTAACTTAAAGTTTGTTTTCTTTGGATTATCTGATCCTGTGCCCTATATCTGGTCCAAAGCAATGGGAGTAGGGAATGCAGCCAGCACCCCTCCTTTCCCAACCCCACCCCGCTGTTGCCCCTCCACCGTCTGACCCTCACTTGCTTCTACCCGTCTACCACTTTGGCGAAAAGCCCGTGACCTCGCAGTGCAGCTCCCTCAGTGACCGGTAATGGTTTATTTTGTGTCAAAGTGCATTTTGGTTCCACTCTGCTCAAATTTGCCGGACAAATTCAGCAGTTGTGCAACTTGAACCAGTCATGAGCTCACGTGTTTACAATGCAAGGCTGCCGTTGTTTGTCACACCTTTCAAATAAAAGGTAGCCAAGATGGACAGTGTTTACAGGATGCTGGGAGCTGTGGCTGGCAGCTCCGTCCACTGGGATGGTGTTGGGAGGCTCATTTGATGGTTGCCTTTCCCCTGCCTCCCCACTGCAGCCCAATGGTGCCGTCTGGATGCTTCGTTGTCACCTCATGGCTTTTACATTATTGTGTTTTAAACAATGGGTTTCAACCTACAATGAACTACAGGCTTGGGTTTTGTCCCCCACAGTGCTGCTGCTCCTTTGTGGAAGGGAGGTGTGAGTACAAAACATAATTTGTTATTACTTCATAATTCTTTCATTATGTTTTTGTTTCAGTGGCACATTTGTTTTCAAAGGGTAGGTGTTGAATTATATAAGCACAAATGTGGACATAGTGAATGTGCAGGCAGTCATGGGCCCAGGGTCCCGATAAGGCAGCCTTGTTCCCCACATAAGGAGAAAAAGAAAGTTTAGAGTTTATGAGAAAAAAGCTTGTGAACTCAGAACTGCTGTTTTGTCTTTCTCAAAATTCTCAAAATTAATTAAGGTCATATTTCACCAGGGGATAAACAAAATATACCAGCCAATTGTTTTTGTTCATTTGCAGGGGGGCTTTTGTTGCCTGAACCCAATCATTAAAGCAGGCAAAGAAAGAGTGCTAATCTTTCTGGGTGTTCTGTTTCCTCCAGGTCTCTCGTGAGACAAGCTTGTTGATTCTCCGTGCCCTGGATTTCCCTGCTTGCTCAGCTACTCGTGAACAAAACATCTGCAGTCCCATACCATAGGATTATTTTCGGTTAGTTTTTATTTTGTTTCTATGACATAAGGGTCCTGGATTCATGCACTTACTTTTGTTTGGCTTCACACAATATATAAACTGAATTTCACAGTATCTGAGTATAAAGTTACTAGATGTTTTGAGTATCATCAATGGATAGGCCAAGTGGAGTGTGACTCAGAGGACCTGATGACCTATATCACAGGAAAAATAAAATATCTGAGTAAATTCAAGGAATCAAAAAAGTAATCCGGATTCATCTTCTAGGGTCCAATGATCTCTGTACATCCGTAAGAGTTTATGACCATACATAATCATTTTAGTTTTTCAAAAGCAGCTGACCGACCAACCGAACAACTGACTTTGCAATCATCACACAGGTGCTGGATAATATTTGGTTTGTTTCACAGCAAAGCTTCCACAGCTACACAGTACATTTACATTTTATGTGATTTTGTGAATAAATCTTATGGTTAAAAAACGTAACCAAACTTGGGTAGAGGAGGAAGAGAGAACAAAATAAAATTTAAGACGATCTCCAAACCAACAATCCATTTTTCAATTTATTTATTATTTTCAGAAGACCAACTTGGATGTATATAAACAACATCTCTATATACAGGACCACATTCACTTCTCATGAACCCATTAACCTTTCTATCGCATTGAACTGTTTGTGTAACATTGTGATGTAGTCACGCTGGCTTCTGGTACATTTATAATTCAAGTTATTGTAAATTAAACAGTGGGACCTCGTGCAGCTGTATGGATCACCTAAGCTCTGGTGAAATGCATGTGACGGTGTGTCAGTTTCCATCACGCTGTGCTGTAACAGTAGCAGACATGACCGCCCTGCCCCACTCCAACTGCTCCCTGATCCCCTCCCTCCCAGTTGTTCTCCATCTGTTGCCTGAAGTCATACAGGATGGTCCTCTTCTCCACCAGTTCTCCCATTTCTCCTATTGCCCTCCTCCTCGCCCTCCCTCACCCTTCCTCCTCCCTCAATGTCAACTAATTAGGGGGGGGTGGGTTAGCAAAGGGCAGTACAAAGACCTCGTCTGGCCCACCCACTGACCCCGTTCCACCCTTTTCCGAGCCATCATTTCTAGCCATTAGCCCTCTCTTAGTCTTTTGATTAGGGCCAAGAACACCTAGACACAAAGGGCTAATCATGGGATACGGCTAGCTGAGCTGTGTCACTCATCTTTGGGAGAGTCCCCTTCCCGTCCCACCCTGTCCACCTCTCTTGTTTGTCTTTGGTCTGCTGCTCAAGAACTGAGCCTCTAATCTAGTCTCTGGTCAGCGAGGCAAACGGTCTGTCTCTCTTTTCTTAGTCTGTCATTAAAAGAGATATCGTCTTCTGTCCAGCTAATGTTATGTCCTCATTGGTTTAACCTCTGTTTTTGTTCTGAAATTCAAAAAAGGTCCAAGGGTCTGACGTGTCCAAAAGCAACCTTTTTTATTTTCTTTAATAAGATCAGTGGCTATGTACATGTTTAATGTAACACATGATCTTGACAGCAAATGCCTTTTGAAACAAAAGCGCAGCTTATTTTAAACTCAAAGTCACTTATCATTGCTAAAATGTTTTAAAGAGTTGCCATTTGTAGCACACAACTCTATCAGCAAACGACCCAATCTGTAGTGCATTATTTAGCAATCACGTCCCATGCATTTCATATTTGTACTTATTTTAATACCTTTGCATAGTGACTACAGTATTGTTAAAAAAAAAAAAAAATTCCATAGCAAATTGTTTTAGTTGTTTTACGATACATGAAACAGAATCAGATTTTGGTGAAAGATCATGGCTACAATAAAAAACAAGAATATGAATTACAGGTTTGGGATGAAAGCACACACTGTTCTACTGCATCATTGTTTATTATGCTATCTGTCTACCATCACCACCCTCTTACCTCCTGCTACTGTTTACCTGGTTTTATAATGGGACTACTGTTGCTGGAACTGCAGGTTTACTCTCTCAGTATTTATTAATCACTAGAATTCTGGTAGTCTTGGCACTTCCATGTCTTTTGAGTTAGCTATTCACACACACACACACACACACACACACACACACACACACACACACACACACACACACACACACACACACACACACACACACACACACACACACACACACACACACACACACACACACAGAGAGAGCGACTTAAGTTAAGTAAACACTTCCACGATTGTTCTCACACAGAGAAACATGTCTCGTCATGAAATCTGCGGCACACAGTTCAATCAGTAGTCGATTGCACGGGTGGACTCCAGCCAATTGAAACCCAAGTATTTAGCCGCATGCCAACATGCCAAAGCTCAGCGTGATGAAACCTCTGGGCAGTTGAGATGATGGACAGAAAGCTGCTTGGATGCAATTAAGGGGAAAGTTTCCCGTGTTTCCATCTGAAATGTGTTGAGACTCGCAGGAGTTTGGAACAAAGCACCCACACTGCAGGACTGTCATACTGTCTGCTTAAAGTTGGCGCAGCAGGATAGAATTAAATTGTGAAATCTTTGAACTTTCAGATCTGTTTAAGACAACCTTTTAATACACGCCAACCTTGCCAAAGCCCAGGTGTTGTGAAACATCAGTGATACAGGATCTCAAGGAGAGGGTTACACTTTTGAACTTCCCTTTATATCAGATTATACTCAGATTCATTCATCTATTTCAACTGTATCGGGTTCATATTATTCATATGAATATAAAAAGTTTTAAATCTATTAATAAAATGAGTGCATTTGTTTTTGTTCTTAATTGATCTGCATTTTCAGTCATGCATTTTTCTCATACATTTTTATTTAAACTCTTTCATGAATTTGAAAGCCAAGTGTTGTATTTAGGAATACATTTGAGCAGACATTTATAATTCATGACTATATTTCTATAATTGTATGTTCCAGAATGGTTCTGTTATTGTTCTCTTTGAATGATCCCTTCATAAAGAACAGGGGATCTTCCACTGAGTCCGCCATATTTAACGTCCATTTACTCCCATCTTGATGAGCCTTAACTTGAAGTACATCAGTCTTTTACAAACTTCTTAAAGTGTCGTTACACCAGCCACTACCTGCATTTTATTGCTCCTAATGTATGGTAATAATAGCCTCTTAACGGAGTAAATGTCCTTAAAGTTAACGCAGCATTTCCACAGTTGTGTACTGTTTGGCTCTTGTAAAGGGTTAGTTACTCAATAAGTGGCAATCTGCAACCGCAATGAAAGATGCAACAAAATCCTACACACGGTCATTTTATATAATATAAATGTAATGATAAAATAAAATCATCTGCTTCCTACAACCAGCAGTTTCAGTCTCATTACCATTTGTGAGCCTTGCCAGAGAGCCTTCAGGGTGCATGTCCTGGAAGAAGTTAAGCATGTCAGCAATGCAAACAGATCACAAAGGCTTACCTGCTGCCATCAGTGAAAGGTCCGCACAGAGCAGCTACCTGAAGCCCTTAGAGAGGCCGCTGTTAAATCACACATTACAGTTTATGCACATAGTCTGGTAATTTCTGGGGTCAGTAGGTCATCTCACAAGGCTGCAGCAAGCTTGCAGAATAAAAGCCTGCTAGGGTGTTTTCTTATAATTGTATTTATTGTTCAAGTTATTGTAAGTATTTATTTAGAAATGTAACCAAATATGGGCAGGAGTTTGATCCTTAATCAGTTGTTGGATTAATAATTCTAGACTGTAGATTGTTGTCTTGATCTCATATTACTTTGCCCATAGAGCAATGTATTAAGTTTTGTTCGTCAACAATGTTTATAATGTTGTTTCAAAGCAGGTAAAAACAGTGCAGCATACAATAGATTGACTGAATAAACTATTAACTAATAAACTAACCTTTATGGATATATACTTTATCCAGTATGATGTCTTAACAATTTATCTTTGTTATTATAGCAAGCCAAAATAAAAATATGATTATCAGACTATCTGCACAGCTCATTATATTATGATTGGCCATCTCTGAACTCCAACATTAACTGATTACCACAATCTGCTTATTGACAATCAAGAGAAGGAAAATCTAATAATATTTCGATGAAAAATGTTAATCTAGGAGCAGGAAGGAAATAAAAGTCTCATCAAGGTGCAAGCTCAGGGGAATCGCATACAATATGTGTTTCTGTGTTTTGCATCCATGTCTCTATTTTCCTTTTTTTAACCATATCTTTTTGAATCCTTCTCCTAAAATCCCAAACAATAATTCCGTGAATGTATTCTGACTGATGCCGTCGTTCTTTCAATGGTCCTCTCCTCCTCCTGGACTCCCTGGATTAGAGCAGACCTCCCTGCTGCCGCTCACACACAGACCTGCTTCTTCTCAATTTCTCAATCTCACTTCTCACCATTGTGTGTGTGTGTGTGTGTGTGTGTGTGTGTGTGTGTGTGTGTGTGTGTGTGTGTGTGCACATGTGTGTTGTGCGCAGTTGCAGTGTTTTGTATTGGCATGTTTCAGCGTGTGTGCAAGTGTGTGTTGGAATGTGTTTCTGTGCGTGCATGTTTGTGTGTGTGTGTGGTTTGGAGGGGGGCGCATGCGTTGGCTTTTGAGATTTAGCAGGAATGTTTTGGGGATCACTCTGTTTCAGATTTCACTTCAGTTTTAGAGGTAGCAGAGGAGGGAGGAGGGGAAGGAGAGAGAGAGAGAAAGGGAGGAGAATGTGGGTGGGAGAGATGAGGGGGGGGGAGCGTTCAGGGTAAATCTTTCCTCTCTGAGAATAATTTGATCCCCCGGCTTGGCTGGCTGTTCTTGACTGTGTCTTGTTCTGTCCGTCACTGAACAATGCAGATGGAGTAACGTTTCAGGTCGGAGGGGAACTTTGATTCTCCAGACAGGTAGTCACTGCGCCTCCCCCATTTATTTCTCCCTCTCACACACAAACACACACACCAACTTCATCTCCTTTTCTCACATGCTTGCTCTCACTCCTGCCTGTTCTCTCTCCCACTTTTCTCTCCGCCTTGGTTCTTCTGTTCTCATTGTATTTGTCTCCTGTTGATTCAGTAGACAGGTAGCTCACTCTGACCCCTCCACCTCCACCACCCGTCCCCTCTTTTTACACAACCCCATGTGCATTCCTTAGACTCAGTATTAAGCACAAGCAGCCTGACCCCCCTTACACACACATTCATTACACACTGTTCGCTCTGTTTCTTTGTTTAATGCTCTGACCTTTATCAGACCTTTTCAAAAGAAGGATCTTCATCCAACAGTACAAGTTTTTTTTATCGATTCCCAAAAGGCCATATGCACCAAATCGTTTTTAATGTAAGCCTAAAAATGTTAATATAAACAAAAGCTCAACTGATGGATGGCAAAGGGCAGATCCTATTTTATTTATGTCTTATTTAATCAATCTAAATATTCATAAAACTACAGCTGTTATTTTTTGTTTGGATATCCTTTTTGGTTGGAGATTTACTGGAGTTGAATGCGTTGAATATTTTTGTCAACCAAAAAAGCATCATCCCATCACTCTTCATTCAAAGTCCTCTGTCCAATGTACGCTCATGTGTCTCATTACGCTCAGCATTACTACACACACAATACAGAACAAATAAAGTTAATCGAATTCCTACTTTCAAAAATGCATGATGTAATGGCATGAATTCTTTGAGCCTCATAAAAGTCCTTCCCTTCTGTGTCATGCATTAGAAACTAAATTAGATCAGCGGAGGAATTGACTATTTCAAGTTTACAGCAACAAATACATTTTCTCATTTTCCAATCTTCATTTTCTTTCTCCCCTCAAACGTAAAGAAAGTCCATTAGTAGCATTTGTCATTAACTTCCCTGTGTGCAAGTTGTGGTCCGTGTGGCCGTGTTAGTTTTTCTCCCTGCGAAAACACAATCATTTCCCAGCGCTAAGAGCCCTTAATGGACTGGAATGGGCACTCTGAGGCTCATTAGCATTAGCCAGCTTCCTACTCTCCGTTAATGGAGAAATGCTCTTTATATTTATAATGCTTTTACAGAGCGGGAGGATCAATATCATAATCTACATGATTGTGGAATATGAAGTAAGGGTTTTTGTGTACGCATTAGGGAGAAAGTATTGGTTTGAGTTGCAAAACAAGAAAACACTTTGATGAGGGAGTGGTTGCTGTCCACAGCGGATATATTAATCTTAGTGCAATAGGTAGAGCAGTAAATAGATTATTTTTATGTAACTGAAACATATATTAACGACTTAAAAAGTTTCCCCTATTGAACTTATAAACTTTAGAGCCGTCTCTACTTTTCAAATTATTTATTTTCAAGAGTTTAAACTGCAGACCAGTTCAAATACGGCAAACCGCTTAAATTAAGTTTGAATACTTGTAAGCAGGTATGTTGACAAACAATGCACATGCCAAACATGCTGTAAAGTCTGGAAAATATCCCCAAAACTGGTGCAAAGAGTTATATGGTCTTTATTGGGGTTTGGTTTGGCTCTTTAGAACAATTTCCTGAAAGTCTTCTTCACATTTAAATGAGCACTGTGAAGAGAGTGTGTGCAAGATAAGCAAGTGGGAACTGTTCTTAGTCTGAAGGGGGCTTCCCCTACACCTCTCCGTGTGTGTGGGGATGTGTGAGTGGTTTCTCCTCTTGTGTTATCACTAGTGTTGAGAAGTGTGAGCCAGAGAGGATTGTGACACCAGAGAGAAATCCTACCACTATTGCTTAAACATCTCATATAGACTTAGAGCTGAGGCTGTGATAGTCCGACCAGAACACACGCACGCACACATACACACACACACGCACGCACACACGCACGCACGCACGCACGCACGCACGCACGCACGCACGCACATACACACGCACGCACGCACACACGCACGCACGCACACACACACACACACACATGCACACACACACACACACACACACAGTCAATTCCATGTGTCATTAAATGCAGCTTATGAGGTTGCATTAATATTTCCCCCGAATATAATTAAAATGCGGAACAACAACTTTAAGACATCATCCACACACACACACACACACACACACACACACACACACACACACACACACACACACACACACACACACACACACACACACACACACACACACACACACTCACTTAGAAAAAGCTGTAAAAACCCACACCCGCCATGGTGGTCCACTGGGATCTGTCTCCGCTGGGCCTGGCTTTTCAGTAATGGACCACAGGAAGGACACAAAAGCCACCTCGTTCTCACACACATCATTTTTTAAAATCTTAATCTTTCTTTATTCCTCTTTGCATGCACATTACTCACCCACGACACACTTTCTCTGTTCTCTCTCGGTTTTATTTGAGCTGGTTTAAAAAATGTTTTCTGTCTCAGATTTTCTTTATGGTTCTGTCTATTTCTGACTCTCTTCTCTTTTTTACAACCCCTCCCCTTGCCGTTAAGCCTTCCTTTTTTTTTTTTACAAAATGCAGCACTCAAGACTGATGTACTTGTTCTCCATCACCAAGGTCAGACTCATATGTATCATGTATGAAACATATGGATGAACCCATTCTGCCCTGTCAGTCTGGTGTCTTTACTTCTTGCTGGTGCGAGGTGTGCTGATACCAGGCAGCGCAGACGGTAACTTCAGCAAGTTTACCTCCGGAGCTTATTGATCAGCACCCTTTAAGTAAGTCAAGTCATTAACCGAAAGGGCTACGGAGGCAAAAAGAGATACCTGGAGGAAAACAATTGCCTTTCAAGAGATCCCTCGGGCTTGTTAATCGGGTTACTCTCTGGAAAAATGCAACCTGGAGGATTTTTCATTAATATTAGAATGATGTTCAGTGGGATGACAGATAATTGACCATTTAAGCCCTCACCCCCTTATTTCTTTAATTCATGGCACTAGAAAAAAGATCTTTCGATCCCGTTTGAATTGTGCCACGAATTACACATATGATGTTTGTCAATCTTAAATGTGTGAAATATGTAAAAAAAGTCAGTTTGTCGTAAAACTGTTGAAATATTAGACTATGAAAAATATGCAACTAGAAAGACTACAAATCCCAGAATCCCGGTCCCGCATGCTGGCTCTTACGGAACCGACTAACTCCCCTTGTGTGTATGTACAGCTCTCAACATCACCAGACTTGTAGTAATTTTCACCTCGTTTAATACTTTTCGCCTCATTCTGAAGAAAGAAGTGAAATGTGCCAACGTGACGGCCGTCTTGGTGTGTGGTGCGAGACGGGAGATGTAGTTCATTGAGCGGTTTCACACAAAAAAAAGTGTTACTTCACAGTTTTATGACACATTTTATTTTTTTTGACTTGCAAAATTATCTTTTAAATTGACAAACATCATATGTGTAATTTGTGGCACAATTCAAACGGGATCGAAAGATAACCTTTCTTTTCGCCATTGACTTCAATACATAATTTTTCCGAAATAAGGTCCCATGGAGGTCCCCCGGAAAGGGAGGGACTTCGCCTCTCTATTCTAATCTGCAGTTTCCGGCAGGTGTGATTTAAAAACAACCCAATAATCCACAACTCTGCAACCTGAACACCCCTCGTTCTCTCTCTACCCAGAGAGTGATGACTGTGGTCCTCAGAGGGAGAGGGAGCTGCTTCGTCCACATAAATAACCATCTCCTGAGCGGGCAGCAGAGAAACGCATGTAATGTGCATGGACAGTCTCCAAGACATTGACCCTAAACGTCCCTAATAAATAAGGACAAGCCTACACACAGCACATTAGCGGCATTCACCATCTCTCTGGATGCCATCCATTCATACTCTCTCTCACACACACATCATTTTTGTCTCTTCCTCACTGTCCATAACCCTCAAATGGATAATGATTGATTTTTGTTTTGGTAATGTTGCTCCCCCGCAGGTTTAATTGAGCTGAGTAAGAAGATTTGACCTCTAAATATTGTTGTTATTCATGTAGTGAAGGAGAGAGATACTAAGTAGTTGCCATATTTATACACGGTATGAACATATGTTTGACTTAAGGAAATCATGTGTCAGTGGGGAATGGCCCTCAAACTGCTATAGTAGCTGAATCATTGCCTTAATTAAAAGCCTGTATATTAAGAATTTAATATACTTTTGCGATTCATATTTGCATATAACTGTAATTATTTTGGAGAATGCGCTTCTATGTTCGGTTGGGTTTTAATACCTTATTGTGTTTTCAGTGGTTACTTTGGATTTGAATGTAAAAACACATGCAGAAGAACATTTTATATAGCTCAAGTATTCACTCTTTACAATAAGTGCAGACCTTCAACAGCAGCCTCTCTTTCCCTATGTCCCTGCATTACTCTCATCCACGATCTTGTAACATTACAATATATATTTACCATAGTATGTATTTGCCCTTTAATTATTATGATTTTCACACACATATTCAAATAACAAATTAAATAGGAGTTTGTATAGGTGCCCACATATGTTATGGAGAGTAAGTCAACATTCAGTAGTGTAGAATACATACATCAACTTTCAGGCTTTCTAGTATTTGGATTGGCAGAAGTGAGAAAACATATGTTTATAATTCAATATGTGTTGCAGATTCTCCGACTGTTCAAACTGAGTCATGTTGTGTGTAGGTTCATGCAGACTCCAGTAGGTGCTGCTGGAGAGCAGCAGAGATGTGTGAGTCGGTGTGTGTGAGTCTGTCCCCACAATCTGGGCTCACCACCAACCTCCTGTCAGCGTACAAGACCACGACTCACCACATCTCCAGGGAGACGCTGAGAGAAAAAGCCACAGCAACACTTAGTGCCGATTCACACCTGAGACAGTACAGTATTTGCAGAATACAGTTAAGCATGCTTTTATTACTGGATACATGTGGGGCTTCTGCTGCATAAGGGCAATTGAGACAGTCTGGAATTACAGAGAACATAATTACATCTCTGTGTTTGTCCAAAAGTCCAGTTAATATTGCATTTATTGATCATTGCATCCATTTCCTGTCTATAGGATACAGCTAGTACGTTTATACAAATATGCAAATATTTCAACAGACACAGTTTTTAATGTAGGCTATTGAAGAAGAATGTGGCACTACAATCAAACCTAACTGGTCACACCAGTCTCCTAGTCAGGCTAAGATTGCAAAGCAAATTCTTTTATAATTTGCTATGTAACTGTACACAGCAAAGGTTGCTTACTTTTAGATTGAGGACTTTAGAAGTGGCATAAGTCTCCGTCAACTCAGAGGAAAATAAAAAAACAACACATTAAATAAAGTAGAAAATGGTTTCAAGATTAATTTTCAAGAAGTAGTTCTGACACTTGACCGGTTTGCCCTTTCTCTATTGACTTGAGTGTAATTTATGTTATGTATTCAAATTTCATTTGACTTTACATCTGCAGTATGAAGTTCTACCGATAGCATCTCCTATGAAGTCATTCTGCCAGACTGTATTTCTGTCACATGTAATTGGAATACTTTTACACACAAAAAAAAATCAGTTTTACTTTGCTGCATCGTAGTGCCTCGGTATGAAAAGAGAGGAGCGCTGATCTCCTGATCCACCTTTTTATTTCCTGTTAGCACAGGGGGTCCAGTTTAAACTCTGGGGTCCTAACTCCTAGTAAACTAATCCCTAATGATCCTAAAGAGGGGTTTTTCTTTTACCTTTTTACTTTATGTTAAATTTAACTGCAACCATTTCAATTGTATCAGTTTTCCCATTCACTCAATTTTTTATGTCTAAGGATTAAGACAAAAACCCAAATGAGCATCTTGAGGCCATATAAGGGCATTGTCTAGAGTAACATATTTAAATTGTAGCTCCTTTAATCCTCTTTCCTCTCACCAAGATAAACCATCTGTTCTGGAATTCAGATCAGACTTCATACAGAGTTAAGAGAGCTCAACTTAGCAGACAAATACTCAGCTTCTGACCCTTTATAACCTTTACAGTACAGTGTACAAGAATGCAGATATCTGTTGGTATATATACTCGTATAATTGCCTGTTTTAGAGCCTGAATTGTATAGTTGAGGTATTCTAATAACATTCTGGCATTTACATTTTGCATAATCAATAGCAACCATATTAAAAAAAGTTAGAGCCAATAAATGAATGCAAAACAAACGTTGTATCACATCAGTGCTTTTAAATATGAGTTATGTGTCACTAACATAAGTCGAACATAAGAACCTGCTTATACAGCACAACCCACACCTGGAGCATGGTTTGCATACAGTAGAAATTAACCCTATGTTATCCCTTGCCAGGGTGCCACTGGGCAGGCAGCCACTGACAAGGTTAAGCTGTTTAGAGTAGGTGAGGAGATTACACAGCTTATTATTATTATCCACATCTCTCTCTCTCTTTCTCTCTCTCTCTCTCCATCCCCCCATACCCCCCTCCCCCTCGGCTGGCCACATGGGGCCGCTCCGAAATTTAATACCATGTCTACAACAAGATAAGGCTTTCTTATGGACAGATTAACAATATGCCCATTGTTGGTAGCCCCCGTGCAGTCTTGCAAGCAGGCAGACACAGGCAGCCCAGGCAATGCCGGGAGTCTGGTTGTCCGATGTGAACTCTTGCAGAAAGAGAAAGAAATGTTGGGAAAGACATGAAGGATGGAGTGCAGACGCACAAGAGGAAAACGAGGAAGGGGAAGGTATAGGGAATAAGAATGACAAACAGAGAAAAAGGTGGAATAGAGAGAAGAAGAGGGAGAGGGAGGGGAAGGAATTTACCAACCTCAGATACTCTGGCACTACTGGGTCAAGCGCAGCATACTTCCCCAGTAATAAGAGACTGGGGAAGGCATGTCAGCAGCCAAATTGCCCCTCAAACCCACTGACAAGGATTGTCAGCAGAGAGGGGAGAGCGACTCTCTCTGGCCTACTCTCATGCCAGGGTTAATCACTGGCAGTTACAGAGAGGAGGAGCAATCAAAAGGCCGTGATGGCGCAGCACTGGAGTGTGTGTGCTGCGGTGCACGGGTGTCATAAGCTACTGAGACTCAAACCAACCATTTCTCAAATGCAAAAAAAGTGTACGTTTCTAATCCTGGAGGACCGGTTCTATATTCAGTGCTGCAGTGTGTGTGAGTGTGTGTTTATGTGTGCGTTTGGGGGTAGTAGGATTACGTGGGAGGGGATTCAGAGGTGATGAGGCTTTAAACTGGAAGGGTCTCCAACAGACCCTCGGGTCCTGAGCACCTGGTGTCAGATCATGTCAGAGGGCAGGGGGCCAAGAAATTCCTCGTTTGAGCTGTGAATGTGAGCGAGTGATGATGGTGAAAACGTACAGATGGAGCCCGTTAAAACGTATTTTTACAATAAGAATAATGTATCTTAGATCAGTTTACCCTTTTCCTACTTACTGATTTTTATGATGACAGAATATCATGATGTAAATGAAATGCATTTAATAATTAACTTGTTTTCTATCAAAGATCAACATTGGCCAATCATGCTTTAACAAAATTGTATTCATTAGTTGTGACAATTATTCTTATGTAAGTCAAATAAAAGTGTAATATTCAAATGTGTAGGTGATGAATGCAGTAGCGTGTGTGTGTGTGTTGTGCATCTGTGTGTGACCATACATCCCACCAGCATGGCAGCCGCAGACTGTTTGTATTCACATGGTGACAGTTGACAGCTGTTTTTCCCTTTAATAAGATTAGGCTAAAGAAATTAGTTGTGCACTCTTTAATCTGCTATTTAACGGAGGGGGCCACCTGGGGCCTGCCTTATCCCATCCACTCTGAATCTCTAATCAGAGCGGGTTGGATTCACACAGGGATGAGCGCAGCACTTCTCTGCACTCAGAGCCTGCATCCCTTCAAGCCAATAAATAGAGGATCCCCCCCAGTCAAAAGAAAACTCAGCATTCATTTTCAGTTTTCATCAGTGTATTTTTATTTATTTTTAACATCTTACATTCTAACATTGTCCCAAGTGTTGAAGTTGGTTTGAATTACTTTGTTTTTAGATTTTGTTTTGGATTCTGAACATCCCAAATTGTTATTGCACATCGTATTTCCCTATTTCTCTGTCACATATTCGCTTGACATCATGCATTCAGTATAGTATCTAAGCAGGGCATAGACACAATGTTTAAAACACTGAAATGTTATGCAATTTGTTATATTGGCATAACCCAGTTTATTTTATAACTCATGTGAACAGAAATGTAATATTGGAAGGGCCAATTTCAGTTTTTTTCATTAGAAACGGCTAATGATAGATTCCTGTGATGCTGAATGTGGAATTTATACTAATTTCAATGAGGATTTTCACAGGCTCATATTTACCCAATATGTTAACAATATATAGGAAAGTATTGCAGAGATTATTTTGAGGATATTTATTTTCAAACTGTTATTATGGATCTTTATACCTGTTCAATGATAAAATAAGATACAATATATTCTGTATTTATTAATATGTGTCATATCTATACTCTATATACAGGTACAGCTGTTCTTAAAGACTAATGCACACGGTGCCAGTGTAAGTAAGTGTTGTCACCCTCGGTTGCTCTCAGAAGGGGTCTATGTGTGTCGGTTAATGTGGTTCCTCCGCAGTGGGAGCTGTAGTGGGCTGGTTGGGAGAAATCCGCTTTGGCACTGCTGCACAAACGGACCTTTTACTGGGCAAATCAATCAGGCAGCCCGGGCTTGGGCCACTGCCCAGAAAGCACAGTTTGGAGGGAGTCTCACCTTACCCCGTGCACTGGCTGAAAGGAGCCAGTATTATCACTGAACAGCCCTCACCCTGTCACCTCCGCTTTCTTTCCCTCTGCCTCCTCCCGTGATCTTTCTCCTGCTGTCATCTCTCTCCTGTTGTCCTCTTCTACCATCATTGTTCCTCTTATCTCCTCATAGCTATATTCTTCTCCTCCTCCTCTCATGCTCTGCTACTCCTTACACACTCTCCAACTTAACAGATTGCCATCAGGAGGCTGTGATCTGAGGATAAATGTCATATCGTCTCCTGCTATTGGCTGTACGCTCCTCAAATCACTTGTGACAGTTTCCTATTACTTTGTTTACCTGCCTGAAGGCGGAGGCAGCCGATCTCTTTACTGTATTCAAATCTTCTCGATCTGGAGCGACCACAAGTCCAGGCGCAGCTTCTTTAGGCGGATACGTTATGCGGTTCATAATGTCTACTGTTATTTCAGTGAGGATTGGTTTAGGAATGAGGACCAGATGGAGACAGTTATCATACATGTTGAGATGTTTATGACAAGGAATAAACAGAGGCTTGCTTTAAAATATCACAAATGTGAGTCACTTTGCTTTCTGGATGAAATGACGTTTATTTTTTTGTTGGACCCATTTTGTCTTGAGTGAGACTGAAGCCATGATTAGTTACATGCAGAAAGACATAATTCTGACAAAACAACCTGTTTCTTGAGTTTATCTCATAGTTTTTAAAGCTATCAAACTTGTATCTGCCAGTAGAACTGCTAGCACGTGAAGAAAATATATTTAAAGTTTTTTACAGCAGCTTAAAACGTTGTGCTCATAAATGGTACCATTTATGTGGCATTTGTAAAGTTGCGTAAAGATCATACTTGAAATGTGAAAGCCAGTGTTCCAGGTGATTGCAGATAAATATAAATATCAGCATTGTGGTAAACTCAGCAGAAACTGTAACCCAACAAGAGAAGCTACTACTGAGTCTGCATCAGGTCTCAGTGTAGCACCACTGTCTCGCTGCTCATGGGAACTTCCTATTGTCCCTGCTTCTTATCTCTGTGGACAGGTCATCAGGTCAGAGATTAGATTGTCAGAAACATGGCAGAATCTGGCAAGTGAGTGAAACGAGTTTCTTACGGCTGTCGGCTGGACACTTCCTCACTTCCTCGTCTCTTCTCGCCCCGCTCATTTATCAAATGCTGCTGATCACCATTGGCTCTGATTACAACCTCTCTTATTTGGTCAGCATTACAAGCATGATTTAAACAGAGTTCGCACATTTTCAAATATTCCTGAAATATTGATATGATTTTTAATTAAAAAGTTTAACATTTGAATTAGTTTTACATTATTATTTGGTGCAGGTAGACATCACCTTTGTGAACCTAATGAGACATTGTTTTGTTGTGTTCATCCGGAGGAATGTGTGCATCTGTGTTTTTATATCCCATTGTTTTATAAGGTTGTATCTGCAGGGTAATTTTTCTTCTTTGAACTTTAAAAAGACATCTGTGTGTCTTGTTTTTTCAGTATGATACATTTGCACACAAGAAGAGAAAAAACACAAAGCATACAGACAGATTTTTCTGCAGCACAACGCAATTAAAGGGTAGGTTCACATTATTTAAGTCCGTTTTACTGACATGCCCATATGTACATTGAAAAGGTCACCTAATTTTTCCTTGAGAACAAACTGCCGCAAATAAATGAAGATGGTTATCCCTTTCCCTGATTGATATTGCTTTAAAGAAAGTTATGAGGAATTATTACACTTATGGACACATGAGCATTGTATAAAGATACTCCTGAATAAATGTAAACCTGTTCTTTAATGTCTCTCAATAGATAAAAGTCCCTGGATGATAAAAGTGCTGTAGTCCTTTAGTCTGTAGATGTATGATTATAAAAGCTCATTTTGTTCCCTTAAATATTTACTTAATTACTTTCCCTTTAAGTCACTGTGTATTAAGAATACAGTGAACAAATCCCCTGCATGGCTGCTGGTGAATCGCCGTTGGCAAAGTGTTGTCAGAAATCTCCAGAGCCTGGCAATTAGTTAATTGAAAAGTTATGTACTTGGCATGAATAATTGAAAAAAGGGTCTCTGGAATTAGCAGAGTATTCACAAATGAATCTGGCACAGCGAGTTGAAGATAGAAGCACTAATGTTTGGCTAAAGACATGATTTCAAGATCATTTTGTGGTTAAATGAATTGCTTTGTGAGCTCAAGGCAATAAGAGCTACATGCTAAGATTCGAAGTCAAATGTAAATTGATTAAAATTGTAAGAATAATATTACAAGGGGTTTGTCTGCACCTTTTCTAGCCTAAAACAAATGGTACACGTTGGTACCTGAAAAGAGCGTAGAGCGTTTCCTTCTACAGATGTTACTGACGACTGCAGAAATCCTCTGTTTTCTATGATAACTTAATTTGTTTCACATCGCAATAATGTGTTATTTTTAAAGCCAATCTCTTGATCGAAAGACAGCAGTGATGTTGAATTTGTCACATTTTCATGTAAACGGAACCATGCAGACTAAACAATGTAGACTTGTCAGAATCATTCACGAACATACGACACATGGCTTGGATTAGGAAAACCTAAATCAGGAGGCTCTGACCATTTCACTTGGAGTCTGTGAGGGCTATTGACTCTATGAACCTCACAGTAAGTCCAATGTATTCAAATTCAATACGATTTATAAAATAAAACCATTGTTCTGTGTCATCTTGAACTAACAAAACATGACAAAGGCATGATCTGAACTACTCAATCATCCAGGTTAAAAACGAAATAAAACACAAAGGCTTATTTCCACTGTGGTCTTCTAATATAACACCCATGATACAGCAGAACAGCTACACAGCAATTGCAGACAAATATAAGCAACATATTACAAAAATGGCAGGTTCCCAATTTTTTATCTGAAAAATATTTGTACAACCTTTTTTGTCTTGAGACAATTAATCAAAACCGACATCTAAAATGAAGCAACTTCAGTATGTTTCCCTTTTTTTAAATAAATACTGTATATAGTCATATAATACTCATTATTCTGTAAACTGAGTCAGCTTAGAGCCTTCACAATCATTTTGATTTAGTCAATCTATTTTGTTCTACTTCTCCTTTTCCTTCTTCCCATTGTCTCTTATATTACCTCACTCCGTTTCTTTTCATCCCTCAATGTGTCATTCATTCCTTCTATCCAGCATACATGCTTCGACCACACACTATAACATTCTCCTGCTGAGAGACTTAAGGGTTAATTCTGGGCCCTGGTAGTTTCCCATTGTAAAGCCTTCCTAGTTAACCCGGTGTTTAGCCGTGGTTATCTGAACAGGGCTAACATGACCTGCAGGGCTCCTTTACACCCCGCTGCAAACACTTCCGAGACTTCTCACTTGCCTGCGCTTGGCACCCGACCAGAAAGCATCTGTCACAGTGACTTCTAGTGACCATACTTTAGCCCGAGCTGATAAATAATATAGAGACATGTGCTATTATTCATGGTACAATGCTGGGGGATTGTCTCTCGGACTAATCCTCCCTGAGAAGGTACAAAACGCTTTGGAAATGTTATTTCATTACAACATAAAGCCCCCTTTCTAATATAGATTGCTTTACTTGGATTTTCTAAACAATGAAAAGTGTACCTTTTCCTCTTTTAAAAATGCATTTTGTGTTAATAGGTGTATGGGACTATGCACGATATGCTATATAATCATTTTTGGTTATGTTATTTACTCAATGGTGCTAGTGTATTTAAAGGGTTATTATAGGCTTTATCATTAGAGGATTGGGATATGAAATGTAAGCCCATTCAGTTGTGAGATATCACACATCTCAGTGTCAGATTCTTTCTTCCAATCGCTCTGTGTCTTTCGACAGGCCTCCTTCAGTCTGGTGACGGATTAATCCGCTCTGCGCAGGGTTCTCCCTTCTCTGAAGAAACTGATCACTTACCATACGAGCGAGAGCCAAACATAAGTACTACTGCCTTTCTGTTGGCAAGCATGGCGAAGTGCTGAGCTGGCCCCAAGCCCATTTAAAACTGGACGGCTCTGGAATTACAACAGAGCAAGGATTCCATGACTGAACTGTATTTACAGAGGACATTTAGATGTTGATTGTCTGTGCTTACAAGCAGATACATCATTTATATGAATAACTTGCTGATAGATAGTGTTTAATATTTATGAAGCTTTTAATTGAGCCCACTTTTCACGGGGTGCTGGCAGGGGCAGAGACTTGTGGTGGTAACGATCACGGCCAGTCACTAACACGCTATTAGCTAACAAAAATATAGCTATTGTCCCTCTTAAAATGCTGCAATTAAGTAATTGTCTGCTCGATGGCAACATCTTTGTTCATTAAAATTTATTCAGGGATCAAATTATTCTCGATTTAATGGACTGAGCAAAGGTCAAGCATTCATTATTTGAGAGGCTTAAAAGAGACGACTTCCATTTCTTCGCTAATGCACAATAAAGAAAACGTAGCAGCTCCAAATGGATCCATCCAGGACCGATAGCTCAGTCAGTGAGTCATGAGAGAGGTTTTGACATTGTTTTCTTTTCAACTTCCTAACCATTTCACCACATTTCAGCTTGTTGTTATTTAAATATCGTCAATGAATCTGACAATTAGTGATTCATTAATTTACATACAGCGATGCCTGCATGCATTTACCTTTTTTTAAATACTACTTTTTGATGTTCATGACGAACAATGTTCAGATCGCAAAGCTGCACTGCAAGGATAAAACAAAATGAATAAACTAAAATATCCTTGGAATCAAACAGAGTTATTATTTATATTCAAATAAGTTGTATTAGTAAATGAAAGAAGGGTTAAAATTGGAGTTGATGGTCTTGAACAAATGTTTTGACTTATTTCACAATTAGAATAAACATCATAGCATAGTGATCATTTCTGTATTGGTTTTTTTATACAAAATATACTAGGAAAATAACATGCTTGCAAATGTAAACCAAACCAAATGACATAACACCAAAAAGGGTTATAATTACATCATAAACAATGTCTTAATACTGCAAATCACTTACAAATGTGACCAGTTTTGTACTTTGGAATAAGCTCGCTCTTCAAGGACCAAACTGCTGTCTGGATTTGTGTAAAGCAAAGTGTTATTGGACCTGTAGTACTAAATGTTAAGTATGACCGCAGGTAAACGCGCCCTGTTCAGCCAAACCCAGTGTAAAAGAGTGACAAATTGACAATAGATTCCTTAGTGGAGCCATTTAGGGGAAAAAATGTCATAACAACAAGCTTAAGTCCAAGTGACATGTGACACAGAGTACAGAGGTTATGTGCAGTTTAAAATTGTATTCTAATTACAGGTATATGTAAAATCTGCGCTGACTGACAGCTCCAACAAAGACGTGAAAATGGAGTGGGCTTCTCTTGGAGTTGGGGTAAGCTCGAGAAATGCTGTTTTAAATGCTCTTAGCGGTGACTATCGAATGCTGCTCGGCCTCCAGAGCTGACTGGCAGAACGTTGACACACTGGGAGGTCTGGTGACGGACAGCTCTCTCTGAGGGACATCCCTTTTAGGAGAAGTGGGCCGGCAGCCCCTCCAGGGTCGACATACCTGAGCCACTCAGACAAGGTGAGACGGATCCCTGCACCGAGCTCCACAGAGGCAGGGCTGGCGACAGAGTAATAGGCCAATTACCAGTGATTTGTACTGCAGGGGGCGGAGAGGGAATGTTCTCCGGCCTGTCACTGCCAGACAAATTTGTGATATCACAATAATGCATTGTCATGGTGGGCTCGGTGTAAAAGCCCGGTGTATTGAATTTCACCTCAACTATTGTGGTTGGATTCTCTTTTTTTATTTGAAAAGGTATTGAGACTCTATAATCTCCTCTGTTCTTTACTGTCATATTTAGCAAGTGCACCATTAAAGTACAAAAACTATGTTGAAATATACATTCACATAGATAATCTAAGTTCAACCATAACAAATAACAAAGCTATTCTAATTTCTGTCCTGCTATTTTCCACTACAGCTTGTTGGCATCGTCTCAAACTCAATCAGAACTGCCTTCATTTCCTCTTTCACTATCAAGTGCTCCTTTGTCTTGCTCTTCATTTTTATTCAAACGCTTTCTGTCACTTGGAGAATTTATTTTTCATTGGCTCAATGAGAGGTGTAAGCTGCTGCTCTTTCATTCAGGAGGTGATGTTGGTATGGGAGTTTTTTTTTATATCAGCATTATGTATGGGATGCTGGTTATAGCCTGTCCTCTCAATTGAGTGTGCCTGCAATGAACATTTGCATATTTAAATGTTATTGTATATTTTTTGCACGTATTAGAAGTATTAGAAGTCTGTCAGTAATCACTGATTTTTACCACCTAATTCAAAAAAGCTTTTCATCTGGGGGCCTTCCTTCCATCTTGGGAAGAAGTACTCAGATATTGTCCTTTGGAGAACATGGAAAAACGACATTTGCATGTTCATGTGTGAGCTTTAGTGGTGCTGGTTGTTGAGCTAGTGTGGTGGAGTTTGTGGTGATTTTATCCAACTCCGCAAAAAAGCAAGTGAGTTAATTTCTGTTTTATCACAATAGATCTTAATAGCTGATAGCTAAGTTGGCTACAAGGTTGCAGCCTCCCCAACGTGACTCAACAGACTGGCATTTACAAAATAACCGAAAATTGGGGGGGAAATATTTTGCTTAAACTTTTTGCCCCTGATAAGAGTGTCACTTAGTTTGTCTGCTCTATAGAATATATCACTTAGTAAATCCCTGTATACCACTGATAAATCAACACAACAGAAACCTTTCCAGCAGCTAGACATACCTCAGGACTGATTCCTGTCTGTGTCAGCTCTTTCTCTGCAGCCATGTCAGCCCCAGCTGCTGTGCTCTAAGGACAGCCAGCTGTTTGATGGACTGCGGCCTGTCACTGAATATGTGTGAGAAACCTGCCGCTTGTTCCCTCACTCATTTCACAGTCCCACCATATCTGCGGTTTGCACAGTAGCCAGAAAATGTAACCTATAGTCGTGGATAATATGAGAGAGTTTAATGTCTGGGAATGCTTGGAGAGGAGAGGAGAAGCTGCACTTTGTTGAGCATTTACTCAAGATTTAGCTTCCTTGCCCCATTGTATCTATCCTTAAAACGTTACCTCTTGCACACAGGCACACTTGTCTTTAGTGCTGTCTCAGATGAGTACATCAAGACGTAACCTATGACCTCTAGGAGACCTAATGGTGTCTCTCTAGTGCCATTTGAAAGCCCTGACCCTCCGGTGTCCAAGAGATGCATTGATTTTAGAGGGAGGATGTGGAAACGAGCCTTCCTTCCTCCTTCCTCCCTTGGTTTCCAGCGGACAGGAGAGCCATGGAGCAACGTTGGCTGATGCACAAAAGCCGTCCTCCATGCTCAGGTGTCTCAGTGCAGCATTAAGAGTGACCAGGCAACCCCACACACAATCAGGCCCTTACACTGTGGAGGTATTGGCATACAGGACTCCATCCTGTGCTAAGCATGCCACTGAGTAAGAGATACATGCTGATGGTATTTATAGGAGGAAGTGTGGCTCTCATTTAGGGCGGAAAGTGGAGCAAATTTGTAATGAAAATGTTTGCTGACTCATTATGAGTCCTAAAAGGTGTTTAAGTTGCAGACGTCAGAGGGATCAGGCAGGTTTGTGTTTATTTGTGTACCTGCTGCGAACAACTTTTACATCTTTTGGGTTGAACTGGGAATTGGAGGCTAATTACATAATTACTGTATTAAGATAATCATGTCAAATCAAATAATTTCTTTCACCTTGCTTTCCTTACTTTCATCTGGGAACAAGATTTCTTTTCAGGATGCAGATTTTGACAGCTAGTCCTCAGTTACTCAACATCCAACATCTTTTTTCTGGCCTTGCTGACAGGCCGCCAGTCATTTTGGCCCCCTGAAGAGCCAGTTTCACACGGATGGTGTGCAAAAAGTAACTCTTTGAAAGCAATAACACTTGTGTAGATGTGAAGGTGCCTCTAGGTATTAAAATACATGTTGTGAAGATGAGTTTTCTGGCTTGGCTCTTTCTTGTAGGCTCTTTTATAAGCAAATGCAGCTGAGGTTAGGCGTGGAGGTAGAAAAAAACCAGGCTTCTCCTTTTGTTTTCCTTTTGTTTCAGTTTTTTGTAGTTTTTTGCAAAGCACATCGAAGAGTGATGTCTGCATGTCATTTGATTATGAATACAGTATATGTCAAAGTAGAGGCTAGTCAGTTGATAATGTCATGAAATACTTCACATTTTAGAGACACATTTTAAATACTATGTTGGATCAATAGACATGATATGATATTAATCATATAAGTATTGACAGCTAATAGTGCAAGTTAATAGTAAAAAATCAATAATGTGATCAAAGCAAAACAAACAACACCATGATTACGCAAAAAGTTTGACGATAAATCAGACAGAGTAAATAATGGTTGAATATTACTATGTCTCACATCATCGACGCTGTGGTCGACTCTGTCATAACATCAATGCTAATCCAGCCTCACAATATCATTTAGCATGCACCACACACAACGCTGTACGGCAGCACATCATCTTCTCATCAACATGCGTTTCAGTGATTCGGGCCGCTCACAAACTACAGTATTATTATCAGGAGCATCACCTTGTGGTCCAAGTTGATGTGCTAGTAATTGGGAAAAGCTTTCTTATTCTACCTCTAAAGTGTCATTAGGAAAGGACGTTTCCTCTGCGAGAATAAACGGGTGTGACCTTTGACCCTGCTAATCCATCATGGGGACAGACAAGGCAGGGCAGAGAGATAGTGTTGTTAGTGCACCAGCCGAGCTAAGTCAACCTGCTTGCTTTCATGTATTGACTCAAGTATTGTTTCTTTCCAAGTAATGTGAGTATGTATAGTCTTTCGTGTGCTTTGGGTACTTTAAAAGAAGCCTTTTATAAGGAGGCAAACAAACCCTGTCTTCAAATGTTGCCTTTTTGAAGATAATGGTAGAAATCTACAAGATTGGCACTAAACCAGAAACAAACAAACAGGAGGAACAAGAGCTGGGAAGTAGCTCGTATATCAGTGTTTCAGTCTGATTGTATCTGTGATTTCCTCCCTGCTGTAACTCAGATCGAACCAACTTTTGTACAAAAATAAACACTGCTACAAAGCTGAATAAGGTAGACAAGGTGTCAGTGATTCAGTAAACTGCTAAACCAGATTGCAGTCGCTAACATATACAACACTTCTGACTAATGCTGAATACTAAAATCAAGATGACGACAAAGATAAACACGTCTGGGTGAATACAGTTTGTTGAACTCTAAATCAGTGGGCAGATAAGAAAGGACAGGCTGATGAAGGATTACTAAATACAATGTCTGAACATTTGTGACGTATCCACACAATGCTGTAAAATAGCATGTGATAATTGAGCTTATTCACCAGTAAGCTATTCTGTGAGGAAACTGTATAAAGCACTCCATATCTGGAGAAATACAAAACAACGTTTTAGTTTCAAAAGAAGATCTAGCCTCCTTACTGTATTTCAAAGGGCTGTGATTAAATGAAAGGTGAGGTCATTGCACCCAAGCATCCAACACAATTGTGTGAAAAATGTCAAATTGTAAAGCTTAATATTGACCAATTAAAATGAAGAAAAGCAGTTAAATTATTATACAGTATCCCATGTTTTTCCTATGGCATTCGCAGAGCCAAATGGTAGACAGCTTTCTCCTCCAACAGCCTAATTAATACTGCTGTGGTTCTGTGCAGCCATATCATTTCCCCGCCCTTTCACTCAAAATGTTTTCAGCTTTTAGTAACTTTATTTTGAAGTTTGACCTCCACTCTGCAGAATGATGTATGTGCAGAGTTAGAATAACAGTTTCCACATTCATCTGCTGAAGAGAGAACATTTTCCTCTGCTCACCTTAAAGGTCCCATGTCATGGCCATTTCTACTGATCATATTTCCATTGTTGAGGTCTACTAGAATAGATTTAAATTGTGCAATTTTCCAAAATCCCATTGGTTTCTCATATAGCATCTCTGTATAGTATGTGTTTTCACTCTCTGTCCTAAACGGCTTGTGGGAGCTCCTGCCCCCCCCTCCCTGTGAGCCCAGTGTGCTCTGATTGGTCGGGACGTTGCGAGGCTCGCTGGTGCTCGCCGCTGCTGCGAGGAGCGGACAGGTTTCCGGGTCGGCGATACAGAGAGACACAGCGAAACTCATCCTGAGCACACACAAACACTCACAGCCGAAGTAAAAACAATAAGTGTGGCTTGATATTGAGTAAGAAAAAGGTTTATAACGCTGTGAGAATGGGTCTGCGGAGAGCATTTCTCCGCGATCCCAACTCGTCTATTACCAGCGTTCAGGGAGCTCTATGCAAGTCAATGGGGACTCCCTGTTAGTTAACCAAGGGATCCTGGTGTGTTGTTGATTTGGGTGTTCACACGTCACAGAACCCAGGAAGCAAACAATGGAAAATGAGAAATCTCCAACGAGGCGTTCTGGGGCAGCATAGACAGGTATTTTCTGTGTTAGAGTTTTACTCGCTACAGGGTGTACTTTGAGGGTTTTTGACTCTGCAGACCGTTTACATGCATAAAAGCCTTCATAACACACAAGGGGACGGGTAATAACCGGAAAAGCATGACATGAGACCTTTAATCTGGTTTATGCATGCAGAGTACAACCGTGGTTTTGTGACATTACAACCGACTGACCCATGTAGAAACATAAAGCCACTGTGCACAATGAGAATGGAGTTTCAGTGTTCATGGTTGGAGAGGTTTTTATATCCAGCGCTTAAACATTTAAAATAATCGTTTATTTTTTCCAAATGTATAGAGTACAGAGATCAAGAAGATTTTATTATTAATCTTTAACCTGGTGCTTAAATTTGTCATGTGGAAAACAACATCTCATAAACAAACTTAATCAAAGCAGAATAATGTTATACGTCACATAATACCTTGGGTCGTTCTTTAAGCACGAGAAGCCAGAATTTATGTTAGACATTTTATTTATATCAGATTTGCTTATTTTTATCTTTCTGATCCATTTTCACACATAAACATGTGGCCAAATCTTACCCTCAGTTGTGTTTCCAAGACAACAATCTTGACCAATCCAATCCAAACTCTTAAAAATATTCAAAATTAAAATCTCTCCAATACATTGGAGAGATTGAAATGCACTCATTGACTATGACTTTGTTTGTATTTCCCTGAAGTTGCCGACACGGGCTATAAACATGCATATCACAAACTGCAAAAAGGATACCCAATGTAAACAAGGGCCTTTCTCCCATGTGGACACTCACAGTAGATCTATTAGAAAAGGAAGAGATAGCAGACAGACTATCACTGATGTCAACTATGTCAGTTTACATGTCTACAGCCTCACTTAAACTTACTCAGGCTTTAATCTACAGTGCTCCTGACCTACTGCTGTTCTGTCACCCTGACATGTTTAACAAATACTGTCGGGCCGGGGCAGGATACACCAAAGGTGTTGTTGTCTGTTTGCACTGAAGGTGATGGATTATGTTATCCAAGCTTTCTTATCAATATCTTCAAAAAGTGCTGCACTTTTCTGTGAAGAAAACACATATACAGATTGACAATTAGGGGGAAATATTTTATAAAGAAGCCTATCTTATGTGTTGTTTTTCCTGTGACTTCCTTTTTAACCAAGAGGCCAGATAGACTGGCAGTGGGGAAGGAGCCCGCCTCGGAGGTCTCCCCCTTCAATTACTCGGCACAAAAGCAACAAAACACGCCTCTGTAAATATTTCAGTGGCTTCAGCACCTCGTCCAGGATCCTGCTGCTCGCTGTCTGCTGAGTCCTCTGAGTGAGCCATTGTGTTTCCCACGGCAGACTGTTTTGTGTTGTGCTGCTGGACATGGCTGCTCTGTTGTGGGGAGGCAGCGGTGCCTGCATGCATGCAGTCGCAGAGCAGAGGATTAGGGTTGATGTTTCTCTGTGTCTAACTGGCTGCCAGGCATGCTCTGCCGCCTTGGCACAGCAACACAATTTACATCATTTAGTTCTGCTTACAGCGGAGTGAAAATCTAATGTAAATAGAGTCCATATTATCCATTCAGTTTGGGAAAGTGCTGTATGTCTGACCACTAACAGCTCTAACTTGAACCAAAGGCCAAGATTTAAGTTTCTGTTTGAGATTTTATATATAATTAGCTGTTTTTTGTTATACAACTAAAATTGTAACCACTGGCTTCCTTCAGTCAGTTTCTTTTGCAAATTAAAGGCTTTATGGTTGTAGCCTTTTGAGGAAAGTTGTTCACAGTCCAAGAATATTGCCATAATAAATGGGAATCCAGATTTGCCCTTGATATGAGCCACGTACCTCGCTGCTTCCCTGAGCGAGTCTTCGGGGAGCGCTTTCCAATAAGAGTAATGTCCCCCCTGTGCATGGCCACCATTCAACAATTTACGGGCAGATTACAGTTTCTAATAAAAAATGTTGCAGGCTTAATTAAAGAATCTGCTCCCTATTTTATGATAGTTCAGCCCCCCTCCGCCACTTCTATCCAATTTAATTATTCTGATGTACATAATTAGCATGAGCTGGCCATTGTTCGCCTCATTTGCATATTATATTGGATAATTGAATGAGAGTGGCTGATGATTAAATTAGGGTGAATGACAGATGATTCGGCTCGCCGTGTGGAAAAGTTAACAGAATGAGCACACAGGGAATACGACATGTGCCTTTTGAATATTTATATGTTCCACCGTGGTCACCCCCAGCAGACGCACTCTGCTAATTTAAAAAATGTGCAGCGGCTAAACTTGGGTTCCTCTTGAACGTCACAGGATGCTGTTTCTTCGCCTCTGGCTGCTCCTCTGTGGTTACTACTGTGCATAGAGAGGAATGGGGGCAATGTTAAGCATGTGAGAAACACTTTTTCGAATGTTTTAAATGTGTTCCTCCATCATCGAGGCAACACATTTACCGATTGATAAGACAAATGAGACTAGTGTGGGGAAATTCATTTCCAGGCACTTCCAATGTAAACACAGACTGCTGGTGCCTGCCTGCCTGCACCATTACGGACAGGCTCCAATTCGCTGATGACGGCTGTGTTGGCAAAAAAGTTTGGAACGTAGTTAGGCAATTTGGGGGAAAAATTATGAAAATATACAGAGTAAACTACTGTGCAATGCAGTGTTAATGTAATGTTTTATTTAACTCCTTATCAGTAAGAATCACATTTCTCCTTCCAGTTCTTAAGGCACATTTGTTGAAAAACCCAAATGTTTTACAACATAACACTCATTTCATCATCTTGTCAATTGGTTTGTCAAGACTAAATGTTATCAGAGGTTCACATCCTCTTCTTTTACTATTCATCCCGCTCTCTGGAATTCTTTCCATGCGAGGTTCGGTCAGGGTAAATGTTTAGAGGGAATATTTGGAACAGCTTTAGCCTTTCACATGCTAATGTAAGCACTGGCGGCACAAGAAAGCTGGCCTGACCCAGGGGCCACATGGTGACACAGTCTGCTGATTCAGTGCCGGCAGCCCTGGCTTTGTTTATGTGTGTGCACGAGAAATAATGCACGTCATAAAAAGGAGAACTTTGAAGGGGAACCACTACCCGGGATGATAAATGCCCCCTGCTCTTCGGATATAAATAACTCTTCTCAATAGTACAAAAGCCATCTCGGGAGTGACTTATACTCCGTCATTTCTACAATAACATCGGGCCGTGTTTCCACCCCTGGTGTTCCTCACATATTGAATCATCCTCTGGGAATCTTGTCTTTTTTGGACACAAACTACATCACTTTTTAATTGGGATGCTTTGAAGTAAAATGGGTTTCTGAGTATGTGAAATAAAATCGAAGCAAAGTTGTTGAGCAATGCATCTAATAAATGACATAGCGACATCAGAGTTGTAGGAATTTGTGCTGAATCACAGAAGCAGCTCACATACAGAGGGCATAAAGCATGCTTCAATGGTTTACTTCAAGGATTGCCCGTTTTCAAACAAAGTGTGCAACACGCAACGCTTGTGTTTGTCTTTGTCTGCCACATACCTTGTAAAATCTCCTCTGTTCTCTGTGTTATAGTACATCAGTACACAAAGTGTCGTCACATTGTCTGCCCGGAGTCATTTCAGGGGGCAGAGGAATTTACACAGTGGAGGATCTGTCAGTAGGTGGTATAGGAACTGTAAAGATAAGTCCCTACAGCAGCTTAAGTCTAGCTTCCTTTTCACAAGAGCCTTCGGCATCTCTCAGATCTCACAGATACAGGCGGACCCCTCGCTCTTATCAGAAACCTGACCATACCCACTTCCAGGAGAGAAAGATGGAGATCTGAACTATGTGTGTGTGTGTGTTCAGAATACCTCTTGCAGGGGGGAACTCTTGCAGGGCTGATATTTGTCATGGTGTCTGTTGCCCAACACATATCAGATCACAGTGTAAAGGATATTCCAGGTGTAGAAACAGGTAACTAAAGCCATTCATCCATGTGCCACTTTCTTTTAATAAAGTTAAAGTTGTTACAGATTCTGGTGCGAATTTTCTGCATTCTCACTTTTGTCGTACTAAAAAAGTGCCTGTGTTTGTCGTACATTATTGTGTGTTGAGAGGGGAACTGCTCATTGTTCTGAAACACCAGTAATAATGTCCATTTTTTGGTTACTCTAAAAAACCAAAAGCTCATTGTTCCAAAGGCCGCAAAAATACAATTGCAACAAACAGTAGCACATTTGTTTGATATTTGTTATGCAGAAGGATGACAATATTTTCTATTACATCAGTTGGAACAGAGGATTACTGTATTGGTTAAACATATTTTCCCAAGCAAAATCTGATCAAATCTACGGCTGTTCTAATAGTTTTTTCACCTTTAAGAATGTTACTATTATTTTTGTTGGCTAATTTTCCTTGCTGTACATCGAGAACCATGCATTTTCAGATTTAGTGAGAGATTAACTGTTTCTTTATGAGTTGAGAACATTCTACTTTCTTATACTGAGTGAACTATTTAAGTTCCTAATAGCTTAGCAGAAAATGCATTGTTGTAAAGCTGGTATAGGTTGGATTTTATTTTCTTCTCTCAACAACATTAGGTATTTCAGGAGCAAGTGAGGGACTCACCAAAAACTGACAGTGTTGTCCTTACATCTTGCTGGACGACTGCTCTATCATGCATTTACTTTAAAAGGTTGACTTGTTTGTAAAAATCTCCTTTAAACAACTGTATGGGTTTACCTTATCCAACTGCAGTAAACATAGAAAAAGATGAGAGAAACCAAAGATGCCCATTTGTATTATCGAGTGGCTCTTCAGTGCCTCTGCTATCCCTTTAATCTCTTTTGCAAAAAGTTGCAGGGAGCAGTTTAATGCAGGCTGACAGGCAGAGAGCAGCCAAGACATTATGGTCCTGTTTCTTGGAGCAACACAGAGGCTGCCTGCCACCGCTCCACATCCACCCCGTGGCCCTGCCCGGCTATCTGCTTTTGCTTTATGTCTTTTCCTGCAGCGAGCACTTGACGGAGGACAATTTGTTTGGATGTTTAATGCTGCGGCACTGGCTGGTGGAGGATTATATGAGATGGTCCAGTGATTTGTGGTGGCTGGTAGTGGGTCGAAGTATGTATGTGTGTTAGTGCGTGTGAGGGAGAATGTGTGCATACATTCAGTGAGCATGTCTTGAATGTGTGTGTGTGTTCAGTTCCAGGTCTTCGCTCTAACACAGACGTCAGTTGTCTGCTTTTTCAGAACCCTTACATTTATGACAATATAGAAAGACATTTGTGACATGTTTGTCCTTTTTTCCATACTTTAACATACAGCTTGCTGACAGATTAATAATCTTTTCTAGTTCGTTGTTTCAAGATTTATGAAAACCTTGGCGAGTCTTCTTTATATGTTTTGGCGGCCAGGAGAATCATTGACTTATCCTGTGAAGCTTCACACTGAAAACACAGCCAAATGCTACTGTGAGGTTTTCCAGATCTCACACTGACGGGTTTTACTGACACACAAGCAAACAGCAGCACAGAGAGCAATGGAAACATGTAACATTTAATATCTTTAAACAAGAAAATAATTTAATATATCACTGTTTGCTGTGTTTTATTATAGGTTTTTTTATTTCTTTGCTTTCATCACATAACATAATAACTTATCAATGCATTTCAGAATCAGAATAAAGTTTGAAAATATCCGATTTTAAACATAACAAATGTTTTCTTCTCCATAAAATTCGCACATCCTCTCATGTTGTATAACCACTGTCGACCACATGACCTAAGAGTCTTTACGCCTCATCCCTTGACATGGGCCAATAATTTCTGTAACAAAATCTAGTGTTTATTCTTTTTAAGTATCAATGTCCCTTTTAAATGTTGCCCAGTGCTAGAGAAGATGAACCTCTGTGTCCTTTTATCCTCAAGAGAGCAAAGCGATCACCAGCGAGATCTCAACTGTTGTCCAAAACATCTTGCGACAGCCCTTCATTTGATCCATTGGAGACCCTTTGAACGCTGCTGTAGAACGCGGTCCTGAAGGGCTTCATCCTCAGATGATAAAAAAGTGAATTATTGGTTTGTTTATCATGCTCTTAAAACCTAAAGTGCATTATTAAACAGAGAGCACATTAAAAGGGGAGTATTGTTAAAAGTGTTTTAAAAATCTTGTAAATCCCAGTAATTTATGTCACTGTGGTCGAAGAGGCTCACCCTGGCCTTCTGGCTTTAATTTGGTTTGGGCTCTGCTCTCCGGGGTCTGTACCTGTGATGCTGCCTTCTCTTCCCAGACAACAATCTGACCGATGTGACCTCGTGACGTGGTGGGGCAGCGGTATAGCCTCAGAGAAGCAAGTAGAGAAAAAAAATCCAAAAACATTCAATCAAGACGGTAAAAATGTGGTGGTACATCTTCCTGCAATAGCTAAAGTGTATATCCCATTGGACAAGGGACTTAGAGTCTAAAAGTCTATTGCCACCATAGCGGCTTTGTGTGTAATTTTGAAAACTACAAAACCATTAGTTTAGCTTAAATGTCATAATTACCTTTGTTAAATAGTTCAGCTGAGGTATTATTTCGGATAAATTGTGAGCTGATGATGGAGTTGTAGAGGAAAAGCCAGGTGATCTCGAAAGACAGTGATGTATTAGATATTAGGTTAGACAATAGATTGTATAAGAAACATGGCCGAACCCAGATCCGGCATGGTTAAAAAAAACTAAATGCACACAAGAAACCAATACAAAAAAAATAGGATTGTACGGTACTTTTTGAAATCCATTTTTTCTTTTGTAATTCTTGATGTGCTTATAATTGTAGGTGGAATCGTCATTTTTACGTCTTCTTAACCCACCTACTGGTGCCTTATGTAGACCATGCCTGGATAGATCTAGGTTCAAAGTTGCATCAATAAAAAATATTTGGGGAATTTGTACATTTCAGTTATGGGTCATTACTGATTTAATTTGTTGACTCACCCAACATGAGTCATATTTTACAAGTTTATATCTGACCGTTGCTGTATATAAACCCCATGCCTACTGACAAACACTTCAGAAAGCCATACACTTCCAAACATTCAACAGTGAGGCGTCACACTGGATTATTGCCAAGCTTCAACAGGGACCAGTGGGTGCAGCCTGGGACCACAGACCTGCTCAGGCCCCGGGGGATTCGCCCTGGGAGAGGCAACAATGGGTCGGAGCCCCTTCTTTGTGCGGTTGCCCTTCTTAATCAAACTAGCCAGAGGAGTGATTGGATTTTAATTCTGCTGGGCCCACCGTAATGGTGTGATGGACGGGGACTGGTGAATTGAAGCAAGATGTCAGTCCTCGGAGGCCTCCATTAATGATATTGCTTCATTTCTTAAAGTGGCAGGAACGCCTTGGGACGAGGGGATCGCTGCAGTTGGCAGGCAGAGCCCTTCCCTTCCCTTTTTTTATTTGACTCTCTTTATCTCTCACTGACTCGTGACCATTTGTGTGGCTCTTTGTGTGTCCTTAGTGTTGTGGGTCGTTTCTTTGAACTGCATGGTCCCAGTGTGTGTTCGGTTCCAGACTGCTGCTGTGGCCACTGGACACAATGAAATGATTGTCTTGTTGGAAAGGATTTGCTTTGTTTGTCAACCTAAATTGAAAGTTAACCTGGACATTTATGCTATATATTGTACATCCAACTCTCTTCATTTAATAGACAAAGAAACATGTATAATGCGTTATGGATAATTAGATATAATGATCTCTTTAAACAGGTTATACAAGGATTTATGATATGTTTATGTGAATGATGAAGACAGGAAGCTTATCAATGTAAACTGGAAGTCATTTACCCTGATCGTGTGAAAGTTTGACTCTGATAAATCAGTGTTTTCATCTGACAGGTACAGTAAATCAAACCATTCACATTTCAGTTTCTGCTACATGCTATAATTAAAGTAAGTCTCTGTTCCAACCTAACTCATGAGTCAGGAGGTTAATTGAACTTTAGCACTAAATCTAAAACACAAAGACTTCCTGAAAACATTCTTGAACTCCTGAACTGACACTGATATGAACCTGAAGAACGCCAGAAAGTCTCCCAGAATCCTTTTGATGCCGTTTCTCATCTTAAGAGACTCAGACCGGCTGCCTCATTGTTTGCCTCCTCTGACATGTGTTTGTCTCCTGTTCGCCTAATGACAGTTTGGTCTTGTCAAAGTACAGGTGCACCCTCATTGTGTTTTATAGCGAGTCATTGTCGAGTGGGGCGGCTCCAGCCTTCGTCTCTCTTCCTAATGGGCGTTGGTGTGTTGTTTTTGCAGCAGATTTATGTGTGGGTGGGGCGCTGTGATTTACGGAGCTCTGACACTGTCTCAGCAGCGGGACTAGGGAGGCTGATGTGGCTCTCTGTGTGTGTTCCAGGTGAGCCTGAGGTCTGCTCTCCATCCACACACACACACACACACACACACACACACACACACACACACATACTGTGAGTAACATGCCCCTGTGTGCACTAATGAGAACACACAGATACTTTGATACACACTCAGCTTTTGTGGTGTAACACAGAAGTCAAGCTGCTGTTGCAACATCCTCCCTGTAGGTTCACCTAAAGTACAGCAGGATAAAAGGGCATGTTTTGCTGTCATGATGTTCAAAAAACTGGATAGCTTCGCAATATTTACTCCTCTTTTTACATTGTGTAAAAACTAGGAAAGATGATCATAATATGTCAACACAAACATAAAGAGAAAATCTGGTTTTCAAAAAAATCAATATTTGTTTTTTTTAATGCAGCTTTCTAAAACACTTCCTACCCTCCTTGGCCCCAGTGCTTTTAAAAGTTTAAAGGATAATCTGTGGATGTTTACTCATTGTGTCAGATTCCCATAAAAGCAGCATTCATTTCCCTGGATCGATAGTACACAAGTCGCTCGGTACTGCACATATGTTGATGCTGCCCTTTCATTATCGGTGTAACCTAAGAGTAGGGAAGATTAAATTCTTGTCACCAGATGTTAAATTGGCCATTACCCATCTAAGATAAATTGGTCCTTACATTTCCCATTAAAAACACCTGACAAGAGGGTGCACAATTTGACATGGGACTTAAGTTGTGTTTGGCTGTATTGTGCGGATTAAATGAGATGAAAAAGAATAAAGATTAAAAAAAAATGTTTGGGTCGCACATTTAATTTTTTCTCAATTTCCCACTTTCTTTCGTAGGTGGAAGACCAGCTAAATCCAACCGAGAGCTTGGTTTTCCATCTCCATGTCATATTTCATATTATGTGATCTCATTTCACTCAGCGATTGAGAGCCTAAGCCCATTCATTGTTGTGTCTCAACTCATGTGCGACACTTTCTCTCACCCCCCCTTCCTTGTGTTTTTTCTTTTTTCTCTTCTCTCAGTTCGGTCTCTGCATTTAGTCAGCCTGTCAGAGTGCTTCCCTGGAGAGTTTTGGACTTGAAGTTCGTCCCGGCAGTTCCTCTGCTGGTGGCCCCCGCTGGAGAAGCAAGGTCACAGTGGACCCGAGTGTCGAAACATTCACAGAGTCTCCTCAGAATTCACATGCACACACACTTATTTACCAGTGTAAAGGCTAATTCAATAGTCAAGAGGGCAATTTATTTGAATGCAACAACAGGGTTCACATGGGGTTGCAGAAATATTGTCTGGAAGATGATAAACCTGTTTTTAAACATATTGCTTCTTTTTTTTACAATTTTGTATATTTAATAAATTCCTTTATAACATCATGCACAACACCGTTTTTGGTTTGCAAACAATTATGAGATTAACTTTAATGTTCGCACCTACATTTCCAATTTCTAAACAATTAATGTGAATTTGCAATATGTCTTATCGGGCACATGGATAGTCCGTGTGATTCTGGGCTGCTAGCTTGGAAATGATAAAATACAAATATTTATTGTAGTAATCAATTTAAAATTAAATGAAAAGATAAACTCTTACATTTTCCCTGTACGCAAAACTTTTTCCCCAGTGATACTTACTGCTCCAAAGAAAATACTAAATGGTTTTACAGTGTGTCATTTTTGCACAACAAGGTTGACAGAGAGATTGTTTTCTCCTTTATAATGTTTTATTCTTCCCTCTGCTGCCTTCCTTATTTAGCCATGATTCCCTTACCCACTTGTATCTGTAGAAAATGCATTTTGTCAGTAAAAGTCAGTCACAGGTTAGCTAATATTTGTGACCCCAATGGGAACAAAGCTGGTGAGATAAAGCCTAAAAGAATTGTCTTTCCTTTTTTTAACCTAATCCTCCTTGTGATTGAACTGCTCTATGCCATAATGTCACCATTGTTTACTCAAAATCTGTATAGTCAAAATTCACAAACAATCTTACAGAACCAAACACACAAAAAAAAAAATATATATACATATTCGGGGATATATTTTCTTATCTTTTATAACTTTGTTTCAAGGTTATGTTAGGGTTAAAAGACAGCAAGAATTGCAGCTCAATTGCTAAATCCAATTGTGGCTATTGACTTTGCAATGACCAATTAATCAATTGCATGTGAACAATGGTGAAATTGTCAGTTTAGTGTCAAACCTCTGGAGACTGCCTAAAGAACAATTGAAATCTACTGACTTTTACTTAGAAGTATAATTTGGTCTACCCTCATTGGTGAAAATTGGGTGACAAAATATTTAAAGCCCTTTTCATTCTAATGCAAGTGAAATAGTAAATAGTTAAATATATAATAAATAGTTAAATAACATCTCTCTAAAACATGTTCAACCCAATCTGAAGAGTATAACACTTATTTGCATCTTTGGTAGCTAGGTGTTCCTAAAAAACTGAGATATACCAACAGCTTTGCTTGCCAATGAAGTGCAATGGCATCATCACATCCTTACCAATGTAGTATATTTTATATTCCCTGCATTGCAATGCATTAAGGAGGGTTAAATGAGACACCTGATTTGAATGCCTGTGTCAGGCCTTAAAAACAATGCAAACAATTGGCTTTTAAAATGGACCCTTTAAATAGAACAATATCGTTTTGCTATTAAATAAATGTATATACAATTGCGGTTGGTTCCTTAAAAAAATGGAAGCTGTGAAAAGCAGCATGCTCAACTGTTTTTATTCGAATGTATAAATGTTTTCCAACACACTAGCAAAAAACAAACAAATTGAAGAACATTTGACCGTTCAGTGACTCGTGGCCGTGGGCGTTGCTGCAGTCCTCGCGAGCACGCCGGATGATCTAATTACGCCCACCCCTCCGCCAATTAGAGAATTACATCACACCTTTAAATAGACTCGTCCTCTTAATCATTAATGGTACGGTGTCATTCGCTCTGACAGCGTCTAGTTGCATCGAGGCAACTTGACACATGCAGCTCGGAGTTAATCCTAAATAAAGCTGGGGCAAAATACACTGCCGTTGACTTTTGGCGAAAAAAGTGAGAGTAAAAATAGGGTCTTTGCGTCATTGCGTGGAGCACTCAACTTAGGCCCAACATTGATATTTTAAAAATAAAAGTGATACAGTGAGTTTCAGTAGGTCCAAGCTGTGTGTGTGTGTGTGTGTGTGTGTGTGTGTGTGGTGTGTGTGGCGTGTGTGTGTGTGTGTGTGTGTGTGTGTGTGTGTGTGTGTGTGTGTGTGTGTGTGGAAACGCCCATTGAGAACCTGATAGAATATCTCATGGCCTATAGGTATTCAAGCGTCTTCTTCTGCATGTTAGAGGACGTGATCTCTGGTCCTTAAGCAAACTAATAAGAGTGGCTAAAAGGGAAAACATAAAAAAGAAGAATACAATTCGGCTATAGACTATTTAAATAATAATTGAATTAATATTTTAGGTGTGCATTTAAATGTTGTCTTGGATTTTAATTGCCCCTTTTTCACTATAGGCATTATGTTTTTAAAGCGTCTCCTATATTCATTTTGATTATTTTGTACTTCCTCATATGTAATTGATGTCTTGTAAATCTCTGCAAAATTTGGATTCCTTGAAACAATTTAAAATCCTACATTTTGAAAAAAACGATATCTAAACGAAACTTTTCAACATTTTTTATTTTTTGTATGGGTTATACTAAACGCAGATAGTTGGGAATATTTTTTTCATAAAGCTTAGTATGACATATTTCCTTTTCTTTTAATGTAATTTATTTTTTAATTTGGTCTATCTCGTTTTAGCCTTTAGGGGATGAGTTATATGCAGTGTAAATGCTGGGAATTAGCTGTTTTGGAAACATGTGGAGCCACAAATGCTCTGATGGAGACAGTTAATGGCCTGCATTCTTGTCTGTAAACGCCATTGTTATTTCTTCACTTATCTCTCTTATCTTAATCTGCTCGCATTGTTTACTTATCTTATTTGAAATTGCTCAATTACACATCTATTATCTGTCTTTTGTCATTCAAACTTCCGATTAAGACACAATCAGTGTAAAGAGAAACGGAAAAAAATAACTTCTTGTTTTGCAGCGTTTAAGAAATCAAAATACGATCGGCAATCATTTACAATCTCACTTAAAAATGACTGAGTCTAGTTTTGTTTAAATTCAGTAAATTCGGGAAATCAGTGAAGAAGAATAATTAAAGTTGCTTCCAAAATAAAAAGTATTTTCTTGCCATTAAATAGGCCTACATGTTTTTCCTTTTCTGCCAAAACTGCATCGAAGACAAGTGAAATGATCACCTGATCAGATCGAACAAATGAATGAATCAATAACCTTTAATAGATTATTTCGCTCTCTTAAAACATAACATATCTATCCACAGATGCTCCGTGCGGATTTGTTTTGTTCTGCCCACTGTGTAGAGGAGGTCAGTTCATTTATCCCGGGCTGTCATCCCGGCTGACCCGTGCGCAATAACGCAATTCACTGAAAGAAAATAAACTGAGGAGGAGAAGTGACCCTTTACGAGCTGCTCTCTGCTCCCCTCACAAACGAGGGGCTTCGGGGAGGGAGTGTGTGTGTGTGTGTGTGTGTGTGTGTGTGTGTGTGTGTGTGTGTGTGTGTGTCTATGGAGGGGGTGTTTAGTTAGTTTGTTGTGGCTTCAGTCAGTGTAGGCTATCGCTTGCAGGTGATGCCAGGACTAGATAAGAGGTCGCCGATCCCTCCGCGCTGTCTAGACCAGCTTGTGACTCAACCAGAGCAACTGGACTGACACAATTTACAGCAGGTTTTTGCCCTCCAGATAGTAAATGACCACTGGCCGATTCCTGTTCCATAACCGAAGGGGGAAACACCGCAGATGGGTGGAGGGGAGCGATAAGACAACAGAGCCTGCTGCGGGGTTTCAATTCAGGCAGGCCAAGTTGATTTACGTTTAACAAGACAAACAACATTCAGTGCAACTAAAATGAATATTTTTTTACTGTTTGAATTTATCCTCAAATCGCTTGTGGCTAAGCATTGTATTTGCACGCATGACTCGCTGTCATGTGTTGCCGCTTTGGATCTGGACAGTGAATTTGACTCGCCATAAGAGCACTGGAATAAACAAGTATACTTATGTTTCAATTCGTTTGTCGTCTTACTTTTGCAATGGAAAATTAAAACGTGATACTTTGCTGCATTTTCAAATACATTTAATCATTGCGATAGTGGCTTGCGAATGCAAAATGCGAAAGGAAGAAACTGCCTGTACAAAAATTGGTCATCAAGACACATTATGTAGTATTCAGCGTGTTTTTTTTATTATTTTGTATCAGTTAATAATCCCTTTACGAATCGCTCTCCTAACAATAAATAATATAACAATAATTTACTTTTTGTTCGAGTAGCTCAAACAACCTGGCCTTAAGATAAAGTATTTTACAACACGAATATTTTGCAGATTATCATGCTCTGACCTTAAGACAAAGAGTCAACGGGACTCGACAACGCAATAAATGTATCAAACATTTCTCATATTGAAGAAACAAGACACAATATGATCACAATAAAATCGCAGAATGTCTATCTGACACGGAAATGTTTCCAATTTGTTTTTGAGGGAAGGTTTCTTGTAGTATATCCACTGGGAGGTCTTCTGTACATCTTTCTCCATTAAGTCATGCAACAATTGTTCTGCTTAGTTTTTGTCAATGAAAGCTCCCGAAAAAAAACTCGGAGTCAATCAGTGCTTTCTTGGTTCCATCTCCTCCATGTCAAGAAAAAAAAACACTCTCCTCTCTGTAGTTTGGGCGATATGATGAGCTGGTCACATGCAGGGACCGGGATCATGCTGCAATTGTCCTTGCAGGGGGGGGGGGACCGACAGGTCTGAGGGGCCCTGTTTCACGTCTCCACCGGGCTGGGTACCATACTGTTGGGGGTGTCCGGTAACTGAGAGGACAAAGAAGTCACGTCGCTGCCCGAGGAGTTTCCGAGAGATCCCGATTCAGAGAATGACACCTGAACAGACAGGAACAAAGAGTCAGAATATGAGAAATATGCAGGCTTTTATTTTGAAAACCTGGTTGTAAATCCATAGTTCTGCTGACATGAGGACACAATGCTGACATACATGGTGTCCCTGTGTGTGTGTGTGTGTGTGTGTGTGTGTGTGTGTGTGTGTGTGTGTGTGATATGTTTTTATATGCGGCAACATTCTGTTTGTGTGGCTGAACTGTATGTGTGGAAGCACAAATCTGCATATGTTAAAAGCAGAATGGATAGATGAACACACCAGTTGTTGGAAGGCTGGCTGGTCCAGGTCGCTCTGCAGGGCGAACTCACTAAGGGCTTTCCATGGAGGCTGGTATGTCTGAACCTCCACTGGGTTTCCCTGCATGGAGCTCTCATGTCGGATAGGACTCCCAGCCACAAGAGGTGTCCCTGTTAGGCCCTGAAGATTCTGACAAAAGAATAAAACACAGGATAAGCATTTTGAGTCCTGCATCAATATCACTGTTGAAAGATCTGCACAAATGTGCAAATTGCTCATGACACTATAGACACTTTTTGTAAATAGAAAGTGGCATGTTCATATGCCATTTGCTTTTGGTTTTCTTTTAGTTGGAGCAAAGATTAAACTATGGTGTCAGAGTAGGATATGTGTCCGGACGCAGACCAAGCCTGCTGCAGAGGATGTTTTCATTTTTCAGGTCAAGCAACTGAAGCCAAAGCAGTTCATAAATTATTCAATAACCTGAAGTTTGAATACAGGACAGCACTGGAGCCAACTGGAACCTGTTATACTGTGTCTTAGTTTAAGTAAAGAATAAAAACTAAAGCTGGTTTAACAAGTAAAACTACAAGCTGGTGATTAACATAGGGGTAAAAAAGAGGAATCTACATGCAAACAGTGATATTCACAAGCTAAACAGCCACACATTTTTACAAATAAAAATATTTGAAAGCAATAAGGATATTATGTAAGTGTTCTTTAGCTGTTATCACTACACTCTTGCATTAATATGCCAGCCTCAAAGGTAGCCTATACAACTGGGTGAATTGACAATAAATCAAAAATGTACCTTGGTCATGGTTTTAAAAAACAAACAAAACACTTGAACACAGGAATGAATGAATATTTGAAGTAATCAAGTGGCCTGACTTACGAAGAGGCTTATAGACTTATCGCTGTGATGCTGCGATTGCATCTGCTTCATCAGGATGGTCCTCTTCTTGTCTTTGCAGCGCTTGTTCTGGAACCAGACCCGGATCACCCTGGGGCTCAGGCTGGTCATCTCCGTCAGCTGCTCCTTCATCAGGGCGTCGGGCCTCGGGTTGGCGTTGTAGCAGGTCCGCAGGGTGTGGAGCTGCTTCTCGTTCAGCACCGTCCGGATCCGCGTCGTCTTCTCTGACTGCTTGTGGACGTGGTTCCGATGCGGGGCCTGCCGCACTGAAACCGGGTCTGCTGGGGACAGAGGAGGTGGGAAACACCGTGAGAAACTGCGAAGGCGTCAACAATCCGTTCACATTTCGATACAGTTCAGCAGCCCATTATCTCAGTGTGCGACTTGTTTCCCTTTACATTGCTTGGATTGTTTTTGCAATAATAATTATCTGCCTTAGATTTTAATTATGTTTTATATAAATACCTGCAATTGTTAAAATCAAATGTTTATGCTTACAGGGGTCTTTGAAGACAAAAACAACACTTTCATTATTTGTGGGAAGTTTCTAGATGACAAACCAACTACGGTCGCGACGCAAATAGCAGATTATTCAGATAATGGCGACAGAGCAGGTTAACCCTAATGAGATCAATTATGAAATTAGCCTAAAGAAAGGTTGCAGCACACACCTTACACACACACACACAAATTACACCCAAACACACACACTCAGCCGGGTAACCACAAATTATCTGGATAGTAAATGACGACAAAAAGTAATAATCCTTTAAAATATTATATTGATTTTCATGTAAATTTGCTAAACTCAAGCAATTACTTTTTTTAAATAAACGTTTACTTTTTATTTGTAGATTTAGTTGTTGAGTAGGCTATTAAAAGTGGTGTCATTAATTTCTTTAAACGGTCTCTTATTTTGGAATGTAGTGCCAATTTCATGTTTTGCTGCTGTTAGAAAAATATAATAATAATAATAATATAATAATAATAATAATGATAATAATAGCAATACAAATAATAATACTCATAATAATAATAATCCGACCTGCTAGATGCGGTCTGTTGGAGTGGATGTGTCCGGGGCTGAGGGGGCTTCCAGCGGAGTTCCTCTCCAGCAGCAGGCTGTGGTCAGCCCGGCACAGCAGCTCTTCTTCCCGCAGGGAGAACTCGTCTCCCGGCAGCAGCTGCCTGCTGCACACCGAGCAGCGAAAACATTCGATGTGGTAGACGTTATCCCGTGCTCTCATCACCAAATCGCTGCTGCTGAATCCCAGGTTGCATTTTGCGCATTTTATTCCAAACAGCCTGGAGAATTGAGGGAAATTGTCAAACATTTAAAAATCGAGGTGGAAATGTAAAAGTGAGAAAAAAAACGTTGAAATCTTTCGAAAGACAACTCAGAGTTGTAAGTTGCATCTTGTTGTCTAAGAATGCTTTTATATTCTTTTGGAATTTTTATTTGAAAACATAATAATATAGTGTTGATGGAGTTTTCGTTTTGCTTCCTTTTTCGTGTAAATGTGTTGTTACAAATGTCTTCTAATTTGTGTGCACTTTTAAATTTGTCTTAATTGTTCTTTCTTTTATAATGTTTCGCTTTTTCTAATACATATTATTATTGAATGTAAAAACGTTTAACTGTAATCAAGATGTGATTCAACATAAATCAGAATAAACAGAGAATATTTCCAAACTCCTACCTTACATAATCTCTTTTGCAATAGGTTTTGCCGTCCCGGACGAAACAAGTGGAGGACTCGTCCAGGTACTGGCTGCACTCTGCGCACTTCAGGCAGGCTGCGTGCCACTCCATGTCGGGAGACACTCTCAGTATGTACTGGTCATGGATCTGACTTCCACATCCTACACACATCGCGATTCCTGGCTTCTCTGCAAAGAACCCACATCACTGTTATCACAGACTGAAAATGCAGCACAATAAACATACAAAAAACTAAAGTATTTTAACAAAATTTAGTCCAGCCTGTATGACTCAGTTTTGCAGTGCATTTTGTAGACTGGACAAGTCTTAATGTTATGTAACAGAGGAAGAATTTTCGTCGCTAATTGTTATTTCTAAAAAAGCGCCTAAAAAATACACAGGAAAGAAAATGCTACACAATTGTCGATTCATAAAAAATAATAACTTGCTGCACATATGTCATGTAGCCCAAAAAGCTATCCGACGAGAACAAAATCTGCCCCTTAAAACTCCAGCGAGCAGCTTACTTACTTTTGGAATGATCCCCCATATCACCCAAGAAAGAAGAGCTGAAAATAATATCCACCATACAGGACGGATAAAGGGGACTGTGGTAGATGCAGAAAGATGTGAGGAGATGACTGGCCCTCGGCTGCCTCCCTGATAACGTGTGTCTCTCCGGACTGGGAGGGCGCAGGGAGGGGGGTTGCAGGGTCCCACACGCTACTGCTCTGACGTCATGACGTCTTTACTGGGCTCTCCAATCGCCTGTACATGTAAAAAAATATATTTCATGACATGATCTTCCATATGCAGATGGTCCTATTGTGTTTCTTCAAACGAAGAAATAACATTTGATTTAACTGCAACACCCGAGTTTTAAAATATTTACCACAAAACGACTCATACATTATTCAAATTAGCCTACATTTTTTTGTTTATAGAACTAATCAAAACGTTATCATTTACAATAAATATGTTATCAGGTTATCACAAGTTGGTTCTCCTGCACAGTTTCACACAGGTTTGAACGCTAAGTCTGTTTAAATAAAGTTTAATTGTGGTTTTAGGTGTTTTCATAATCTTCATCAAGCATCCATACATTTGTTTCCATGTCATGATGAAAAAAATCTTCAGACAACAATAGTTGCATTGTTGATCTTTGACGAAAAAAAATACATTTAGGGCAGATTATGGCCTTGATATTTTTGAATTTAAAAAAGTAAAACAAACCATACATAGGCTATAGTAGTCATTTGTTTTCATGAGCATAACGTCAGCGGTAACTGAGGACTGTCGACAAGGCTCATCTACTCGAGAACAAGGCCATCTATTGGAGGAAAAGGAGAACTACAGTAGAGGAGGGGTGCTGGGTGAGCAAACAGTATATTGGACTTTAGTTTCATTCAGTCTGTAATCTATCTGTCTATAAAAATAATTATTGAAAACTAAAGATCTAAACTAACATTCCTTAGTCTGTATACAGTTTCTCGATGGAAGTGGAAACAACATTTCTTTTTAATTTTCAAATAATGTATAAGCATTAAGGCTATGAGAAGCAATTACGGCTTCATACATTTACTTTTTTTTGGTAAACTGAAATAACGTCACGTGTAGTATTTCCCTTGACAGGTTCGATCTGCTTAAAGGAACAAATAACGCAGACAGTTGCACAATGCCACTGTTTGCCATGTCTTTGTTCAAACACCTCCTTCCTCCCGAGTCCTTTCCTCCTTAATCCAGAGAACAGTTAGTAAAACCAAACAAATACAGCCTTTCCTCCTCCTGTCTGATGGTCGTGGGGATATAAGATGGATGGTTTAAGGCTATAGCTCAACGTATAATACCCACATCTTAGACCTGCTCCATGTGTCATCCATGGCTATTGGCTATTGCAAGCAGTTGCACCTGCCCCTGCAGGATCCAGAGGAAACGAGCAGTGTTTATATCAATAATTCTTGGTGCATAAACATCAAAGTGGATGGCATGATTTCGCATTTTTGATGTAAAAGAGCCCTGTTATCTGCCCATCAATGGTTTTGTTGCTGCTGCATTCCTCCTGAAGCAAATTCAAAAGGTAGGCCTACATGAATGCACTAAAGTTCTTCTTATGTGTTGTCGCGTGTTTCTTGTATTGCATACATTGAACTGCAACCCTGTGTTATAGAATGACAATAAATGATCCTTCAATTGTTGTGTAGCCTACATTACTGTCACAAAAAAGAAATTGTGAATGACATGGTAATAATAACAACAAATCATAAAAAGCAATTTTCTATGTGATAAATGTGTCAAGATTATATATATTTGTCATACAATGTTTGTCATGGTATAATGCTTTATACCTACCGTGACAAACATTGCAGTTCTTTTGTTGGTTGGCATCTCAAAAACTGGACTAAATTGTTCATCTTCTCTCTCGTAGTGTTTTGTAGTATTGGAAACAAATCGCTCTCGATGCCAATAATCAGGGAAACTTTAAGAACCATACCGCTCTTTAGTTATGACTTTTATTTTGAAAGGCACAAACGACACATGCTCCCCCTGCTTTAACAGTGACTTGATTGGTTCAAGACTGCTCCTAACTAACTTTAGTTTGCTCACGAGACGACCCTTCAATCATGTTGGATATACTTTATTATCCGTGATAGAAGAGGAGTTTGGGAACATTTGGTGAGTAGTTGATCCTTGTAATTGATTCCCGGTAGAGTCTGTGGGTACTTTGCTGCAAGAAAAACGTGATGTAATCTCCAAGCGTGGCTTTGTTATTGTAGGGTCAAAAGATGGTCAAATCAGGAAATACCGTGGGGTTTTATCCCTCAACGCTTTATTACAGGGGAGTTTAGACGCAAACTAGTTGATGTGTTTATAAATGTACCTTTCCAACTTACTGACAACAGATTTCAGGTTTTTATATTATTATAATCAATGAGGACATCACTGCAGCTCTCATAAGTCAAGCACTGGTGTTAAGAATACATATTAAATACAGTAGGTCCTTACATATTTGTTTGTGTTATGGACATGGCCATCATCACCATTATTATGTCTCACATCTTTTGAGACCCTGTTGCCTGGCTTCAGTAGGCTGTCTTCATGTTATTTTACATATGTTGCCACACAGGGTCATTATGTGCAATATTTCTGCACAATAGCATTCCTGTCATAAGATATGCTGAAGAAAATGCTTCTGGCCTTTGACATAGATGGGTTTACTGATACTTGATTGTTTATTAAACCATTTTAAATTGCATTTAAAGAAGCATGACCAATTACCTACAAGATGTTGGCCGTCATGCCAAAATACCCAAGCAATAAAAGTTAACATCACAGTATTACAATGTTAGATATTATCATTCTTGCTCAATTTTATGTTTCATACTTCTAAATGTCTAAAACGTGTTCCTCCTGACAGAGAACAACAACAGACTGCCCAATTCTACACTGAATGTCATCACTGCTGCCAGCTAGGTCGAGAATCATTTCTGAAGGTTCGCCTGCAATATTTGTGAAGGACCAAATCTAACAGCAGGAATACAATGATACAAATACACCTGCAGCTCTCGGCCCAAACTGGTCAATGCTTTTCAAGGGCACTGGTGATTTACAGAGACGTGCTAACTGTGCATCTGCTTTCTCATGTCTGTCCTGTACTTTTTTCCTAAAGACAATACAAAATAGCTTACAGAGACATGTTTTACTTTGGAGACCATTCAGGAGTGCAAGAATCGAAGGAGATACATGATAAGATCACAAGATCCGTAAACTGTCATCTCAAAAATATGGGACATAAACATCTTTTTGTTTGGTCTTGTTTTTAGTATTATACATATGAAATCAAATGTAAACCGTTCAAAACATTGTTTGCTATGAAGTTCACTATACTTCATAAGTCTACAAATATAAAGTTGGGGAAGTTGTTATAGCTACAGAAATTAATCTGTTTAAGATCTGATTTAGTACATCCAGACTCACTCTCAGTAGAATAATTCTCTATTATTCATGGGTTGAAGTGTTTGGGCATGCATACTAAAATAATCAAATATGATATTATGCTTATTATATTTTGCAACATGAAACATGTCTCAATGTTGTAATGCATCTAAAAGTAGTTTTTGTTTTTAATGAGTGACTTCATCCTGTATTCTGATTGTTCAATAGAACTGTCAGCTCGTACATCTAATGGCATTTCAATTGAATTAGGATGCATTCAATTAAATTGTATGTATTTTAATACAGCTTATATTGATCTTTATTTCTAGGCTTCATTTTATTTAAAAATAATGTGCAGTGTATGGTTAATTCAATGTGACATCCTCACTTGCATCACTCACTTAAGATGTCCTTCAGGTATGGTGTTTCTCAGACAAAGAACAGTATCATATTCAAGCCACTATGTTTTATTATTGGAAAAAGGGTGGTTTGAATATAAAAGATGTTTGTTGCAGATAGTTGTAAAAACCAGGCTGAGTATATTCTTATGCCTTTACATAACCTTTTCACCCTTCCCTCAGAGAGCTCATTATAACCATTACTTTACCTTTTATAGTCTCTGCCACTAAACATCTGTGAGAGCTTTGATCCATCGGCTTAAAACATTTTGTGGTTCCCTTTTATTTACACAATCTCCTCCCCTGAGTGTCTGTTAAGCTGGATGTGGCTACTATTTCAGACAACACTGAGGTCAAATCCCAAGACACCTCTATCGGGACCCTGCTTGTAAGCCTCTTGTTGTGATAGACGCAGTAAGTGGCGTAAACAATGAAAATGAAAAGAGGACTAGGAAAAAGTCAAAACAACCGATACCTCTTGAATACCATCCAAGTATTTGCTCAAGGTTCTTTGTAACAAACTCTACGTCTTTGCTTCTTTTCCCTCAAGGATAAGTTGAAAACTAATATTATTATAACTCATAATAATGATATATCGCACACAGAGCCTGATTAATTCTGTAGACGCATGCATTACGTGCGGTGCAGTTAATCATTCAAACCTTTTGGCAAAGTTTTGATCGTGATGCTGTGACTTATTTATGCCTGCTGTATTGTATATGGCATTACCCACAGTGCATTGCAGAAGAATACAATATTGAATGTAGTCAAAAATCATTATGGCACTAATTGTTTTGCTAATGCTGCAGGTCACGGGTTAACTTCCCGAGTGTTTCATGTATGTATGTATAGTGACAGGAAATGTCACATGCAGCGTGATTGTTTGTGACCTGGTAATGACTGCCTGATCAAGCTCTCCTAGCTGTCACTCCAGTATAAAAGCCTCCCTGAAGAATCTCTAATCACAATTTGATGGGGCCTATTAACCTCATGAAATATATATGTGTGACTGAAATCATCCACTTAAACTTTGGCAAGAGCAAAATGTTCTTTTTTGGAATTCAGGGGGGCTCTCCTGGGCTGCATTACTGAACTTTTCACAGTGACTCGTTGTCTCTTGAATGTTTTAGGGTTCGATGGCATTTTGCCTTTATTGTCAGATCCATGAGTAATTTATTACGCCTATTCCTGCAAACTCCCCGGGCTTGATCCAGTTGAAGTTTTGCCAATTTGTTTAAATATGTTGGAGCGTCTTTCATTTTCAAGGAAAAAAGGATGAAGTGCTGATGCCGAATGGGGGGCTTTATTAGTTTTTGTTTTGTTTTATAAATATTAGTAAATGGAAAATTGCTATGTGACATTTAAAAGAAACCAAGAAAGTCAGATCACCACATAAATGACCACATTAGATAAATGATGGAGTTGTTTTTATAGAATAACCCAATCCTTAAATACATATTCTTATATTGACAATCATTGTCAAGACGTTATATCAGATATCAGAAGACAGTAGTGTATATTTTGATCTCCACTAAGAAGGATATGTTTTTGGTTTGATCAGTTTGTCCGTCTGTGTGTCGGCAGGAAAATGCAAATGAATGTTGGTCCGGATTTTATGCTACTGTTTGATAGAACACGGAAGAAAACATTACATTTTGGAGCGGATTCACAAATGATTTATGACTTTCATTAACATAGCGAGATAGGACATATAGGGTTCATACTTTAGACGGGCCTTGGCGGAGGTCTGAGCTCTCGGAGTGCCCTTCTAGTTTATTTATTTATCTACAGTTTCCCCAGGTCTTCTGTGGGGCTTCCCCGTGGCTCTAAACCAGAAGTGACACATCTGAGCTCATCAGAAATAAAGTTGTGTTTAGACGTTCAGTTCCATTTTATAATTTTGAACTCTTTTCTTTTTTTCTTTTGATAATAGAAAAAGCAGTTTTGGATATGATAGATATAAGGGCTTTCATCGTTCTTGAACCAAATACTTATTTTTAGATGTTATCGTGTCCATCATATCGTAGGAAGATCTTGTGTGTTCAGTTCACAACCTAATTTGTTAATTAATCAGCCGGTCGTGGCTTATCTCTGTTAAAAACCACACTATTTGTACCTGATGCAGCAACAGCAAAAGGCCATGCAGCATTTAATGTGTCTCAGTGGGAATAAAACCTCCAGCCTGGGCTTTACTGACCTTCTGTCGTTGTGTTTATTCAGGACAAGGCCTGCAGCGTGGTGACAACTGTAAGCTGCTGTAAGAGCCGGAGGATCAAATGAAGACTGCAGGTATTTTCTTTTTCTTGTCTGCTTAGTCCATTTATTTTTACATGTCATGTGTGTATCATGATGTGTGGGGTTTTTAAATCAAGAATGTTTGGGCTTTTTCTGTGCATATATATATATATATATAAATGTATTGTGGACCCTTTTGGTTTTAGATTAAATTCAAAGATAGATATTTTATTTTTATGAATAAAATAAAGCTGAATACTGTTGATTGTCAGAAAAAGCATGCCGTAACATTGATTGATCACAATTAAATAAAACAGACAAATCTATGAATATATGAACTAATATTCTCAATTTTTTTTTACTAAATGTTTAGTAACATTTCGAGATACTTAAAACTGTCATGATTAGTCACACTTTGGTAAATATTCTATTTTCTTTAAATAAATAAGATAATAATAATACTCAAAAAGCAAAAATATAATTTGACGGGTATATTTGAAAGAATTCCCTTTTAGCACTCTCCGCACCATTTGATCCTCCAAACCTCTTGAAAGGCTGGTTTAAAGCTCTGAATGATTTACCAGAACCAATAGAGAGTTAGCTGTTAGTGCTTTGAAGCCAGTCTATGTCCAGAGTCAGCCAAAACTGAAATTAATACAAGCACTCAGTAGGTTATAAGATATTAAAAATGTGTACACGGATATCTCCTCAAAACATTTTGTAATAACCTTAAAGACAAAAAGGTCAAGTATTCCTTTCAATACATAATGGCAGTATATTTCACAATAAATGTTTTTTATTTATCCCAGCAGTGATGGTATGTGTGCAGTTATTTATTTTCTGACATAGTCCTCAAAAATGCCTCAGCGAGTAAAAAAACAAATCACATCCTCATGCGAGCGAGGGCGTTCTGAGAGGGGAACCATGTTGCAGATTTATAATTCATAATTCTTCAGAGTTAATGCAGTATTCACATGATAATTAGTATTAATTTTTGATTGGTGCCCCAGGGCAGCCCTGCTTTGTTAGGCTGAAGAATCTGTGCCATTATTACCTTATCAGTGTAACTGTCAGCCGCCTGTTTTATTTTACAAATGCAAATCTTGTATTTTATTATCAGCTGCTCTCATCAGCACAGAGCGGCGGCCTCGTTTCTTATCAGCAGCTCTAACAGGCGGCCGTGTCACTTAAATGAGGAAAGAAGCATCTCTGTTTGGACCAGTCACAACAACTCCATCAGCGTGACGCCTCTGAAACTGTTGGCCTGTACATTAATGTGTCCATTGAAACAAAGAGAGAACAATTGTAATAATCAAACTTCAAGACTATGCTTTGAAATGTATCAATTCATATTTATTAGAAATGTAATTATAGTTCATTAAATATTAAGCTTTGATTCTTTCGAATTTAACAGAATTGTCTGAACCTAACATTTTTGTGTATTCCAGTCAGTGGACAAAATAACGTGAACACCTGATGCAATACATGTTATTGTTGCAGGCTTTCTCTTGTGTTATACATACACTATCATTTTGACATTTTAACATATGTGTGCACAAAAAACTCTTAATCTCTTTTCAATGGAACTTTAATCTTATGTTTTTTAATACAGATTAGTCAACTGACTCATATATTTTCTGCAACTATTTTGATGATTCCTTTATTTATTAAATACTATATAACGTTTTGGACTGCTATTTGTAGAAAAAATCTATTTAAAGGAGATATTTTGGCTTGAAATATAGGTGGCAATTTTTCCCTATTTTCTGACCTTTTGTAGACCAAACAATTAATTGATTAATTGGGAAATCTACAGCAGATTAATGGATGTGTGAGTAATCGTTAGTTGTAGCTTAATTGAACACAATGCACAGGCTGCATTTTTGGGTAAAACAGTCCAGGCCTTACTTCTTGTGCCAGGTGCTCCATAATGTTGTGTTTACTGACCAGCTGATTATCCCAGTTGCGTGCACAATCTGCCTGTTTTGTAAAGCACTCATGTTCTCACACCTGAGGGAAGCTTTTCTGTGTGAAGCAAGAGGTTTCAGCATCACTTTGGGGTATTTTATTAACAGGACAGCAGGTGCTGCGCTCCCTGACCCGCTCCCTTTACCAGCTGTGTGTGTGAGCATGTGGAGACCAAATGGCAGACAGCCACAGCTCAGGGAAAACTGACCGAGCTTGGCAAATCCACCGCTGGCTCTGGAAACCCCGAAGCTGCTGCCTCAGTCGGCTACTTTCCAGAGAAAACTTTGGAAAGCTGTTTGTATTCAGCTGGAAGGCAAAGGGGGGTGCATTTTTTCTCTCTCTGAGGTAAAGAGGAAAAAAAGGCCCTCTAGATTGACAGCGCCTTTCATACTGTATTATCCGGCCTGGCTTTTAACTCCAGGAGAACTGTGTTCACAAATTGATGCTCTGCTCCTCTGGGGCTGTAGCTGAAACATTAAATTGTACTGAAATATTCATATGTGAATGCATTTAGCTGAGAGCAATTGATGTGCGACTCCCCAGAGGCCAGATGGAAATGTTGCAGGGCCCCAGCTCGAGCGGGCAGACACCCTGAGCTCTGGACGGGACAGTGATTGAGATTTAGCACAGGCTCCCGAGTTAGACTAAGTTTAAAGGCTCCTCCATTCAGGACGGCTGATGTCAGTGTCGGCCCAGGTGGCCGCAGACACAGCAAAGTGTGTGGTGCCGCAAACTTACAGGCTATGACGGGCTTTAAAGGTCCATAATGCACTTTTCATGTGTTTCTCATGTCCTTGGTGTGAAAAGTAAAAATATAATTAAACAAAAAGTATAAAAAAAGAGCATTTTCTCTATTCAGTTCACTTCTCCCTACTGTGTCAATATTTAAGTTGTCAAACTGCAACTTATTTAGTGAAACATTGCAGGTTTTTGATGCTAGTTAATACGTTTTAAATGGATACATTCTTCACTCAAAATATCTTTTGATTTAAATTACTACATTAAAATGTTAAAGCATCAAGTTGTGCTATTTAAGTACTTATTTGTAATTAACATTGTGGGGGAAACTTCTGAAGCAATTGGAAACAGGACTTGAGGCACGAGGAGAGCTGGAGCTTTGATGGCAAACACTGACGGTTTATTTGGAGTTACGGCCGGAGAATTTACAAGACAGGTGGTGTGTCACGAGTTGGCACAGCGGTTGCCAAACCAATTCTCAAGAACTCTTTCTGTAGCTCGAGGTTTTAACTAGTTCGGAGTGTAATAATCAACATTCTTCATCAGCGAGACTAAAGCAATATGGACCCTGAATCTAACTAGAGCTCTCGTCCATAGAAAGAATGTGCGCCAGGGAACCTACGTCCCTGAACAGTAAACTACCTCATGGCGGCTTGTGCTCTGTCATAGACTGGCAACAACAATGCGCCCAAGCTGCCCCTCCTTAAGAGAGATAGCAGCAATACCCAAGGCCGTAGACCTATGCCATGGGAAAAAAGACAGTGAGAGGAGAAAATGATGAACTGTGTCGAAGGTTGAATACCTAAGCAAATTATTCCCTAACAAACATCATTAAATGTCTTTTTATCATAATGCAGGAGACAGTAATTGGAGTTGATATATATCATATTTTAGGTCAGATCACATTAAACTGACAGTAAAATGTGTCTTCAATTCTACACACACTGTTTTGATTTGTTCTTAGGTTAATATTCATGCAGTGGATTCCACTATGAATATAGCATAAGCTTTTCACAAGACTCAACCAACATTCTTATTTAATTCAGAAAGCTTATGTTTTAAAGGAAAAACAAACTATGTCAGTCTGAGTTTGAGATAAACCGTAATTATTGGTAGATGTTTAAATTATTCATTTTCACTGCACTTATATCTCCCGGTCTAATCAGGATTTTCTTGCGTTTGTTGCAGAAGCAAGACATTGAATATGAACATGTATCCAGCGTCAATTAGCTCTAGAGAAATGTAGAATCTGTGGCAGCCATTTCCCCGATGAGTTAAGCTTTTTACTCAATGTTTGCTAATTTACCCTTCATGGAGCTGGTCATGCATAACATACATACACGTTGGATTGCTGAATTCATTTTGATGTTCTGTATATTATTGTATTCGGTTGTTTGGAGCACAGAGTGATGTAGCGTCCCATCTCCCAGAAGACTTTCTCAATTGTGTCCTCATGTTTATCACATGACCAACTTAGCGTACTATATTCCTCTGATTGCTGTTAACATATGCAGGAGCAACAAGAGAAATCTTCAAGGTTTTTGCTTAGAAAAAACTTAGAAAAATAAACTTAACATGATGCAAATCAGACTCAATTTAAGTTTCTATCTTTATTTATTTCTGTGCATTTGTCTTCTGTTCATCAGCAAATTAGAAATCTGATTTACATTTACTAAAAACTGATTTAATAATTAATTAATATCTCAAGAGAACTGAAGTGATTGAGCTTGGTCACTCAGTGGGTGTTGTTTCCACTTCTAGTTTGACCTACTTTATCCGAGGTAGCGTAACAAAACTACGAGGGTTGGGTACTGAAAGGAAACGTTTTTATGCAAAAGAAATCTGCTGTAGCCATGACAACAGTCTCCCGAGTAGATTTCTTCCACCAAGCGAACCTCTGGATCCTGTGCACTTAAGAACTATGTTTCTAAAAGAGAACCTGAGAAGCTTTTTAAAGAACGATGTATAATTTATTTGTATTTTTCTCCTGCTTCAGAGCCTCTGGAAAGAGTGTCCTGTGTGAGACGTGTTCTGAATCTGTCAGACCGCAGCGGTAATGCAGTCAAACTCCCCACATCTGTTTGTTCTCAATGAGAATGAACTCTTTAAACATATACCCAGCTGCTCTGTGCCATAAGACGGTGGTTCAAATCTCTTCCATTCACTTAAATACAAATCGCATTCTTAAACAGAACCACTAAGGTCTAATAGGTAAATGGGTCTCAGACAGCCATTGAAAACATTTCATGTTGTATGTTAATTTGATATCTCATCGTTATTATAGTTTACAGCCTACCTTCTGGGCTGTACTGTTCAATTTCTTCGCAATCCTTTTGTCACACAATTGTGGCCATTAACAAAGACCCAGAGGAACACATCTTCCAGTAGCTGACTATGTAAATGATGTTGAATCGTATTAAGGACTTGTGTTGGACAACATTAATATACCATCAGCAATATGGCATCAATATTATCAAAAGTAAGCATTAATTTAGAGGTCAATGAATATGAGTACCATTATTAACTCACCTTTTGGCTCTGATTTGGTCGCTACGAACTCCTCAATGCGAATAGTCTATGACAGTCAGTTAGTGCTTTTGGAGGTACTTTGAAAATCAATACGTATATGTGCAGCGAAAACAAATAAAAATGAATCTTACTAAACACATTTCCAAATTTTCCAAATGGATAAACTTTTTTTTTCCATGTCCTGTATGTTTTGCAAACTCACTTTGTTTTTTAGAAACTATAAATCACTGTAGAGATTGTGGACATGTGGTCTACTGGAAACAACTTTATGAAGAATTAATTGGGGGGGAAAGTAATATTAGGTAGATTTTTACTAAACTTTGAAAAGCTGTTCTTTTGGAGGTTTTAAACTGGGTCTAAAACCTAATACACTTATCCACTGCACACCGTTCACCACCATAGTCATACATCCCACTCTCCACTTAGTGTAACTTAGCATAGCTCGTGCATTTAAGACATCATTAGAAATAATGCAGAAATGTAGCATTTTTTTAAAGATTTCAGAGTGTTTACTTTCCAATATGTGTATGGCTTAAATACACTTGTACACAGATTATATAATAATACAAATCCAGCATATTTAATTGGTAATAGCATTTCAAATGTATGTTTGGTGTCTTTTTGATCTGTGTAGCCGTAACAGAAATAATATGACCCACCAAAGCAAAGCGTCCTTTGTGGGAACTAATTGTCTAAACATTTTAATTGATGTCTTGTTTGCTCTCAAATGTGTGAATTAAAACATCAGTCGGACAAAAGGTTTCAAATGTTTAAAGGTTAACTCTGAGCTTCAGTAAATGTGAGCTCTCAGTGAGGTCGTATACCTCTTATCGTAAGGAAGGAAGGAGGTCATTATCTGATCCAAAGAGTCGGTAAATAAATCAACAATGATCATGTAATGTTAATGCAGTTAAAGTGACTTCCTCTGTGCCATTATTAAAACATTTAAATTATTAAGAGTCTAATGGTCACTGTTAATTCACTTAGCTTCCTGTGAGTGTGACAGGGACTGTACCTCTCGATTCTTTGGAGACGTCCCAAAAGCAATTTACTTCTAAGCACGTCTCCTAACGGTCTGCTCAGTGTCCCTGCCTGTCAAAATTGAACACTTAACTCAGTCTGAACTGGAATGATACGTATTGACAAATTGGGTTCATATGATTTAGCTACACCTTTCATTTGGCCTTTAGTAGTAGAGGAAGGGCTTTCGGCATCACCTTTTGTTTATTATCTGTTTTCAGTGTACACATAATTGAGCTTCCTAGCTGGGCAGTGTTTCTCAGTGTGGAGCTGGAAGTTGAACCGTAAAAACCTTCTATTACAAGGCTGGTTAATCTAGAAGTGTTAGAGGAACAGCACCTTGTGACATTAATACCAAGGCGCGGTGACAGATAGAGGCTGAGCCGAGCTTTGGCACCCATATTCAACAGGATTCCTTTGTGTGTGTCGAGAGCCAAGCGTATCATTATTTATTTACTTGTTCCATGGCATGCGATAGGCATTGTTGGTTTTGTAAACAAGATTGATGTGGTGGGTGTAGTTATAGTGAGAAGGGTGCATATCAACTTACATGCTTAAAAAAAAACAACCTACAACACACACAGTTGGCGTCTGAATACAATAAAAACACTTTTCTTTGATTAGGAAATTTGATTTTAGGGATCAGGTGGTTTTTACCATGTGTTACATCATCACGTTGCTTTTGATTGGTTGTTATTTCCTTATTCCTCTACATTTGTTCTGTTAATTACAGTATTTGTATTCAGTGGAACATTACTATTATTTTATTATATTATATTTTCAGGCAGAGATTATTTAAACTTTAAACAAGTTATCATTAGTTTAAATATCACCATTTATTTTTATTAGTGACGAATAGAGCTTCCAAATAGCAAGGCTCGTTTACATGTAATTATTCTGTTGCATTAAAAGCCCTGCTTAATTGTTTAGATGTAATACATAGGGTTGTTATTCTTTAATCTCTTATTCAACATGTTCTAATGAGGCTAATGTTTGCATCAATTGACCTTATTTTTTATGATAGTACAGTAGACTACTGAGAAAATGGACCCTGCCGTTACCCTCAAAAGCCATTTATGTCGTGGCCTTCTAATACTGGGGCATCGCTCCTGGTTAATGTGAACTATTGTGTCACTGATCCATATTCATATCAAGTTAAAAACTGACTCTTGTATTCCAAAATAACATAAGTTCGCCTGGCTGTCATTTAGACAAATATTCACATTGCCTGCTGAAGTTTAACTGTAAATGATACGGTATGCAGCCTCTTCACACACAAAGCTATTGACTGCTGTCCTTCAGCATTTACTTGTTACGGGGTGAACTATGATGGGCATGGGCTAATGTCACTTAAGCATCATAAGATCAGTCGGTGTTCTGTGTGTTAATTATTATTTTCTTACATGTCAAAGCCTGTATGCTGCTTCCTTTCAATGTAACAAATATTGTATAAACCTCTAAATTTCACATCTTTAAAGAAGTTTCCAAACGAATCACCCTACACAATATAATATACCTGCTACCCTCCTTAGACAATAAAAATAATAGGAACTGAAATGCCAGAATATAGGACATGGGCAGATTGTTATTTTATTATTTAGACTGCAAAATAACTACTTTTATAAGATGCAATGTGATGTATTGTTTCCGGTCACAGGTCCATAGAATACAGATGAACTCTTACCATAACAGTCGTTTGAATTCAGAGTCGAGGCTTCAAATCAGTTACTCAGCGGGAGGACTCTTTGGTTTTGCGTCTGCAAAAAAAGTCCCCTTGGTCCCGCATGTACTGTGTTAATTGCGGATTAAATTAGGCGGCTACAAACAATCCACACACCCAGATCTGAAAATTAATACTTAGTTATCATAATTGAAAAACACTTTTGATGATCGCTTAATTGTTGCAGTAATAGTTATTAACAATTAAAACATTCTCTAGATACTTGTAAACATTTGACAAGCAACAAAATGGTACAGCAGTTTATCTTCTGAATTAATGATATTAGGGGGGTAATTAGAGGGGGCTGATACTTCTCACGACACACTTACAATGACTTGACCAATTAGCAGTTGACGGATCTTCCATGTTAATAACCTTAAATAATTCAGACTTTTCTAAATCATATGCACGGGAGATGATGCTAATGAAATACTGTGCAGTGTGTAACAAGGAGCCTGTGAATAGAAAGAAATTGGATTAGAGCCGACTCAGTGGTTTTATCGTGTTTGATACAGCTTCAAATGTATTAAATGTATGATGTATTAAAGTCAGTAAACATAAAGAAGTTAAGGAAATACTAACTTTTATTTTTGCTATTTTCATTCAAATGACAACACCTGCATTTGGCAATAACTTCCTCCATATCAAGTTTACAAAAGTGTCTGTAAACATTAAAGTGCAAAGAATTTGCTTGCCATTTAGGGCACATATCTTTTAAAGGTTCATGCTACAAGCACTCCAATCTAGTTTCATGTGAAGAATCCACTCACTTACCTTTTCATTTCATCCACACACATGTACCCTACTCATGTTTTTTTTTTCAAAAAGTCAAACAAAAATGCTATTCAATAAATTGGGATCATGGTCCATGGTTTCAAATCAAACAAATAAGTGACAAAAAGGCAAAGTTAAGCCAGTCTTATGTACCCTGTGGCTGTTTAAACAAGAAACAGCATTACTGATGTTTAAAGTTGTTCATACCAATTGAAAGGAAAAAACTAGAACAAATAAAAGAGAAGAATAAAAAAACTTTTTTTTAACTGCTTGAAATTCCAAGAACAGAGAACAGTGTCTTGGTTTGCAACACGGTTCAGAGATAACGCTTTTGTTCAGTATAGGCTGGAATGGCCCCTTGCTGGTTTTAATACATGTAAAGTTCAGTGCATTTAGGACCTTTTCAGAGTGAGAATTCCTGATGAAGAATGTGTCCAAGAACACATTTGGCTCCCCTTACTAGGATGTTACAGTCTTTGTTGTGCTTTAGCAGGGAATTTCTTGTATCAAAAATCCACCAAAGAGGAGCAGGGGAGGTTGGACAGTATGGCAAAGGGCCTAAGAGTTCTTATTGTCATTTCTACTATTGACTTCTGAACACGTCACGTTAAGGAGCATCAGTGTTAGCCTGAAGCTAAGGCTCAAGATTGCTCTGGATTGGCTAAGATTGGATTTACACAACCTCTCACGAGATTTGACCTGTGACAAGAGTTGAGAAATGTGCCGAACATGGTGGCAGCAAAAGAAAAGACTTCTGTTTCTGTGTAGCTTATGTATCAGGCATGCCATCCAGAGGCGTGTCAGCGGGCCCCAGGAGCCGGTACTTCTCCTCCAGGGACGGCTCCGTGCCGCTGCCCTGCAGGTGGATCAGCGGCTTGGTCTGCAGCAGCACGCAGCCCCCCCCCCTGCCCCGCCTCTCCTCCTGGTTCCTGCGGTTGAAGATGTTTATTCTGTTGTCCAGCTCAGGACTCGCCTTTTCTGAGCCAGTAGGGCTGGGAAGCTTTAGGTTGACAGGGTCCACTACCAGGCCCTTTTGAGCAAGGCAGGAGTCCTCAGAGAGGGAGGAAAGCAGCTCCTGCACTACCATGCTGGGGTCCCTGCAGGGGTCCTTGCCTGAGCAGGGAGGGGGGGGGCAGCGATGGGTGCTGTAGCTCAGACTGAGCTCCTGAGCTGGGCTGCAGTCTGTCATTGAGGACCCCGGGATGTGGCTGCTCAGGCTGTGGGGGCGGGCCGTCAGGCTGCCGCTGGACCGTGATAGGCTGGTTGAGGCATCACTCACAGCGCTGCCCACCAGCTCCATGGCAAGCATCTGGTTTGACTGGATGGGATTTGGATTGGTGGGGAGGTGGACGTCAATGGCTGCCGTGGTGATGACCCGGGCTCCGAGGCCAGAAGCTCCAGCATCTTGAAAAACATTGTGTACATTTAGAGAAAGCAGGACAACTAACGTTAAACAAATGATCCTTTTACTTTAGTCTAAAGAAGTGCTAACATGTTCTTTTCAGTCATGTCAACAAAACTCTAAAACATGCAAATAATTATGCTGCTGTCTCTGTTAACGTCTATCCTCATATTGGCTAAATGCGAATTTATGTTAATTTGTATTGTTAAATAACATTACACAAAATGCATCATACATAAAGAATAACATTTTTCTGATAATGTACATTTTGAGTTATTACATTGAGATTTCAGCCACATCTATGACTAGACATATGAACCATGAAGTATTGTCCGTTGACCTATTGCTTTGTTTCACTATAACCAATCAATAAGACTTTGTATTCACTGCTTTACTCACATGGGGTGGCATGAGTTGATGTTCACTGTCACTTACCACTGCTAGCTTCACTGTAGTATTGGCTGATGTAGTTGTTCATGTCATCACGCACAACTGGATCTGACATATAAAAACACATTTAGGTTATTACTATTTGAAAATAACAACACCCACCACGTGTTGCCATAGGGGGTGACTTTTTTAGATATTTTCTGAAACTGATGTCTGTAGACAGCATGAATATTATTCTGTATCATCTTTTAAAGTTTGCATCTGCAATCGGGAACTATTAACTCCTTGGAAAATCTGCCAGTCGAGGACTATACGGTAAGTCTTATACGTCTTAACAGTAAAACATGCCTTGTTGTGTTTGCTCATTAAATATGCAAAACATGTATGTGGGCACTGTTACTATTAGGTCATTGGAATCACAGTTTTTATTTGCAATCTGGTTTTTAAATTTGGATTTTGCATTTATCAATACTGTTTTAACTGATATATTTGTATTTATAATATAAAAACAGAATGGAACATAAATGGCATGTTAATTCAAATATATAACTGGGCAAATATGGGTGAATTATTGTGTAACTGACTCACACTGCCAATGTTTTTTTATTTAACCAGGCAAGTCATTAAGACAAAATCTTATTTACAGTGGCCGTCTGGCAAAATACTCCATGTGGCAGAGACTGTAATTGGATTACATACCTTTTTGTATGTAGGTCCATTTCACTGTTAACCACCTAAACTAGTGCAAATGGAAAATATCTCTTGTGTTTACAACATAATATTGACAGAGATGACTTCTGCCCCAGGCAGCAGGTACTTTATTGTCAAGTGGCCAGGATCACGCACTGCTACGCTGTGCATTAGCTGCACCCTGGTGCACCAGAAATAAACTGGGACAGGGTGGGGTTGGTTTCAGGGATGAGAGGAACGGGGGAAAAGAGGGAGAGTGGGAGCTCTTTGTTCAGGCCCAGATCCCTCCAGTCTAGCTGGCCGCTGTGTGCGTGGTGAATGGCTGTGATCTGCTATGCTCCTCTGTTCGCTTGATTGGTCTTGAGCTCACTGTACGCTGGCTGAGTGCGAACCCAGAGTACCCTGAGTGCTAGCCCCCGTCCCCTGGGACATGCTGCAGACTCTGATGGGTAATTTCATTTATTTTTCTGTCTAAAATATTAATCCTTGAGCCACCCCTCGAGAGGAAGCATTGCACTCACTAAAACAAGACTGAGACAATCGCTCCACAATTAATAACACATGAGTCTTGAGAAAAAAGAATGGGCTGTCCAGCATGCATAAAAGGCTCTGCCCGATTTTCTGTGAGAGTCAAGTTAGCAGGCTGTCTTCTGTGGGAAAAGAGAGGTGACATGCTGAGGTCCTTTCAGTTCAAAACTAAACTATAATTGTGATGGCTGAGTATCAGTCTATACTAGGTAAGAGATCAGATGAGCAACAGCTGCTGCTAATGTTAGGATAAACTAAGCAACCAGTATCTATGAAATATTATTTTTAGCGTGTGGTTTAATAACATAATAGTTTCACAGTTTGGGAGGTTTATATAATATATGCCATTTAGCTATGTTAGCAGTATGGCTTATGGTTATGGCAATATCTGTTGTCTTCTGTACAGACATTCATGATCCCCATGGAGCCTGCAGACTTAACATCCCATTAACTTTCCTTTCCTCTGTGTGGTTTTGGCACAAATGTATCGCAAACTATTGGACTCTATGCTGTAAAATGTAGTAAAGGCTTTCATGTCCCTTTTGGAATTAGTTCTCAAAACTTTAGTGACCCCCTGACTTCTAATTCATCATGTTTTTTGACTTTTTGAATGTATTTAATGGCATTCCCATGCTTCAGCTCTACTTTGTGTTTGGTGCAAATTTCCAAATGTCGGAATGCCAACATGCTAAATCAAGATGATCTTAACTTTCTTTATTTCTTTATTCGATAGAGTCAGAGCATGCAAATAACCATCAGTTTAAAAAACGCAAGATGTATTGAAAATATTTACATCTGTCGTCCCGAGGCAGGAAACAACAACAGAAACATTTCAAGTGATGAACATGTTAAGCACTATAACTGCTTAAAATCAACATGTTACCACTGTCCTTGTAAGCACGATACCATTTAGCTCAAAGCACTGCTATCGGAAAGTCTCACAGAGCCAATAGCTTGCCTACAACCCTCTCAAAATCTGAGCGAGAACTCCACCAGCTTATTGATCAATGTTGATTTGTCCCTTTGTTCTCAAAGTCTACATGGTTTGGTACTTTAGGTGACATACACATTAATCTCCTGAGATATCATCCTTGTGAAGCCCACTGCCTTGATAACAGTTCTTGATAGTTTGATAGCGACATGCAGGTGAGTGTGAGAGAAGCCCATTGAGACTGTGCCAAATTCAGGAAAACCAATAAACGTGGTTTGATTTGAGCTGACCCAACTTGACTTGAGCCCTGTGGCCTAAGTGCTCCTCCCAGTGACCATGTTTCTGTAAAAAGCCCCACTTGTTTCTGAGAGCCAGATTTCCCACTATGCCCTTGGGGTAATATTGTGGCCGCTGCGGAGCCTCATGGTGCCCTATTGTGGTTTGCAGGTGAAGGGGAACAGATGTTGACAGGAGCCAACTCTCCCCGAACAAGACCCAATGCACAGAGCACTCTGTACCTGAAATAGCCCAAGTGGTCTGGGCAGGCTGGCCTCGCCAAGCCTGCCCAGAGAGATAGTTGGGGCATGACAGAAACCCATGCAAGCTGACGCAGTGTCACAGAACATGCTTGTTTTCTGCAGGATTCCCCAGATCCTAAAAGCTTTTTTGCCCTCATATTGATCCCGGAGCGCCTGCGGTCAGATGGGTGTTGTGTGCAAGTGCAGAGGGACTAAGAGCTTGGCCTCGAAGATGCTCCAGGGCTACTGCTCCAGATTAACCGTACACTGCTCTGGCATCCAGTTCACCTGATGTTACACTGTTAGAGACTTTTTGTTCCACATTATTATGTACATACGTTATGCTGCACCTCTCCCCTGGTTTGTCATGCTGCTTCCTCAAGCAAACACACTGCACCTGGCATAGTGTGTATTCAAATTATCTAGATGTTTAACGCCACAGGCTTATGGCTTACATTAATTCATTTTCAGTGTTAGAAAAAGCGTTTTCAACCGTAACCTACTTCATAACCTCTCTGCAGGACATGTTTAAGACAACATTTGTTTCAGAAGGGAAGGTAAATTGTTTTTTAAATGCTTTGTTTCTGACATTCGTTGCAGATCAACCTTGGATGCTTTATTTTACTAAATCTAATCACTCTTTTAATATCTTGCAAGCCTGTCCATAACAACTCTGTGTTAACTCTACCTGCTGTGGGATGTGGCTCCCTGGGGTTTCTCTGGCCGCCCTCATCGTCAAACTCCCCAGGAGGCAGGCCTTCCACCACCTGAAAACTCCTGCCCTGTTTGCCCCACCCATGGGGGATCTGCATGGCTGCTTCACGTTCTGCTGCCAGGTCCACATCCTGCTGGGCCAGATGGGCCCTCAGCTGCCGGATCTCAAACTGGAGATGGTCGGTGAAACAAACAGGAGAATCAGCAGATTAGGCGAGGGTGAAAGTGAAGGGATGGATTTAAAAAACGGATGAGTGACGAAGATAGAGATGGAAATAAGGACGGGGAAGGCAAGAGGAAAGGCCAAAGATACAGGATCAGGTCAAACGTGATAACTAAATCTATTCTCCAGGGAAAATGTACAGTATGATTTAAACATTTTGATGGAGTAATTAACATTATGTGCAGTTTCATACTGAGGGCCTTTGACGCCATCAAAGTTCATACATTAAATGCTTTGACAAACAAAGATTGTCTATGCTTATATTTAAATGGTTGATTATTTGTGATTTTATTTTTTAAGTGCATTATCTAATAATGTATTGAGTAAACTGTATGCTCCTCTAATCTACAGCTGTGATGTCTCTTTGTATTGATATCAGGGTTTTTGGAATGGTGAATACACACAATGAATTGCAAATAATTAATTAAACTTGCTCAGGGTTTGTATTACTTTATTCCAAATGTATTCTTAAATCACCCTACGTTTTGACAAAGGTCATATTTGAACATATGGCAGGAGTTATCACCCAAAGTGTGCATTTAAATAGAAACTGAAAAACTATTGCCCACATTTATAATGAACAACTTGATTCACATTATTTTTTTAAACGGTCTGATCATTTCCTTTCTTATACTAAATCATTTTCCTATAATTATTCATGTCTGGTCGTCTCAGACCTGAACTTGGAAGCTCATTTGAAGGTTAAGTCTTTATCAATATTTATTATTGTCTGCATTTTGCCTTATGGGATCTTCACCCTGTGTGCGCTCAGGAATCATAAAATATGTGGAGAGACTGAACCTGTTTGTAAGGTATTGCTGCCCTCTTCTGGTGGAACATTAGCTGACAGTTGCAAATGGGCTTACGTGGTCTAAGTCAGACCCTTATGGTTATATAGTTTGACTATAAAATGATCATAAAGCAGTCTGTGAGAAACCTCAACATTTGAATTGTAATGTTTTACTACTGGCATACAATATAAACTTAAAGTAATTATGTGTGTCTACTTTCATACAAGTGAGTCTGAGTTTGTATTCTGTCTTTTGAGTATTCATTGGGTTAAAATGTGGCTTTAAAAGATTCTACCATCATGCAGAACTGAGACTAAACTGTGGACAGATTCCAATAGTGTGTACATTAAAAAGTGTGAAATAGCTGCAGCATGATCCACTCCCCCCTCCAACCTTATGCTATTTACTTTATGACCCATATTTCTTAAAAAAATTGCTGACTACACACATTATGTCTCCGTCCTCATGCAGAACCGCTTCAAGGTTGTTGGTAAGCGAGTGTGACGTGCACCAGGACCCATATACTGTGTTGAGTGGATGCGATAAATTGTGTGTTTTTCCTGTTTTCTTACAAGAGTATGTTGTGTAGGTGTATGGGGGATGCAGTGTTCAGGTTAAATGAGTGATTTGTTGGTACTCACAGCCTGTTCCTGGCAGATCTGAGTGAGACGCTCCAGCTGCTCCTCCCTCACAGCCTTCGTCTTCTCACACTGCTGGATCTCACACTCCATCTCCACTTTGACTTGAAGAACATAAGCTGACAGAAAAGGGGCAACATAGTTTTAAAACATACAAAATAAAACATTTTAGATCATGGAACTACATATTTAAATGGTCTGAAATGTATTGACTGGAGGCATCAAGACAGCTGGTAAACTACAGCGAGCGCATCAAGGTCAAAGGTCAGTGTTGGTGGAACATTCGTCCTTCACTCCATATATGTCTGTCATCACATATGCAAAGCTCATTAATTACTGGTTACCAGTAACCCTATACCTGTCCTGAAAGAATTTTGCAAGGAGCTGAAAATGTTCCACATGGATCTTGTTTCATGCCGACTTCAGGGTGTCACAAAGTTTTCATACATTTGATCTCAGATTAGATATATTGCAAAAAGCCCAAGATCCCCGACAACGTCGTCTGAACAGTCTTCACGTGTTCTTTACTCAACTCAGTGTCAACATGACAATACCAGACAGGCAGATGAATCCATGCACAGTGATACTATCTCACTTGACAAATGTAACAACATGTAGATCAACTAAAGTCATTTATTTGTGTTTTGATTAAATGTTTTTGGGAAAAAAACATTACTCAACTTATAGTTTATTTTGCAGAGCTAACAGTGTGTAAATCCGTTAGTGTTGTTTGAGTTACTTTAAAGGACTTTTTTGCATAATCATCAGATGATCATTTGCAGTTTCTACAGATTTGTATCTTAATGTTTATTGTCCAGAAGCTTTTTATGAGCTTTACTCTTTGGAGGAGCGATACCTTGTAATACTATCTTCTTGAAACAGTCCACGAAGACGTGTATGTGACAAACTATCAAATCCAGTAAAAAGGAGTTTGACAAAACTGCTTCTTCAAAACAAAAAGCAGTACAATCAACAAAAACAACAAGCCTGGGCATGAGGACTTTGACCTACTTTGTGTACCAATATGGAAATATTTCTAGTTGTATATTCTTGGTGATCAAATGACCAAAAGAGTTGCAACTTCTTCCTAACACAGTGTTGCACTGAAGTGTTGCCAGCACGCTTTGGCCATCCTTGAATCACTTTTTCTTCTTTCCCTTAACCTCTCTCATAGATGTAAAGCTGTGTGGGGCTTTTTCATATAAATGAATGTTGGCTGCATTTGAGCCTTTCCCAAGCAGGTTCCCATAATGCATTAACTGGCGTCTGTGCGACTTCCTGCGCTGGCAGAGATAGGCCAGCAGGTGAGCTTGACGCATCTATCCTGCTTTCTTCAGGTTTTCCCCTGAATTCTTACTCTTTTCATTATTTTTAAGTTTCTTTTTTTTTCTGGAGCTTCTTCTACAAACGTATCTTGCACCATACTCTGAGCTGATGCTTCGTCGCCATGGTTCCTCTAATAGTGTAATTATTCCTACTGCCAGAGGGGGGAGACAAAAGCATCAAACTCCAGCTTTAATCCTCTCCTATCATCTCTCGCCAATCTTTTTCCACACAAAACTGCAACTGATTGGTTATTTATTTATGTGTTCATTCATTTCATTTATCTTTTATCATGTTAATTAAACAATTCCTTGTAGTACAGGAGGAATAATCTGCAGCCGTGCTTGAAGTGATGCATCAAATCAAGTCTTTATTAATTAAAGCAACTCCGCCTGTTAAAATATTGACTGCACACTTTTAAATGACACACTTTCTGGAGCAGGATGGGAAGGTGTACCTAAAAAAAGGACAGTGCGAGTACATTTAGATACCTGTTGTCATCACAGGTGGCAGACAGTCGGTACCTCACACCTATCCATTATCACATTTGTAAGCCAGCCACATGGTATCACACATGGTTATATGGTGTATCATGACATTTCGCAAGTGGCAACACAAAGAGGTGGACAATAATCAGTAATTACACTTCCATTTCAATATCTCTTTCTTTCTTGTGAATGTGGTTCTGAACTTCAACGAGATGCAATTGCCGGTTTTGTTAGGGGGGGGGGGGGGAGAGCAACGCACGCAGCCATCGCCACATGCTTGCGTACCTATTTATAGTCAGGTTGGCACACACACATTGCAAAAAGTGGGGACATCAGATGGGGTTAGTGCAGTATGAATTCATAGAGGCATGAAAAGCTCAATCACAGGTTCATTATTTAGCTGCACAATATAGTGAAAGCACATTTGGGCTACTGCATATTTTATCTGTTTGTCACACAATGACTTGACAGAGGCTAACACAAGGCTGGTTTCTTTCAATGTGTAATATGATTTTCTTTTAAAACAATGCATTATAGGGAGGCTGTGGCGCAGTGGATTAGAGTCACAGGTTCAGATCAGGGGGCCACAGGTTCAAACCCCACTGCAGTCAGCATGTCGTTGTGTCCCTGGGCAAGACACTTCACCCCAAATTGCTCCAGTGGGGATTGCCCTCATACTGAATGTATGTAAGTCGCTTTGGATAAAAGCATCTAACAAGTGACATGTAATGTAATTATATACCATTTATCATTATTATGTATCACTTGCTATTAAGGGAAAGTTGTTGACTTTGGTAAAAATGGCTCCGTTTAAAGAACTTGCACAAATATTGATTTTAATTAATTAATATTTGTATCAATGTATTAATTGACAAAAACAGATAATGTGGGTTCTAAAGTCAATGCAACAGATTGATAAGAGGATATTTAACATTTCCAGTTCTATCTATTTCTTTGGATCAACTATTTTCTACACATTTGGGAGGTGGATATTTCCTATCTGACATATCACTCTGCTTAGGTATTCTGCTTTCTGGTCCTCATAAATTCTGCTGCAGTTCACTCCTCAGTATTTCCACTCCCATCGGGCTGACACAACCATTGACGATTCATACGTCAAGCTAATTCTGCAAGAGTCTCAATCTCTCTCGTACGATAACTGAGCCGGTCCCTCAGCTGTACATTTATTGGGTTGAGTGTATTTTTTTCCCTCTGAGGTGTGTTGCCGCCTGCCCAGCACAGAAACTCAATCAATCACAAATATCAAAGCCAGCAGGTCGAGGTGTGTTGGAGGAAAATCACAAGATAATTCCATGAAACAAACACCGCAGCAGATGATAGGAAGCAGGACACATGCTCCTGCTACATGTTTTCACCGAGTCAATCAATGTTGTTGAAAGCTATATTGTATTGATTCCTTAATGATTAATCATGTCATTATGATGTGTCCCTTTGAGTTCAATATATTTAATTGATTAAAACAATGAACTCATTTATGATAAAGAGTTTGGATAAAGCCATCCTGAAATCAACCAAGGCAGAAATGTTGATTCAGGTGTTTATCATGAATAAAATTTATATTAAAAGATAAATAAAATAACAGTGTTTGATGTGCGTAGGCCTATCCCTCATTGAAGTTAAATAGGCAGGCTACAACAGAAGGGCAGTGTTTACAATTTGGTAATGTGCTTATTCCCTCTCTGTCCGCAGGTTTAATGAGAAGATTGATATACACACTAGATCTAGTCAGTTAGCTTAGCTTACCACAAAGACTTTAACACAATTCCTCTTGTTTTTATCTTTTTTTTATGGATATAACATGTTTGTTTGGGAGCTATGTAAGGTTCTGTTGGGCTGACTGGGCTACTTTGAAAATTATTATCCTTGAACTGTTTAAAAGCGTCAGATTTTGTGCGTTGGCCATTGCCATCCAGTTTTTTTTTAGAACCAGAAGTTACACAAGAGAAAGACTTAACAAACTTTCATATACTAAGGGCTAAATTCTAAGACTATGAAATGGACGACACCAAAACGGTATCAATCACAAGGTAGCTACACCCTTAAGCATATGCTGTTGTTTAAAAAGTTTTGTATGAATTGATAATTTTGTCATAGACTTCCATTCAATCGGACTTCTTGCTATCCCTTCTGGCCTTATGGAAACAAGTGCAAGTAAAAGCAAAAAAGGTATTTCCTAAACTATCCAACCGTTTCTTCAAAGGGAGATATTAGGGAAAACCCTTGTCCACTGTCTCTTTAGACATGAACACATTGAACACTGAGATCCTGTATGCTGTCAGAGGCCTGCCGTGAGGGTGACCTCCGAACAGATATCGACCCGCTCAGAATTAGCATAAAGAACAACTACTATATTCATTATGGCCTCTCTGAATCTACCAACCATTCCCTTACAATCAATACAAGTTAGCAGAGTGGCAGCAATTTACTATGAGTCATGATCAATAGCTATATGTCTCTGAATAGTAAATCATTTGTATAATCATGGAGAGAATGGGGTCATTTAGCTCTGTTAAAGCAAGCTGCTTCTTATACATGTGTAATCCTTTTGAGGTAAGAGAGAGCCTGTTTCCTTCAGTTGCTCCACAGAATGAATAAGTATACAGCTCTCTTACTGAAACATCTTTAATGGTTACAAGGTCTTTGCCTGCCTCACCATCAATGATCCTCTTGACCCTCCAGATGCGTAGAGTGATGATGAGGCTGATGGCGTCCCAGGGGCTGCTGGGCCCGTTGGCCACCGTGGAGGCCACCATGGGGGCCAGGGACAGCACGATGACGGCACCATCAAACACCTGACAGTCGCACACACAAGCACAGACAAAAGTCAACTAAGCACTAATGGTGTTGTGTTTGTATTTTCTAAAATATATAGATATCACATTAGAACAAGTCATCAATATAAAAACTGTTCATCAATGAATAAACACACAACACCAGCACTGACCTCAACTTTGTTCTCTATATAGTCCCAGATCCCGAGCACTACAATTCTGAAGACAGTCTAAAACAGACAGGGAGAGATAAATGAAAGCATTAAAATAGATCGACATATACATATAAAAAGATCTTGATATTCTTAGTCCTTTGAGGTGTCATCACATTCAACACCTTTTGTTAGGATGCGAGAAATCAAACTAGAAACTAAGAGGAGGCCTGTGCAGTACAGTTTTCTTCTTTAAATATTATTTTCAGTGGAATAATAACTAAGATAGATCTCTTTGTTGACCTCATAAGAAATTCAAATAAAAAACTGAAGTAGCAGTATTTGATTAGTAAAAAATGTAAAGTGCATGCACACAAAAAATAGTCTTTTACAAGCAAGTATGCTAGCTACATGATTCAATTATCTTCCCTGATCTTGATCTTTGACTCACAAAACAAACACACACAACACTTGCAACATATCAAATTCACATTGTGCTTTGAAAATGCTGTTGGTTGTTGGACCCTTTGTTGAGCAGGTTTACACTCTAATTAGCATGGGGTGTCATGTCCGACTGCTCCTGCTAATCCATCATTGGGAGCGCATGTTGGACAACAGTGCTGGTGTCAAATGACCCCGCCTACATTTTAAAAAATGTTTTCTGATTGGTGTAAGGGGCTGGCTGGCGGTATACTCTATCTATCTATCATCACTCCCAGATGACTCTTTCCTGTGATGTCAGTGGTTGAGGTGTTTAGATGGATCGTATCACTGTAACCCCATCCCCACTGCTCATTAAGCTCTGCCTTAATTATTGCTCCTGTTGGCTCTCTGGTAATTAATGTTTGGTTTAGGGCATCGGGGCTGAGGCTGTCAGGGTAATTGGTTCGCACCTTAGTGGAGGCCTGTGGGCCAAACATGCGCCCTCCCCCTCCCATTTTGTATTTAACATTTATAAAGTGATGGTAAGACATTATCTTATCAAACAATAGCTCAAATGTTATTAACACTAATTGCAATCATGTTTACACATTAGACATTTTACCAACCATCACACCTTTCTTAAGCAAAGGCTGAATCCTGAATAGACAATACACTAAAGGAAAATACATGGCAGCCACGTGCAGTGCTTTCCTCAGCTGTGTACCTATTTTGCAATACATATATGATAGTATCAACAGTGAAACAAATTTGTTAAATTCATTTAAAAGAAATGCAAGATGTGTGTGCCCCTGAAGGACTTCTGTGTCAATAACACATCATGCAAAACACCAAGAGCAAAGAGAAGGGAAAATAATTAAACCTAACTGATGACTATGAGATCAGAGTAAGGTTTAAAGACAATAATAAACATGTCTTGCCTCTGAAAAGAAGAGGGACAGGATGATAAGGCTGATCCAGTGGATTATGCTGGCAAATTGGAAAGCATTGGAAACTGTTGAGAGAAGAAGCATAAACAAATGTTATTCTGCAAAAGTTTTATACATAAGAAAGGACAGTAAAACAGTGTAGGACAATACAATTATGTTGATTTATTTTGGCTGGACTACTATAAACTCTTGAGCTGTGTTTCATGGCATCTTTTTCAGTTGCAGATTTTATTTGCCAACCTAGTGAGAGAAGGCCGTACATTTTGTTTAACACCAATTGGTCAAATAACCTGCCATTTGTGACAAATTACATGTCATTTAAATTAAAAGGTTTAGCAAACATAATGGGAAACCCCCTTTACTGCCTGAATGAACTGAACTTTTACCATGATTACACCTCTCGTTGATCCTCTCGTGACATTCACTCCATCAGCATTACTAGTATTTTACATATCTCAGGGTTCATCATTAAATCCACAGACCCAGGTCCTACACCACTAATCTCTCATGGACTCCTACACTTACTCTATTTTACACTATCCACTCCACTGGTGTCTTGCAGGAGTGGCTGCAGACACAGCAGTGGATTACAATAGATCTGAGGCCACTATAGAGTCCTGCAGTCCCCATCATCGGAGCTGGACGCTGGCCAGTAATCGATGAGGACGTGGGGCTGCTGCCATCGACAAGAGACTTGGTTCATTATCACCCCTCTCCATCACGCTCTCCATCACAACCATTTACCGTCCGGCACCACCAGCTCCTCTGTGGCTGGCAAGACTACGAGTACGGAGGAGTGGGCCCTACATGCATACACATGACTGCTTATCGAGTAAATCATAAGACTGTTATAATGATTTTTACGGCACATACAAACAATGGATCTTCAGACATGAATTTTGTAAAGTGCCCTAAAGTGAAACAATGAGGTTCACAACTCAAAGTCACACTGATTCAATATTTTACTATCACCGAATTCGGATGAACCGGTATTGATGACAACCATGATATTTGAAACATGTTTTTATGTTAATAATACACATAAACACATGTCGTTGTGTCCCTGGGCAAGACACTTCACCCCAAATTGCTCCTGTGGGGATTGTCCACTGAATGCATGTAAGTCGCTTTGGATAAAAGCGTCTAACAAATGACATGTAATGTAATGTAATAAAATATTACTTAAATAAACCGTCCTTTCATTCATTTATTATTCTTTCCCATTCTCGCTTTGTCTGCATCACCAAATGCCATGCACACGTGAATAAAACGACACAAAGTTAAAGATACATTTGACTGAAATACAAATGTTCTCCCCCAAATATTTTTTAGATATTGGGATAACTATTTCGGCCAACGTAATCCTGTAGTGAAATCTGATTATGTGACAGCTCTAATCCATATGTGTTCATATTCATGGATAGATTAGGGAAATGTGTAGCCGTAAAAAATGTGTAGCAGTAAAACACAATTGAATTGAATTAGAGTACATTAGAATACTATTTAAATACTCAAATAATTATTTTGAAACTTTTTACAGCCTGATGAGTTCAGTTTAGCTGAAAAGCAAATGCTAGGAGAGATAAGGAAAATTATACACATTTTAGATTTTTGAAAACAAATACACCCGTATGGCAGGTTGTTCACATTAAAGGAAAAGCTCCAGTCGAGTAAGCAACGTTTCAGACACTAAAGCCATTAGTTCCCTCCAGTAGAGCGGCTCATGCGTGTTGCACTGGTTGACTCCCAGGTGTTTCATGGACCTCACACATTGTATTGCTAAAGAAGAATATGCATGCTTTTGCAGTTTAAAATAGGAGGAATAAAAAGCAGCCACTATTTACATTGTAGGAGTTTGGTGTCGATGAGCAGCTCCAGAGAAAGGAACAGCACCACGAGGATGACGCAGGCCACCAGGATGCAGTTGAATCCAGCGCTCAGCAGACAGACCTGCCACAGGGCGACGCGTCGCCCACAGCAGGGCTTCAGCCAGTTGGACCTGAAGAGAGGAAACACAACCAGAGGTATGTTTTTCAATATTACTGCAGGTAACAGTATGTGTTATACTATTGCAATGTTTAGATTTGTATAAACAAACAATACAAATGAACAATGTGTCATACAAGTATACTTGGCTCAAACCATTTATCTCTTAATGTTCTTAATTTTTGTAAAACACTTTGATTTGCCTTGTGTTGAAAGGTGCTACATAAATAAACTTGCCATGCCTTGCCTTATTTAAATGTATTATTCTCTCATTGTCATACATTTTGTTATTTCAAGTCAATGTATTGTTGACCAATAAAGAATACATTGACGGATTGACCTACTGAGATGTTCCAGAACAGCAAGTAAATTGATACTGAATACTTGCATCAACTCTCCAGTGCAATGCTGGACAATATTTCAATGGTTTGATTTTGATATTTGAACTCCCCGACATGGCCAACAGAGGGCGGTAGTTTACATCTATGGTGCTGAAGGCCAGAGCAAAGTGAAAGGAAGTGTGTTCAGAGACAGCGTTGACAGAGATTGGGACAGTGAGGCTCTGTGAATTAGTGACTGGACCAGCATCTGTAGGTGTGACTGGCATATTGATGGACTCCTTTTTAAAAGGCAATGAAGGGAGGCACTGTAGGATGCTGCTCAGAGGGAAGGCTGTCACTTCCAGCCAAATCAGTTAAGCAAAGTGGGCAACATAAAATGATATTAAATATTTTCAATTAAACTTTAACCACATTAACATGCAATCTCCTGTGTTTAAATATCCTGCAGAGAAAATGGTAGGTGAACATTTTGAAGACTTTAAAAGCTGTATTTTGCCAGGTACTGTAAGAATCCAGCATTTAGGCCATTGAAGTGTCTGGCAAGATGACTCACTTCTATTTTAAAATAGAGGCTAGTCTTACAGACCAGCTACTACAAGGGCTGACAGTAGGAGATGAGAGAAACAATGCCTCTCACCATCTCTCCAGCTGGAGTGGAAAGTTGGCGCTGGCCGCTACCTTTCCCTTCTCCCCATGCACTGGCATGGAGGAGACAGACGTTGGCAGAGCAGTCCTCTCCTCTGATCATGTCTTCACTCCTTGGCGTGGTGTTAATATGGGCAGCAATGGTGGCAAAATGGCTGCACTGTCACTGTGGCTTCAAAAACGGATTATCCGGCACTCATGGCTGAAGAATCTGGATATTTTGCAATTTTAAAACAATTATAGACTAAATCACATTCTCACTTAAGAACTGTTGGATGGAAGTTGGGTCTGTATTTGAAAATTGATGCTTTTAAATAGGATGTCAATTCATAAGCCTTAAGATCACTGGAATAAAATATTAAAATATAAGAACCTAGTATTCTTTCCTGTTTGCGCTTTTAACAAGTTCATCCCAAGATCAAATCCTTTTGAAAATTAAGCTCTGAATTGACCGGTTGTATCCTCAACAACAGATCACAGTGGAAGTGACATTTCTGACATCACTGAAGAATAATCTTGAAAAAAACCCTTCTTTATTCTTGCCAAAAGTAACACATGTGTTACTGTTGAGTTGATCACCCATTGATTTTTCAGTAAAAAGTGTTTGTTTTCTGGCTGGCAGGGGCAGAGCCACAAGCCTGTAAACAATGCACAGCTAATCTAATAAAGACGTAATCATGCTGATAGCAATCATCTTCTTGGCTTTGGGTGGGGTGGCACAAACGTTGGAGCTACAGATGGTGTAGAATCTGCTCCACCAGAGTCTTGGCGAGACTCTGAGGATGCCAGGTATCATGCCGCCTTGAGAGCCAGCCTATACGCCAGCCTATATACTACATATATAAATAATATGAAACCAAGAAACGACATGTAAACTTGAATCCTATACTTTACCAACCAAGCTCAGCTTTCTTTGCAGCTGTATTCGGACATTTAATAGGACCATCTGACCACACACATAAAATGAACTACTCATTGTCCAGTAGCATATATATTCATTTCAACAGTACATCTGCAGAAGGTATTTCCTCATGCATGCCAATGAAACTACAACATAAGCAACACAAATCAGTGGGCAAATGAAAGGAAGTTTTGAAAATGAAAAATATTCTATTGTTCAACAACAGAAAATCCTAGAATGAGAAATTGACAAAAGGTTATTGTACACAACAATGTAAAAGCTTTTAATGTTTAATTACTCAAATGCAACAAAAAGGAGACATTATTGTTTCACTAGGAGCCTAAACATATTCTAGTTTCTATTAAGAAGAGTTTCTTAGTTTATCATCAGTAACCGAGTAAAGGATGTCCTTCAGCCCTACGTCCATTTCTATTCCAGTATTCACTGACTGCTACAGATTTGTTCCAGCAGAGCAGTTGGAGTTTGGTGCCTCGCTGGAAAGCCACCTTGACAGTTAGTTGAAGGTGAGGAGAGTTACTCATTCACCCTCTCCACCCACATTGCCCAAGAGACTCTGGGGATTAACACCGGTCAACCTCCAGTAATAACCTTCCCTCACCTTTATGGATTTGTGGCTACGCCTAACAGCAGACAGCATCGAGTCTCAACCAAACCTTGACTTATCAGATTGTATGAATGCAAATTAAAAATGTTAAGATGTGAGAATAGAAGGGAGTTTGTGAGAAAACATAAAACTAAAGAAAAAGAGCAAGAGCAAATCTGTGCATTTCAGTCCTCCAAACATTTTACTCAAACAAGCTCCATTTCCCGAGGTTATGGTTTAGCAAACTTCCACCATGTGATTAGATAGTCCATTAAAGTGCATCTCATATCAAATGATTTCACGCTTCATTCAACTGCTGCAGGGAAGCAAAAAAATAAGAAAAAAATTATCACAACAATAAAACTCCATGAGTGGGAGTAGTAAAGGAAGTGGTAAAAGTGAAATACTTCTTTCAGAAACTTTATAAGGGTACAGTCTCCTCGGGCTTTCATAGTTCTAAGGATTACATCCATATGCAGCCAATTACAATAAACATCACTGAATAAAATACTAAAGGGAAACTTTTCATGCAAAATGTTTGCAAGCAAGTAAGTGCCTTTGGAAAAAAGCAAGGCTAGCTGTTGCCTCTGTTTTAGTTGTTATGCTAAGCTAAGCTAAACCAATGGGTCATTGGCTGTCTGTTTTTTGCTGTGTTTCATATTTAGAAAACAAACATAAGAGCAGTAGCGGTAAATCTCGGCAAGAAATCAACAAGCTTATTTCCCCAAATGTTAACTATTCCTTCAAACCCTGAGTGTAAAAGGTGTGTTTCACTATTGTAAATGGGTAAACATCCAGTAATTCAACATTTAAAAAAAACTAATCATGCCACAGCATCTAAGTCCACACACAGACTTGAAAAATTACGTCTGAAAGCTAAATCGTGGCCATCATATATTTTACCTGAAAATATTGTAATGGGTCAACAAGGCAATAAACCATCGCATTACAATATGTCCATTGAAATCATGTTTCGCACAAGCCAAAGCATGACACACAATCACACACACATGAATAAGGGATGTGAGTTCCGCTGCAGTGCAAAGATTCACCTTTGATACGTTATAAGAATAAGTGAAATTCAATGAATGTATGTGTCCTTATATCATGCCCAAACTAGCCCAGAGGAGACGCAGTCAGACGCTGCTGGTGTCACTTGCAGTGTATTAATGAGTCTTATTAAAGCAACATTACAGGAACAAATGTTGTTTCTCTGACCCGCTCAGCGCTGACAGCCTGACAGAACCACCTGGCCCCAGTCACTAAGCACATACATCGGACAAGGTTGCTGCTCAAACTGCAAGCTTTCTAACTCACTTGGTTTCATGGATTTTCCATTACAAAGAAATTACAAAAAGATTTGGAAATAAATACTTTTTTTGACACAAACATGGAGTTTAAATAGCCTCTGTATTTTTAGATTTCATCTGTTTTTATCCCTCCTGCTTTCTCCTTGGTTCTCCCTATCTCTGTCCACTCCTTCTTTCTCTACATCCCTTCTGCTGCCTGAGTGTGTTGAGCAGGTTGATATAGCTGTCACTGTTTCCCACTACCGGTGAGATTGAGTGGAGTTGGACAAGGAAACAGAGGAGGGAGATTAAATCGGGGAAAGTAATCGATACCAGCATGTTGAGTGAGCCACCAAACACTGGGACTGTCAGACTCACAGCACCTGATGGTCTCATCAGATAAAGTACTCCATCGCAGACGGGCCGGTTGCTTAAACATGTTTTAATTCTTCCAATAAATAACAATTTAATTAAATATAAAGAAAAAGGCCTTTGATTAAAATTGTGTAAATAAGGTCCATTTGAAGTCCATGTTTGATCAGCAACTTCAAGAGAATTGCTCTGGGCAGTTTCTTGCAATAAGAGCAGTACATTTGTGTGGCTCTTGAAGGGTCACATGTTGGTAATTTCATGCCTGTTTAGGATGATAAAGCTTCTAGAATTGTATTTTTCTTATGCTTTCTAGACTCTGAGTTTTACTAGTAATTACAGATGTTATTGTTTCTAGTTTTCTAGATTACTGGAATCACCTGGACGAAACCTAATTAGACACTGGAACAAAAACGGAAGCTTCACAAAGAGCACACTGTAAGTGATGTGATTTTGTTTAACAAACTAAAGCTCACCAGCAGTGTCCACTTATTCATAAACTTAGCATCCAAAATGTATCCTTGAAAGATTAATAAAAAACTGATGAAACAATCTCTCTCTTTTGTCCAGGCTCAAAGGAAACATCCTATTCCTTCCAAGCTGACATTCAATTGAGGGTTGTGGATTGCATGTAATGAATATTTTTGAAATAAAATAAAAATAAATTTCACTCATGACTCGTTTTTTTTCCTTGACTCTATTATTGGTTAATCACCTGGGGTGCTTTGACGATGGTGATGACAGCTATTCTTGGAATGAGGGGTGTGATTGTGAATTTAGAAGTTTAGTGAGATTGTCTCAACACTTTTAAAAAGATGTGTTGCTATTCAAGAAATGTGACCCCAGTGGATGAAACTCATGTACACCCACACTGAAAAAGAGAGAGAGATAAAGCCCAACATTATATAATACAAGAGAATAAAAGGATCTCTATTGTCATAATACTTGGTTACAATTACATTTTGCGAGGTTTCACTCTGTAGTTAAATAGAAAACAAATAAACAAAGTAATAAAAAAGACTGATGAGGAGGTTTACTAAGGTCAGTGAACCATGAATGTGTGTGGAATATATATTATTGCAGTAGTTGTTAAGATATTTCAGTCTGTTGGATTGAACCACAGAATCCCAGTTAAGCATGAACACGTTTAAAGCTGCATTAGGCGATGTCTGAGCACTAGAGGTCAGAAAGTGACTCAACAGCGAACTTTAAATCTTGGCATGCTATCTTAACTTTTAAAGTTATGTTACGTTGCTCACACATCAGCAGAAACGCAAACATAACCTCAAGGCATCTGTCTATGTATTGTATGTAAGAAAATAATGTGTTTTTGTGAAGTTATTATATGTTTTTTCTTCATTGTTTCTGCACTCCACATTGACCTGACACGACAGTGCATACTCCTTAAATTACTAAACTAAACAAGGAATCCTTGCATACATGAGGAGTACTTTACACAATATTAAGCAGGCAACATCTTGATCTTGATAAGTCATTGACCCTCAGTTTAAGTTTTGACCGGTGGTAAACAAACCATCTTTGTTCATTGGTGTTATTACCAAACCAGAACCTCCTACAGCCAGCCAGACAGAGTTTGTCCATTTAAAATCATACCGCCAAAAAACATGCTGTCAAGAAGCACTTCAGTACTCATGAAATGTGTGTTTAGCAGGAAAAAGAGCAGAGACAGGTGCAAGAATACCCTCTTCGTTCTGAAAGAAGGATTGTGAGTGTCTCTTCAAGCTAAATCAGCCTGCAGATGGCAAATTCGGTCTCACCTGACAAAGAAGACACCAGACAAACAGCATCCTATCCTCTCCTAGGCATTTCAGCAACCAATCCACACACTCATAAACACAATGCTTCATGCTAAAGCAAGCATGGGAAAGGGGGAGTACCAGCTAAGCATAAAATACATGCCGAGTTTCCCTGATGCTGTCAGATTGCAGGTAATTAATTTTACATTTGAAAGGTTCCCCATTACCAATGCCTGTGCATCATTGATCACAAGTTCACAACACATCAGAGAGAAAAGGCAAGCCTCAAAACTCCTGCGGCAATTTCAGTGCAGACAGAACCAAAGGAATAAATGACTGACCCCGGAGTCAAGATATAAATCTCTGAGGCAGAGACTTCTGCTCAGAGATAGAGCGGCCTTTGTCTTTTGGAAAAATGTACTTAAGAAATAGCTAAAAAAAACATGAATTATTACTACAGTGTTTATGTACATGAACAGTATTGTCAGGCATTAAACTGTTCATTTTTGTATGTGCCACAGTTACATAACAGCTTATTAGTTTCACTCAAAGTCATGCTAGCAACAACAACTGATACTGTGCTGGTTAAAAAAAAGATAATACATGTAGAGTCCCTGCCTGTTTCTTTTTAATTTGCTTAGTTTTGGATGTTTCTGTGCACTAACCTCTACAAACATAGCAACCAGGTGCAGATCATAACCAATAATATACAAATACAAATATTGATGACACAGCACCAAAAAGAAGAGCACAAATTGCAAGGGAAAGGAACCAAAAGGTAATGGCTAGTTGGCTTGATAATATCAAAACCTCTGTATGAAGTGACTGTTCACACTCCAATTAAAACAATTACAAAGAGGAACAAAAAGACCCCAAGGTCGCTCAAAATGACTAAAAAGGGACTTAAAACAATCAGAAAAAGACACAAAAACACGTACTGTAGGGATGTTTGTTCTTGCTATTTTGCATGATTAGCATTTCACTTTATGCTGAAAGGGATCACATTTGATGTAACATAATACCACCAGAACACCATGATTATATTTAACCTGCAGATAGAGGCTCGTGTTTACTGTGAGCGGTTCCTCGACTCAATGAACAAGGGCAACTGGTGTTCAGCTTTTCCAGTCGCAGCCTTGTGGGAACGCTGGGGGGAGACTCATTTGTATGTTACAAGGGGACAGGAAGGTCAGTGTGTCACGTGTGTGTTGTGTGGCTGTATTTTGTATTCTGTGCATGTATTCTATGTGTGCATTCATACGTGTTCAGCCAATGAGAGGCAGATTGGATCTGTATACTCTACTGCAGTTAGTAACAGATTTCAGCTGAAGTGACAGAAGTGAGTTCATCTGAATGAGAAGACATTGTGGAGATCATTTAACATGCAGCAAATCAAATAAAACACTATTATTTACTTCATGGAACACAAAAGAAAAATGAGGCCGTATGTGATGCTTTAAAATAAGACGTTCAAATATTCCTATGTTGAAAAGAGCTAGCAGTGCTCAATTAACATGGTTTATATAACAACAATGTCTCTGTCTTATTGAGTTAATGCACTGTTAGATCGCTAAAAAACATTCTGATACGTTTTCATGTATTTTCGTTAACTGACCTTCTTAGTGACTACATCAGGGGTTCAGTGATAAGGTAGGGAGTTAGAATTGTTGTTTTTTCAAAGTGTAAACATGGACAAATGTTACTATTAGGGTTATGTTAAACTGCATGATTGTTGGTGGATTTTGGCTTCCAAACCACCATATATTTTAAGAATATTGTACATAATGCCTCACGCAGTAATTAGTGATGGCGAAATCAAATAATTATAATCTAGTTTTTAGTTTTATTTCTGGTGGGCTGCTCTTCTATTGCCGTATTAAAGAAAGAAGAGTAGGTTTAGGGGTAAATTAGAGGGTTTGAACACGTTTCGAAATCCTGACTTAAGAGCACTATTTCGTCACTTATAGAATCTCTGATGTAAAAGGTTCATCCATGTTCATTTGTCCAAGACAGACAGAAAACATCTACTAGACAAACGATGAGCATTTAGCTTCTTCACCACGCGGGCCAGCAGCCATCCCTGTGGCAGAGGAATTAAGAAGCCTGGGAGATAACAGGGAGGCCAGTCACTCCCCGGTCGCTGTCTCAGGCAACTTCCTGTGCTCTCTAATTAAATCAGGCCAAATTGTCTCGACCAGGTGAGAGCCTTGAGGGAATGCAATATTTCAGAAAGCAGGACTTCCACATTTGACTTTCCCCCCCTTATGACAAAGTTGTATCGTGTAAAGTGCAGTGATGGACCCACAGAAAATCATTGCACAAATCTGTTTTGGTTTTGCTTATTGAAAGAAGTGTTTAGACTAAATGTCCCTTTAAAAATGGGTCTCAGAGATATGCCCTCTGCTAAATTGACTAGAGATGGTTGTGATTATATGCTAAGAGCCATGTTTATTATCATCATAAATCACTTTCCGAGCATTGCAAATGCAAAGTCGTTTTTTCCAAAATGGAACATTTGGAACCTTGACCTAAAGCTGGTGGGAGGCAGAGGGTAGGAGCACTTGTTTTTTACTCTTTCCCCTCCTTGCTCACCACACATTTAGATGAACCATCTGGTGTTGGTGCCTAACCCTGGACTTCTTCTTAGCACATTTGGAACAGCCGTATCAGCGACATATGCTTCTGTCTCTGCGTCTGGCAGCCACACACCCATCACTGGGATGGGAGGTGACATCATTCCACCGCTCAGGTGTGCACTTGTATCTGCAGAGGGGGGAGGTTTGTGCTCTGGCAACTTGAGATATCTCATCTCTGCAGGCTTTTATCCAGGTGTTTACCTTGCCTTCAAACAATAATAAATCCAGGTAGTTCCCCTTATCACATCGTCAGCAATCATACTGACCTTTTCTACACCTTTTTATGAGTGCATCATTCCACAGACGTTGGCAGCAAGATATTTTCAGCCGCTGAATTGGTAGTGCAGCAGCTTGTGGAGTGTCAGGTGCCTTGCTGCTGAAAAGGGATATTTTAAGTGATATTTTACAGTAGCTGAGTTTCATGGCTTCATTTTATCTTATGTTCTGTTGTCCTGTAAACAGGGTTAAGGTTAAGCCTAGTTTTGTGAGGTATCCTGTCTTTGTCATATTACTCAGGGATGTCTACATGGAATAGTGTTGCCTACAGGCACGTTTGTTTTAGTTTTTTATTCTAATAGGAAAGAGCCTATGCACAATTTGTGACTTACAATATAATTATTCAATATACACTTTAAATGCTTAGCAAAAATAGAATCTCACCAGATCCTGCTAACTAGATGTTTTTTATAGTGTGGAACTCTATTTAAAGATTTTGAATATTTTTTGTATTTGGTCATGTGACTATTTTTAGCCAGTTCATCTATGCAATCCGCATATAAGGCCCTTCAAATCTCCCTCTGTGAACTCCTTTGTTACACACGGAATTGACCCCCTGATAAAAGTCACACACCAGCAGCAGCCTACACAGATACTAGCTGAAATGCACCAAAAAGAACCCTTCAACCTAAAAAAGTGAGCAAACAAACAAAAGCAGCTTGATGACTAGGATAGAGTGGGCGGCCATGAAAGTGCTGAACACAAGCCCACGCCACCTTTGTCCTCCCAGCATTTTCCTAGACAGGAAGATGGATGGGCCCAACTCTATTAATAACTACACTCCACTTACCATGACGCCAAAACTGCTAACACTGCAACTGCCCCCTGATGCTAGCTAGAAAAACCACCTCCCACAATGTCGCCCACGTCTCTACTGATAGGAATACAGTGTTAGGCAATAATACAATAAACGGTGCTGGAAATCTCCAACCTGTCCACCTTTATTTACCCTCACCACAGGACTGTTAACAGAGAGGCTCTTTTAGGCTCGTGAAGGCGCCTCCGATGGATTTGGTCGGTGTGATGTGCTGACAGGAGTGTACAGCATGATTTACAGTGATAAGGGCTGCTTCTTGGCATTACGTTTAGTTACAGCTCACTTTGGCTATATAAGGCATACTTTGTGTGCAATCAAGAGTAAGAAAGATGAACAATGAGTGTGAAAAGATAAGAGTAGGATACTTCAGAAAAAGGAGGAGAAGCCAAATAAAAATCAGGAAATATGTAAAAAGGTGGTGAAAGAGTGAGAAAGAAGAGCCTATCTGAATGTGCAGAAGTATCAATGAAGGAGCACTATTGTTCCTAATGAGATGTGACAGCGCAGTATAAACTGTAATATGAAGTGAACCATGATTACAGAGGATTAGATTAACCAGCACTATGTAGTGCAGTGAGAACGCTTCTCAGGCCTGGCATCGTTCCTCCTCTCTTTCTCTTTGTGTATAAATACTCTATGTGCTGCGTTTCTGTTCATGCATGCACAAAGACGTGTGTGAGAGAGAGGGGAGGGGTTGTGTGTGAGTGACTGTTTTGCCGTCATGTGAAGCGAGGGCAGCGCACTATACGAGAGATAGCAGTAAGGTCAGCTCCACCTTCACAATGCTACAGGCTATGATATGCAAACATGGCTGACAGTAGGTGCTTCATCACCCGGTGGCAGCTTGACACAGGAGCCTTTTCTCTTGATTAATCCCCTCTGCTTGCTTCCTGCTATGAAACACACCACAACCATACAGTATTGGCAAACCATAATAACACAAAGCTCTGTTCGTTCAGCATCTAATCAGTAAACCTGTGAGAACAAAATACAGCCTGCGAGTGTCTCTTACATGTAAATGTGATTTTTTTTTTGGCAGTTTCAATTTCAGGGACTCGTCAAGAAAACCGATTAGTTCAATAACTTTGATATACGCAACACGCTGGTACATTAAATCTGATGTAAACATTTAACACCCTGCAACAGAAGATATATCTGTTTAGTTTGCATATTTTTAGTTTGCATATTTTTCATTTACTCCCACTTTCTTTCTGGAATGGGTAGATGCGAAAGGTTTTGCTGACAGCGATGCATTTTCCAAACTGCATGTGGAAATAACTTTCACCCCTCACCCAATGAGCCGTCACCATGTTGATGAAACACCTCCACCGTGGTTGTGACATTTTCACTTTCAGAAGCGCGATCTTGTTTTGGCAAACATCACTACAGAGCATGCCTAAACATTTCCAATGCACAGCTTTTTTCACGATGCTCCTTCACTATCTCAGGAAGCCAATGAGCCAGCTAATGCAGGCTCGGGTGGGGGGGGGTTGAGGTGTGGTGGGGCAATCCACTTTCCCAGGTAGAGTCAGCAGAGCAGCTAACAGATTCCTCACCCTACATATATTTTCATTTTCATGTCGGTGGATTGCTTTCCCATCGCTGCTGTCTTGCCTTCTTTTAACTTCACTTCATCATTCCACATGCCCATAAAAAAGGTTCATTTCCTTTGCCCCATTTCCCTAAAGGTGGGTCTAGCAATAGGCTACTTCCCTCTGTATGCACTGCAGCTTTTCCTATCTGCATTTTGAAAGCAAACACATATTGGTCTGATGGTGCTTACATACAGTTATGACCCAACAAAGTCAACTCATGATGTCAAAGCGCTGACTTGAGAAACACGTCCAATGCTGTAGAGGCATGTCGTAAAACATGATGATGGTGCACGGGCGTGGTGATCGTGAATGTCATTTAAGGAAGCTAATGACCGCTGTCTGTTTGAAAGGGAGATCGATACGGTAATGAGCAGATGGAGGCAAAGGCGTAATCACCGAAAGCCCAACGGTGCTGATATCCACAGAATAAAATAGAGTTGGGTCCTGGATGGCGGCAGGCTGACTGACACATTCAGTGAGACGCTCTCTCGCTACATCTTACTGATTTTAATGACGTGGCCTTAATGTCAAAAGAGATCTCTTCCTTAACACTTTCTCGGTTTTTCTCTTTCAGTGCTGATTCTCACGTCCTCACTGTATTCTGTCTAAATATCTGACAATTTGGCAAGAACACCTGATGTGGTGCTAGACCTATAATCAGGAGTTCTTGATATTTAACCTCTATTATCACATATTAAGAGGTATGGTTATATTGATTAATGTGAGGGATTAGTATAGCGTTTAATGGAGAGTTGAGATGTAGCACACACATTACTGGAGCTCATGCCCAGTGGATTTAAATGGAATTTCATTAAAGCTAAACGAAAGAATGATGACTTTTACAACTCCCACTGGCAGCATTTTTATAGGCAGACATTTCACACTAATGACTTGAATATGAAATAGTGACCCCATCGCACTAAGCACAGTTTGAGTAAATTGGGCTCACTGGTAAAATAACCTTCACCGCAGTGACTGCTTAATCTGTTGTTAGAGCTTCTTACAGCACGGGATCTTACAGTTCTCTGCCTCGGGACCAGGAGCAAGAACTTTAGTCTCTGCCCTCGCACCCAAGCTAATTTGAACATATTGGTAGTCTAGTTTTGTGATTAGTCAACAACAGCAGGCCTGTGACCCAGTTATTGGACAACTCTCTGCTCTATCCTTACAGGTATTTCACAAGTTGAGCAACAATAGGAAATACTGCATGCATAATTCATCTCCGTACATCAAATGTTTCCTAACAACACCGACCCAAGACAGCGAGGACAATCACAGTAAACATACGCACGTCTATCTATAATGCATATATGGATGGAAATACATGGTATCACTGACCCTGATATGAAATAGGACACATGAGCGTTGTACTGGCTGTGACACAAGCACAGTGTGAGTGTCGGCACCGCCCACTGTTGACGGTGCGTCTGTGATATCCATCTGTTTCTGGCCATGACTGGCTAACTGAAGGGAACCAATGGAGTGAGACCTGATTTGGTGTCAAACGGAGTGCTTGGATAAGGTAGTGTGTATGGATTTGGCGTATGTGTGTTGGATCACGTATTACAGCTTATGGTGTTTACGTGCATCCTGGTGAGAAGTTGTGCTAAGAGCCAGGTTTGAGTCAGAGTTGCTGTCCAGAATGGAAAGACGGGACAGGGAGCAGGTTATGCACAGGGGGGGGAAAATCTGTTAATGTTGTGACTAATCAAATGGACAGCTGTGAAGTGATCTCATATCCATATGCCATCCCAAAATTTCACACAATCGTGTTAAAGTGGAAAAATCAAGGACCATGTCCAAGGACAGCAAGTTTAACCTGCCATTGACTGAAATGTTGTTTTCCTCTTTTTAGCCTTATATTTCCCCTTTAACGCTTTATTTCTCAAACTCAAAGTTTAGGGGTTTAATTGTTCAAGTCTTGATTTTTATGTGAGTGGTGCAGTGGAGGCCAATATAAAACCCCTCTCCAGACTGATAGAGTTCCCAGCTAGAGGAAAAGAAAAAGTAGGAATAATAAAATTTAAATTGAATGTCAAGTGATGAGGCATGGTTACAGAAATATCATAAAAAAACACACTTACATCAGTCAAAACCATTCTCAGGTAATTTGTAGGCTATGAATGACTTCATAGCTACTGCATGAATGACATCAAACAACTGGAAGTGTTGCTGTACAACCTAACACAGCCTGCCCTTGATCACTCATGTGAGACACAATAAAATAATTGAAAGTGACAGCATGTGTAGTTAGACTGAACAAAAGACTTAAGAAATTAAGAGTGTGATATTATCGGCTCCTGCGCTGCAAAATGTCACTTATATAAAGGCCTCTATTGGCAGGCAGGGGGAAGAGGGCGGAAATGTTGTCTGAAATGATGAATTGATCTCAGTTAACTTATGGACGCTGGAAAACCCAGAGGTTGTCATTTAATGATAAATGGACGTAATACTGAGCAACGGGGACAGCAAGTCAAGGACTTGGGGAGGGAGGCTTAACACATGATGGATGATAATCATGCATACTATGTGGCATTTAAGCAAGTGTGATGGGGTGTGTGTGTGTGTGTGAGAGAGAGAGAGAGAGAGAGAGAGAGAGAGAGAGAGAGGGGAGAGAGAGAGAGAGGAAGGAGATCTTATATAAAATGTGTAAGTAAATGTGAAAACTGAATATCTGCAACAATAATTTTAGATTGCAGCGCATAGAGCAAAATACATACAGAGCAGCATTTTTAGTATAACTCCATTATATTTTGTTATCTAACTATTAATAATTTTGATGTTTATAAATGAAATACTAAATATAAAAATCATGTTAACACCTATTGTAAATTATCCAGTGCCTCTGAAATCATCAATCACATCACGTTTTTAAACTTTTGTACAAAAACTTATATTTTCAGTGATATTCATTTGCAAAAAACAGAAAAATTGACTAATAGCATTATTAATAATCATTTTCACCACGATAATTTAGTGGTGGTAATCTGATGGTGAAAGCTTTAATTTAAATGAACAAAGCACCAGAGGCTGAGATCTTCTGACTTTTAGTCTCTAGTAAAGCTACTGAAACACTGGAAACAAAATGCCTGGGTAAATGTCCATTCCAATGTTTGTCACATTGTTAAGTGTCAAGACGAAAAGAAGATGATAATGAAGTGTTTGTCACAAAGATAACGTCATTAGAGTTCCGACATGGACTCCAACAATCTATATTTCCAGCAGCCGCACAAACTTCATCTATCCTGGATCGACTTATACTGTATTACTCACTAAGGATGACACGAACATGAAAAAAGGTTTAACACGAGAGGCCAGATATGCAGCACTTAGTCACAGTGAGATAAAGAAATCATCTGTGGTGGATATGATCTTTCCTCAGTATGTTTTCAGAGCAGATGTTTGCTTTACATCATATCAGATCATGTTGCTGACAGTAGGAAGAACGGTAAAGTTTGTCTTGCATTAATTATGTCTTCAATATCTCCCATGGAGAGCTGTATTTTAATAAAGGAGCAGTGAGAACGAGTTGCTTACCGCTGCTGTCCCCGGTTCTTATGTCTGATGTTTGGGCCAGTGTAATCACCTCAGGGCGAAGATGACCAGCTCTGAATACTAATTTAAATCCGCAAGCTTTTTCACATTATTCATATTATGCATGTAGGTAATTACTCTTTACCAACAATCTTTGACGTAAGTGAATTAAAATGTCCCACAACACAAAAGGAAATAAGTCATTTTTAAATCAGGTGACGCAGCAGTCATCTTGCATTTTAAATACATTTGACTTTGTCTCGTGTTTTTGAAGATTTATGAGAAATGTCACACTAGTGATTTTGAGTTTGTATTTGTAATTCCTTTATGTTAAATAAAGACAATAGTTGCTGTGTAATATATGTTTTTGTAATATAAACAAAATGGTGACGTTGAATTGAGCAGATGTCTGGATTGTCCAGTTGGCTCGTGGTGAATTTAACGATAACATGTGTAAAAAAGGAAATTCCTGTGATTGACAGTTACCATAGGAACAAGTTGACTGAAAAATACCAACTCTGCAAGTCATCACACTTCACGATATTTGTTTAGCTCTCATCATCTTATTCTTTGTTTAGAAAATTATTCCAACATGATAATATATCTGATATGTTCATCTACTATGTGCTCTTATGAAGACATTGGTGTAAATGGTCAACACTTGGATGTGAAATCTGTTATAAGATAATGGAGTCAAAGTGAATATCAAGAATAGATAGGGAATCATCTGATAAAAGACAAAGTAAGTGCAGAGATGCTTTATTAAGATCTCATTTGTTACCTAAATCTGGTCTAGTTTCCTAACAAATTCAGAATATGATAAGCTTAGGGCATGAAAACAGTAATATTCTATTTCAGAAGTGATGTCTAGTTGTGTTTGGGAGTCAGGTCTTTTAAATGTCCTCAAACAAATCAATGCTCAGAAGATGCAGCAGTCTGTTGGCACAAACACTGACTGTGTGTTTGTTCCTGTTCCAAATGATAATAGAAAAGTCACCTACAGTCAAAAAAATAAACCAGCAGTGTGTCACTCACACCTCTCTGTTGCCAAACAGCTCACAGAAGCAAATCACCGTCACTGTGAAAAAGCTGTTTGAAACCAACAAAGGATCACGTCTGTCACTCACAGTTGCCAAATCTTATTAAAAACAAACAAACCAAATGTATCTGTCAGACTGAACAATGCTCACTATACATCATAGCTTCACTCACCCGTCCCTGTTTTCATCGTCATCGGCGTTGGAGAGGAGCTGAGAGCCGGCCAGCGAGAGGTCCAGAGCCGCCAGGGGCAGATCTCTGTAGCCAAAACTCACCAGCTGGACCGGAGGAGCCAGATACTGGTTCTCATCCTCCACAGGCTGCGAGATGATCTCCAAGTCCGAAAGACCTGCCTGCTCCATTTCCCTAGACACATGCCAACACCAGCAACACGAAGACAAAATACAAACAAACATGCAAGAAGAAAGCGGAGACAGAGAAGAGAAAAAAGCATACATTACTTCAAACAAAAAACACGCATTTCTCAGATAAGTTCAGAGATGTTACTTCACACTTCTACAATGCACTTTTGAATAACCTGGAAGTGAGGAAGTAAAACCGAGCGAAAATGGCAGTAAATGACTTCATATTTGCAACAATAATGGTTGGTCGATACCTTAAATTGCATAAAGTGAGCATAATGCAAATAGTTGGTGCTTAATTGGTGTCATTTTGGTGGTTTTAAGGAAGCCATCATTTTAAAAAAAACATGTGAGGGAAATAAAGAAATATACTAAATACTTTGAATGTCAAAATCCCAGTTGTGACATTTACTAATGATCATAAAAGCTGGATCACAGAGCAGAAGAAAAGGACAGAAAGGTTTGCTGAAGAACTGACTGTATGCTCATGAACACAAAAGCAGTGCAGATAAAAAAAGACTAATTATTCTGCCTGGCAACTTCACTAAAAACACATTCTTATTTACAGTGATGGCCTCAGGGAGTGAGCAGGGAGTGAGCAGGGAGTGAGCAGGGTTACACACAAACACCCACTGAGCACAGGGAGCTGCTGAGGACTCTCAGAGTTCTGTGATGAGGACTAGAGGAGATGCAGGTCTTTGCCTTCAAAGACACTGATTCCTGGGGGGAGTGTGTGTTTTCGCGACTGTCCACATTTTCTAAAGCAGCCTGAATATTCGAGTCGCTATCATCCAATAGAAAACAAACTTAATTCATAACAGCACAACGCAAACAATTCAGATATGAATAGCCACAAACAATGATGAAGAGTAAGAGGAGGGTTAAGAAATAAACAGAAAACAGCAGATTCTTTGGTAATCTTATCTGTTTACCGCTGCTTTTCCACTGAGGTCATATTGCAACCATGTTTCCTCTTTTAGAAATTGTATTGTTTTCCGTTTGTTTGTTATATAAAAACACTTACCTTGCTACATGATAATTTGACAGTTGAGACATTGTAGAACGTACAAAACTCAAAAGTGTTCTTTATGTTACATGGTTGCTGTAACTGCTAAACATTTATATTATTTGAAGTTTGTTATGTTAGTTTGTTATTTTTATCAACAAATGAAGAACCAACCTAACAAAGGTACTTATTTGTGGCAAAAAGTTTGTCCTCAGCTACAGTCATGTAAGCTAGCAAGCTAATGTTTGATAGCTATGACTTAGGAGAATTTCATTATAGTAGCACATACTCTTTACTCACTTGATTGTAATCGAAAATTAAGTAGGGTAAAATATAGTGAACATCATCACATTGTTTTGCTAGGTGAAAGGTGATTTGAATCACATTTGAAATTTGGTCAACATCTAGTTTATACACCTGACAAAAGTGACTGAAATACATCTTGAAATGATAGTAGGCTACTTAACATCCTTTGAGGAATATATGTACAGTATGCCCCATGTTGTTGGGGCAAAATTGAAAAACAACAAAACATGTTCTACTTGTTTCAATTATACCTTTAAAAAAACACAGTTAAAGAGTACCTTGGTTAATTTAAACACTTAAAAATAAACAGGTCTGTTTAAGTTCTATTTTAATCCCTCATAATGTCAATGCATTTTTTGTCAATGCATTTTTTATGTATTAATCAGTGATCTTTAGGAGGTATTTCAACAAGATTAGTAATGTAGTAGTAGTAGTTGTTGGATGTTAATCTAATAACTATGGCAACGTTTATTTGTGTTTGTACCAGCAAACCTCCACCCTAAAACCCCCGGAGTCCCTTAATCTTAATATCCAAACACATGAAGACTCAGTTGTGGGCCAGCATCACGTAACCCGGCGTGCCCACAAGCCCCAGTTGTTTAAAAGCTGGGCCATCTCAGTGGAGCGTGGAAACAAATGCTGAGTGCAGCTGCAGACTGACTCTGTGTGTGTGTGGTGTGTGTGTGTGTGTGTGTGTGTGTGTGTCTGTGTGTGTGTGTGTGTGTGTGTGTGTGTGTGTGTGTGTGTGTGTGTGTGTGTGTGTGTGTGTGTGTGTGTGCGTGTCCTGTGGTGTGTATTTTTAGACCAGAGCAGATGCTGGTGTATCATGTCTGTTGTGACGTCATCGCCTCTCTCTTTGTCAGCTGAGTGGATCCCCACTCTGATTCAAACGTCAAAGGAAGTCAGGAAAAGGGTGAATGGGCATGGGAAAGTAGAGCAAAAGTGGGAGAAAAGGGGGGTGGATATCAGGGGTTATACAAGAACAACAGGGGAGCGTAATAATGACAAAAGGAACTGTGAACAATAAAAAAAGAGAAGATTGATAAAAAATAAAAATAAAAGGTCACAAAATAAAAATGTATGAAAGAGACAGGAGGAAATAAGATTGATCATAGATTGGGCAAATTGAAGAAGAAAGTAGAAGTACACTTTTCGTTTCTGAATTCTTCACTTCCTCTCCTTTCTTTTCCTACAGTCATTTTCAAACTGTCGTGACAAAGAGCACTGAGTGCCCTTAAATATTCTGAGGAAAAAATCACGCTCTCTGACGGACAGGCATACCTTTAGTAAAGGACAGACAGGTAAACAGACAGGAAAGGGAATATAGATATGCAGGGGGATAACAGATAACCCCCAACACACACACACACACACATACACCTTCACACACAAAACCACTATTTATTCAAATATACAGTGATAATGTCAACGCTAAAGGACCTTTGATGCGATCTTGTGTGACCTGAGCTGTTAGAGGGCAATGTGTGTTTGTGTTTGTTTTTTTCTGTGTGTGTGTGTATGTGTATGTGTATGTGTGTGTGTGTGTGTGTGTGTGTGTGTGTGTGTGTGTGTGTGTGTGTGTGTGTGTGTGTGTGTGAGGACAGTCTGTTATGGGAATAATGGAGACTTCCACAAAGCCACCAAGGTTGATCTGATCTTAACTCATGACTCTGTGACCGTACCAGCCAAATGTAAAAAATCTATTGAAGAACATATAATATATTCATTATCTGTTATGTTTAATTAAGAAGGCTATGTAACTAACAAAGCAACTAATTTCCTTATTTGGTATAAATAAAGTATATATATATTTATATATCTATAGCTACAAATATGCAAAACTCATGCAACCGGCTCATGTTGCTAAAATGACCCAAACCAGCAGTAAAAGGTATAAAAAGAATATTTATTGTAACTGTAACCTGAAATCATAATAAAGCACAGCCACCGCAGCCCATTAAACCAAACAAGTGAACAAATGGAGAGTTTGTGAGATGAAAAGCAACAGAGCATGAATATAAGAAAAAAAGGCACCAGCTGTAGTTATGTCCACTGAACACACATCCAAATGATTGAGTCACAGCCATTGTAGGCAGGTGTATCCTAACAAACTGTTTCAGGTGAGTAAGCATGTGCCCATCGCCGGCAAAGACCTGGAGCTGATCTCAAAGTCTTTGTCCCGTATACATTCTGTATGAACAGTCCAGATGTATCTAGTTATTTATGATTAAGTGGATTTCTCCCTTTGAGCAAATCGAATTAAACATTAGTTGACGTGGTCGAAGCAGATTGAAAGAAAGTTACAACACAAAGGTTATTTAATATCAAAATAACTACAAGAATACTTTACAGTCTAATGATTTTTCACTCTGATATAGTGATGCGAGTTAAGAGTGAAAGCTTCTTTTCAGAATAGAGGTACAGATCCCAAGAGTAGTCTATAATCACTGCATGTATAGCATACAACAGCATGTTCCTTTGTTTTTTTATTAATAAAAACCCTCTGTTTTCAAGGAGAAGCGTTATTGCAGTGTAGTCTGGAGAGTTGCTGCCCTCATCCCAATTTGATGGGATTATTTCCCTTGGCAAGAGGGCCTTACATTTCTACGAAGTTGCATACTCTATATAGTCAACAAGATATTCACCAGAGGCTGTGATGCTGTTGACTCATGTAAAATACAATATGTATTATATGAGTCAAGAAAACAGATATGACATTTCTGTAGGCAGCAGCTTTTAATAATTGTAGTAGTGTATAGGTTTAATAAATATATGCATACTCAATAGATTAAATAATAAGCACAATGAGAGAATAAAACTGCAGGGCAGAACATGTGAGAACATCTGTAAGCTTGAGAAAGCCTGTCAAAAATACAGTTAAAGTTAAAATACTTAAGAGAGGACTTCATAGTGAGTTAGCTTTATATGCTTACACACGTTGTTAAAAGCTCAAAATATCTGTGATAGTAGGTGGCAGGTTTTACAAGTGATCAATTGATGCAACAGCTTGCCACAGATTCATCTCATTTAAAAAGCCCTGTATTTATAAGCCTTTTCACTTTGTGTCAATTCATAAATATATATATTTTTACCAAAGTTCAATACAGAGGTGAGACGATTTGTGTTTATTCTGTGATTCTCCTGCAGTTATGAGATGTTCTGGGCTCAGTGGTGATGTATCTCTGAGCAACAGGCTACTGTAAAAGTTTAAACCACCGATTTTTTATTTTCACTGCAATTATTGCATACTTAATCATGGATACATAATTTAGTTGAGGCTCTGAATTGCAAGTTTCTCCTAACTTATTTAATCTTTCGTGTCCACCAGTTATTGTTTTAATTTAAAATATGCAGGGCAACATCACTATGCCTTAGTTAGTTATGCAACCAGTCATGCACTAAAAAAGGACTGACCGAGGCGATGCTTGTGTTTTCATGTGTCCCAGTAAAATGTTAAGTGCCAGGATTTAAAAGTACGTTGTTGTTCTGCAGGAAGTTGTATGTGCCTCTTTGTCGAATACCTTTACACTTATTTTCCTTGGCAAATTCCTAATTCCTACTCTGGATACGCAGTATTACACCACAGCGGGTTGGCCTGATAGATGTTGGGCCCTCCACACTTCTCCTACACACATCATCTCATCCATACCACCTCTCATCTGCAGCGCAGCAGCAGGTTGGCTCTCTTCCAGAACAATCAGGACCGTACACATAACCACTCATGACAGACTCAAGCTGTCCACAGCCCGCAGGCTCACAGCTTACAGTAATGTACCTGCTGCACTGCCTGCTGCCAGTTAAGATATCAGCTGCAGCACATGGATGGGAAGCAATAGGGTTAAAATGCATTTTGAGATGTGATGATTCACTGAATGTCTGTTTTGCTTGTCTGACAAAGTTACATTAATGTTGCATGGAAATATAAAAAAGCACACTCATTCTCAAAGTCAGCTGTGAATCAAGGCTTCTGATATTGAAAATAAATGTTGCAAAGATTAATATTATAGAAAAAACAATATGTTTTTTCCAAACTACTTGCGTTAAAATTGGTCCGTTTGGCAGATAAATGTTAAAAAGTAATCATATTGTTCCTATTACTTGTTGAAGAACATGACTATGACTAAAGTCCCAACAATGATGATGAAAAAGACGAAAAGACGAAACTGCCTGTTTCTATCCAAGTACAAATATAAATTCTTTATTTTTTAGCTGTCTTAAATACAAATACTGACCTTTCTGAGTATCCCCGATGTTCTTATCTTACAGAATGGGGCAATTGCAACATTCTCAAAAACATTATTTCATGGAAAGACTAAAAGGACTGCAATTGCAGAAGAACACCCACAGGAGAGAAGTGATATTCAGGGGAGCAGGACTCCCTGGGGGTGGCAGATAAAAGCACATTGTGGACTGTAGAGTCGTGGGCCAGGTAGGAAAGGTCATTTTGTGACAAAAGTTGCTCAAGGGACTTTACTGAGCAGCACCAAAGCAGAAGGTCATGTTAGTAACTGGGAGCCAGTGGAGCTGAAGAACGTGCATCCTCCGTCACATGGAGGTGTCTCGCTCATGACCCATGGGTCCTCTTTGCAATAAGACAGACATACAAGCAGTGTTGAGGAAATAAAATAAATACTCTGACCTTGTTTGCTTATTACGAATGTTAGCAAAAAAAAATGTTAGCAAAAGCATCTATATACTATTGGCTCTCAGGCTGCCTCTTTTCACCCTCTGTCTGAGACCAGAGCCCCATCTGCTCTGATTGGTAATCTGGCCGGCACTGTTGTGATTGGTCAACAGCATAGAGATGTCCCGCCCCTTAGCCTATCACCTACAATGTGTTGGAACTAGAAATGCAACCGTTACATAGTGATGTCATTATGTCAGGGAAGTAAACAAAGGGTTCAAGTGTGTGGGAGAGAAACTCCCTCTGGAGGGAACTTTGGGATGTTTGCCATTGCAGACCATTTACATGCACCTAACCCTAAACAACACACTACAGGAATGGGAAAACCCCCAAAAGCATAACAGGGATCTTTAAAATGAACTTAGTACGTTAATATCCTGTTTGAAATCAAATTGGACACAGTTCATAAATCCTAAATTCCACCTACACTCTGCTTCATGAAAATAGGATCTACTATTCTTGGAATGAGATTGACTTCATAGCAGTCACATTAGCAATAACACAGTGTTTGGGTACATTAGGTACTTGATTTGTGTTTTTCAGGTAGGCTGGTACAGTCGAAAATGCTGCCATGAAATGTGGATTTGATAAAAATCTGACATAGTTTGCTTTCATGTTTTGACATAGTTTAAATATATGCATCTATAAAGAAAATGAACCCTAAAACTATGAGCCATTATTTCCACACAAAACATCAAACATGGGTGTTTCGGTGCTTATCACCTCCTCTTGAAAAGCCCAATGCTAGCTTGGAAAAAAGACTTTCTGTGGAAGTAAAGAACATATATTTCCAACCTGGCACATTTCATCCCAAACCACACTCAGTGGACCACAAGATCAACACGCACAGATTAGGCTGTCTGACTACAACGCCTAAGGATCTAAAACACAACCCAAAACTTGGCCGGAGCATGGAGACACAAAGCAGGTGTTCTCTGCCCCCAACAGCTGCTGAGGAAAACTTTGGAGAAGCTGGACATCACTGTGTATTAGTGTTAAAGACTCATCGCATACTAGTATGTGCACTGGTGGAGGAACAACAAACACTGCAAAGTATTCTACAAGTATATAATAATTATGTCTCGGAAACAACAGCACAAAGACATTCCACACTTGTGTTTGTTGTAGCACCACAAACTAGAGAAAGGTCTTTTTCTTGCTGCTAGGAAAGTAAAGACAGTGAGTAATGTGTGCCTTTGCTGCTGACTCACATACAACGGAATATGGATTTCACATCAAAAGATGAAGATGAAGCAGAAGAAAGCTTTTACCTACGGGACATCCAGATTAAAACATGCTAAAACAGTGGTACCAGCAGAAAAACAGTTCTTCACCTCCCCTTTTGCATTTTGGTCAATATACACCTCAGTAAATTCACCCACCAGTCTTTTTAAAGCAAAACTTGGTATTTAGCACCATGTTCATGTTTTTTAGGACAAAACACCTGTCACTTCTACAGAATTTACAGATTGCTTCTTGTAATTTCCTAGAATACCCAATTTAACTTCCAGAGAAACTTTTTTTTTTCACGCCAGAGGATATTAATGAAGTCTGCCAGGCACATTAGCTCATTAATAATATTACAGATTAAACTATGATGAATTGGTGGACTGCACAATGGGTTGTTCTGGCCCTAATGTGACCAGTCTCTTATCCGACCTTTACAGATACAAGCAGTATAAGACACAGGAGACACAGAGACCCTCCAGGGGCAGGACTAAGAGAGCACATGTACAGACGCTTGCTTCATAATGGAAAGAGGTACGTGGTGGACCTTTTTACACTGTGTCAGTTTCCAATAATAGATAATTTTTTAATTTCTGCAGACACTTTAGGGAATACAGGTCTTGAAAGACTGAATGAGTGAAAAGGCAGATTCCTGTGGACTTGTTAAACTGACTGACTTGTTTCTTTGTTTCTATGCGCTGTATTTTTGCATATAAAACAAGAATAGGAGAGTAGCAGTATATTCTACACATTTATATTTTAAGTGTTGCCTGATGCATATTGAGCCTATACTAATAATTCAGCTGTTTTTCTTATTAAATTGTGAATGTTTAATTCAGAGAATAACTGCCAATTGTAATATATAACCTCTTTCCTGCAGACTGATTAGTTTGAAATGTCAACATTATCATAATATATAATGGAGCTGTAAATATATGGTAAAGTCAGTAAAGATAAGGAAAATACTATAAAAGATCTAATATCTTCAGCATTACTCAACTATGATCACCACTATGAACCTTCTAGACACTTACTAAACTAAGTGTAAAATCTGTGGAGTGCCCCTTTCATTTGACCTACTGATTGACAGATAGATCACTAACACTTCAGGTCAAATGTTTTCAAATCCATTGCTCCTTTTTTACAGACAATAGCTGATTAACGACATTTTACCAGTTTTGAAACAGCCTATTAGACAGAAGATAAGGCCACACGTAGTAAAAATGCTCTCAACAGGGAAAAGACCCCAGGTGCTTGTCAACTGTTACCCTCTGAAGAAAAGAGGCAAAGCCATCAAACCTCTACCCCCTCCAGTGGCATTGAGTAAATAAACAACAGGGTTAACAGGGACATGGGGAGAGAGATGAACGAGACCGGAAAGGTGGACCACTCGGAATCTAAAAAGGGAAAATTTACCTAAAATGCAATTAAATGTATACAGTTATGATGTAAAATTTCACAATATGAACACATTTTTCCAGTCAGTCACAAATCTCGGATATTGTAAGGAGACATAACATGGAATTGGTTGACTAAAAGCAAACAGTGTGTAAGTTAACTGTACATTTCTCAAGTATGTAATTAAATATATATATATATATATTCTTATTTGTGCTTCGCGACATTCCCTATAGGGAGTATTGTACTTTTTTTTTTAATACATTTATCTAACATCTCAGTTATAGTAACTTTTCAGATTAAGATTATCGATTAAAAAAACGATATGATAAGCTTGTAAAATACAAAGAATAAACCAATGGCTCCCAGCCTTTTTGGATTGTGACTCCAAGTCTAATGCCCTTGAGATAATACTTTACCTCAAGTGGAAATAAAACCATATTTGTTTCTCATGTATTTTTACACCATACTTAACTGATCATCAGTCTTAGTGAAAGCCGTTTGTGTTGACGGTCTGTGAACAAAGTGAGTGTTATAGCTATATTCATCTGTTTTATGATGATTTCACCTAAAACACGGCATGATAGGACATTGCTACTGAGAACCACTGAGATGGGCTCTGTATGGGACCACGAGCAGAAAAAGCACAAATGGAGCAATGATTAAGGGCTATATATCTAGGTCAAGAGAACAAATGCAGATAATATAGTTAGGACGAGACAAATTAGAGTCATGCTACGTCAGCATAATCATTAGCAAAGAACACAGATTTCTAGTGTTCTCCTTTACCTCTTACTTTGTTCACACACACACACACACACACACACACACACACACACACACACGTTCCTCTGTAATGCATCAGCTGTTCTCACTACGCACTTTGAGAGCACAATTTATAAATGGAAAGCTTCGAGAGAACTTGGAGAGGAGAGAAGTTGTTGAAGAAATGTGTTCATTTGTAAGAAACACGGATAATATTATTAAATATACTGCATGTTCTTCCACAGAGGGATTAACATAGTGACCTGTGTTTGCGGCTGCAGAATGGACGCTCTGTGATCAGCATTGAGCAGTGTGTTTCTGCATCTCAGTGTGCGTCTGTGTTTAGCATTCAGAGTGACGAGGGTCAGAGACACCTCAACGGTAGCAGTGTCTGTGTGAATAAAGGTCATTATTTTAGAAAGGGGAGGCACAGAAAGACGGGAAATTGTGAAAGAGAGGAGATTGGGGTAGGACGAGGAGTTGAGATCAGAAATAAAGAAGCATGTTTAAAGCTGAAGTCGAATGTGAAAGGAAGAAGAAAGAAACCTAAAGATATGTCCTAAAAGCATTCCATTCTGCAAGCCTGACCATATATTTGAATGTTACATTTTGACCCATTGCTGCCATATGTGCGAAAATAAAAATAAATGCTGGTTTGGAAGATGAGGAGAGGGGGGAAGACAAGAAATAAAGGATCTGTACTCACTCAGCATTTGCCATGATGCTGGCTGATGGAGAGAGGAGGGGATGTTTGTCACAAGATTTCCTCTCAGTTCTGCCGGTTTTCTGCTGCAGTTCACCTTTTCACCTGATAGATGCTTCTTTCATGTTGAACCTGGGAAGAAAATGGTCATTATCGCAACTGAAGAAAAAAGTTATGACATAAATCCAATAGCCACAGTCGGCGGGGATCCAGAAAGTTAGTCTAAGGCCTTGTGTGTGCAACATTTCAATATAATTCAATCTAAATAAAGACATACAAACTAAGCAATTGTTAGACAGAGATAGTAACATTAAATCTGCTGATGTGATAGTTGTTTAGAAAATTGTTCTCTAGAGCATATACTTTGTTTCTTTTAACTGGTGATGAAAAATAGGTTTAATGTGGTGGAACTCATTGCTTTCATCACACACCATGAGAAACCTATTTGAGGGTCTCAGACAAGGAAAGTGGAAAATGTCAGACTAACAAAAATCCAAACCCTTGCAGCTTTAGAAGTCATAAATACTTTGAAAAGTAAAATTAAATGAATATCTTAGACGTCAAAAACAGACTAGATGTACTATTCTTCACTACTCACCAAACTACATTCCCCAAAAACAAAGAAACTTGTAAATGTAAACTTTAGATACCATTGCATTTATTTTCTTGGGTCAACCATACAATATTTAACCGAACTGGAGGCATGTCAGACTTTTCTACATGGATCCGAAAACTGAACTGATTTACTTGCTGGTATCAGATTGCAACTAAACTACAGTGTTGCACGCAACTACAAAACATCCTCGCTGTACAAAAAAGAATTATTTATTCGCACCTACCTGTGTGAGATTTACATTGTTGACGGGCTCTCGCGCCTCCCGCTGCCCCCTCGCTGATAGTAATGTCTCCCTCGGTGGCGATCAGAGTAAGTGAAGCAGCAGCAGGCTCGCAGTGTGTGTAGGCTGCAGCTATCCTTAGCACTTTTGCATTGGACGAGCATCACCACCACCGCTGCTGCTGCTTCCGCTGCTCCCACTTGCGCTGCTGCTTGGATTTCAGTGCAAAACGCAAGAAGCATCGTCACACGGCAAGATCATATTAGCATCTATTCAGACTGATTAAATCACGAAGAGTGCAACCTACTCCTGTTTGGGAGCGTTGAAAGGATGCTCCAGATCCAGGTCCAGGTTCCGCTCCTCAGCCGAGGGTTTCCCCGGCGAGCACAGCGGGGAACCCTGGGTAAGGAGCTGTCCAGGTGCTGAAGCAAAACCTCTCGAACGACCTCCTTCCACACAGCAGCGGCCGGGCAACGCGGAGAGATCTTCATCCAAACGCCATCAAAACATTGACGTTTTCGTGCCGGAGACAGTAGCCAATGAATCGTGTGACATTTGCATCGCTCCGGTCACGACATAGCAGTCTAAAAATGTTGGCCGTGTGTGTGTGTGTTTGTGTGAGAGAGAAAGGACGCGAATAGATGTTCCCAGTTCCCGATTGAGGCCAATTTGAGAGCGGATTATCGCCACAGATGATTTTATTAGCTTTACGCCTAGTAGGTCGTCCCTCTCCGTGTCACGAACGTTTTTTTTATGGTTTCCCAAAATAAAGATACTATGGGAATATAAATTGCCTTTACAGCAATTGGCTTAACCGTTTGTCATTCATCGGGATTAGCCAGTCGATGGTTAAAGCGCACATCAATCAATCTCAAGCGTCTCTTCCTTTATTTAAACACGCCTGGACGTGGGCTGCTGCAGATTTTATAGGCTGAGGCTCACATTTCAGGGTGTACGCAAATAAGGAAAAGTGGTGATCTAAATTAAAACAGTAGTAGGCCTGTAGTTACAACCGAGTAAGGAAGCGTAACGCCCATTGTGCAGGGACTGGCTCTGGAGATGCTGCTGTAGGGAATTTAACAGTGGAGTTAATGAAATAAATGGAAATGGCACACATCTACGTATTGGAAGTGATTTAATAAGGGAATAAGCAGAACAGATATGATTTGGCACATGTGGAAAAGTGCATCAACACCAAAACAACTTTGTTCAATTAAAACACTAACTTCAAATACACCTTAATATCATCCGAACCTATAAGGGTAGATGTGTGTATTAATATACAAAAGAGGACTTCTAATCATTTTAAAGTAAACAGTTGGAATTGTAGCTGCAGCCTTGATCAAAATGCTGAATCTTAACATATAACAGCTACTACCTGACCAACAGAATACACTGTGTATATACACACTGGAAATTGCACCTTCATGTAATCAGAATATTTTTCTTAGGGATGAAAAAAGCACCACATAACACATTAATAAAACATTAATGATTCTGACAGACCAATTTTGTACAAAGGCATCTGTAAAATGTTGATTTTTCTTTCTGAACATGCAGCTAGGTAGTTAGTCTCTGACTACACTATCAGGATTTCAAAAATACCTTTTACTACTTTAGCAAAGGAAACCAAATACATCATCGTCAAAACAATGACAAGGCTTTTTTTTCTGAGGTGAAATTGAGTTTCTGCTAGTCAGTGTAACTTACACAGCCAACAGGGCAACCGTTCTCTCTGCTCCTTCTGATTAAGGAGGCTTGTTTTTCTTTAAAAATGCAGGCGTGGAAGTAACTATTAAGCCCAAACATTTACAGCTGAAAGTAGGTAGTAGAAGATATGAACTGACGTGGACAAAAAAAGAGGCACTGTAAGACTGACAAATGTCCCTGTACCCAATAGAACCATGGCAGATAGATATCTTCCATAAGGCTAACACGTTTCTGTTAGTCTCATTGGTGAGATGAAAGTGTGAAAAAGGAAAAATTATGTCAAATCTACATAACAATAAAGAGCATTCAAATCAAGATCATCTTGATTGTGTGGAAGAGGGACCGCATTATTTACATGAATAGAAAGTGCCTGCGCTGAATCAAAAACTATTACAGCTATTTGTACTCACCTGCAAAGCAAACAGACCATGAGGTCGACGTCAGAAGGTAAGATATGCCTTCAATGTGTGTCAAATTTGGGAAAATGATATACATATATTTTATTAGAGTGATCTATCACATTTTAATACTAAAAGAGAAACATCAGTTGTATTTTATCTTTGAACTTTGTGAAACTCTAGTTCAGATATGAGGCTGTGTTTACACACACAGTCTCAGAGGATTTCCCAAATGATGCCATTACCATGATGGCTAAAGGGATCATTTCCTGCTTTACAAGCAGAACGGGTGACAGCAATATTCTGAGTCGTAATGCGAGTAAAACTCTGAACAAAATGTTTCTTGTACCGACAGCTGTAGCAAACAGGAATATTAAAGGTTGTGTTTTCCTTCCGTTGGTCCTTTGTGATGTGGGTCGGTCAGCCTACATGGACGAGGGTCATGACTGTACTGTACTCGTGCTGCAGACTCTCCGTGTCAGTGTCGCACAGCGTGTAGTCTTCTTTTACAATTCGGTCGCAGCCGATCTCACCGTTTCCGAACAGGCCGAAGAGCGGGGTGTTGGGGAACACCTTGTGAAAGGCGTCGGCCTCTACGTTGGCCTGGTCTTTGTAGAAGTTTTCACCTCTCCCCAAGCAGGCGAACATAAACCCAATGGTGTTCTTCTCGGGAATTTTGGCTGCTTTTAGCCGCCCGATGGTGGCCTCGGCTGCCTTTGGGCTGGTGATCTCTTGGTCCAAGAGCACAGACGCCCCTTGCACTTTAGGGCCACTCAGGGCGAGGCCCGCCACACCGTATTGACCCTGCAAACAGCTACAGATTGAGAGGATAGGAGAGTGAGAATATAGCAAATAGAATACAGAACAAAAGTGAGGCTGCTAATTTAACTCAGCAAGTGGTAAAATCATAACTTCAAGTCTTTAAATCCAATCAAATCCTTTTGGCAGTTCTTTAAATGGTTAGGAATTGTTGTCCTGATGAAATGTTATTGAAAGTGCTGATGATGAGCTTTCTAGTGGGAATTTAGGAATTTCCTTCTGGTTTTTGGGTGGTTGTTATTTTGTTTTACCTTTTTTTTTTGTGTCTTATTTTGAAAGTGTAAGGTTTCGATTTACACAACAGATCTTTTGTCTCTGTAACCTGCGCATCACTAGTTTCCTCTGCCCTTTTAACTATATCTGGTACAATGTATTTATTGTATTACATTACATTACATGTCACTTGTTAGACGTTTTTATCCAAAGCGACTTACATACTCAATACTGTGGACAATCCCCACAGGAGCAATTTGGGGTGAAGTGTCTTGCCCAGGGACACAACGACATGCTGACTGCAGTGGGACTCGAACATGCTACCCCTGATTCCAAGTCCAGCACACTATCCACTGAGCCACAGCCTCCCTATATATTGTATATTTGCACTGTTTAATACAGGGGTCGGCAACCCGCGGCTCTTTAAGCCCTCTACTCTGGCTCCCTTGAGTTTAGACAAAAATAAGAAGGAAATAAAATAAAAATATTTGTAGGACTATTTATATTTTGTTGCACGGTTGAAAATGTTTCGTATCTTGTATTTTGAGGTGATACTGTGACACATAACATTTTTTTAAAAACGGTTTTAATTAGGTCAACTAAAATATGCGTCATATCCTGCTACGGTCCCGCACCAGCGCCTTTTCTTGCAGGCGAATAACCTGACCCCCGGCTCGATGAGCGAACTATGGAAACATCAAAGAAAAGAAAAGTATGGGAGGAACAGAGGGTTTAATTCTGCGTGGAGAGAGTTATCTGCTTTCACAGCAAACGATGCTGGTTACCGGTATGTTTGATATGTGGAGAGGAGTTGTCAAAGGTGCTGCAGCCTTTACGTATGGGAGGGAAAACACGGAAGAGGAAGACAGCTGACGATCTTTAGTCATAATTCAATCAGTTAACTCTTTTTAGGGTTCAGCTATATGTTTAATTTATTTCAAACTGGGCCCATTTTAATTATATTCATTTTCTTCAAATGTGCAGAGGACTCCCCAAGTGCTGTGTTGATTTATTTTAAAGTAGGCCTGTGTATTTTTCTTTTTTTTTTAACTCTCCTTATAAGAGTTCTTTGTTTATTATTAGAGGTAAACTGTTTTCTATAATGTAATACATAATAAATGCAAAAAAACTGTAGTTTTTGTCTATGATAGAACCATATATACAACTTTATAAGCTATCAAGCTATCAAATATGTTTTGCGGCTCCAGACAAAAAGAAAATGGTGGAAAAGGGGTCAAAATTGCTCTTTTGGTCAAAAAGGTTGCAGACCCCTGGTTTAATACAATAATGAATTAAGCCTCAAAGAAACGTAGGACATAAAATGAGAGGGAATTCTCAATAACTATATAACTATTCAGTCAAACTTTGTTTCCCTTTCAATTGTTGTTATTGTAATAAAAGCTTAATTCTTCCCAAAATGGCTAAGAAACAGCTGTGATTTAAGTGAAAGACTGTCACTCACCAGTGTCTGGGAGGAGAGAAGTAACTGTCCACCAGCCCTCCAGCAATGAGGGCATTGCTCTTGGCCAGCGGCTCCAGTATCTGGACCAGAAAGCGCGCTGCTCCGTTTTGACACGGCTCGTAGACAAACAACAGAACCACACGCAGCTCCGGGTTGTCAACTAGTCCTGGAAAAAAAGTACACACAGGAGAGAAATTGAAAAAAACAAGAACATGGTACCTTTACAGGATTACTGAATAATTGTTGTGAGCCTCTCTCACCTGCTTCCTTCAAGGCTGTTGGGGACATGGACTTCTCGCAAAAATGAAAGGGCTTGATGTTGACCCCCTCTATGCTGGGGAACATGATGGCAAAGCCCGCCTCCCCCTCCTGGTACTCCTTAGGAACGCTGGAGAACGAGCCGCTGGGCGTCACTGCACAGAGGAGCAGGCATGAGTTCGAAATTAAGTTTTGGTTAGTATCTTACAAGTCGTGTGAGATGAAGGCCTGTGAGTTGTTATAATAGCCTAAAAGTAAACAATTTTTTCTGACACTGAGTTACTCTTGATGGCCGATGGAATGTTGAAAACAGTGTTGACTTGAAGAGTACATTTTGACACAAGACTTATATTCCAAAATGACATATCCATAATAAAAGATACATCTATTACACCCTGCCCTCCAATTACAACAACAAAAGAAAAATGATAATACAGTAAGCATCTAGTGGCCATTTAGATGAACTGCAGCTCACGGCACTATTAAATCAACCTTCAACTTTGGTCATTTCAAAACTCAAGACAGCAATGCAAACCGCAGGAAACACTTCAGCAAATTGAACAGGAGACCCTCACTGTCCCTGAATGAAAGATACATAATTCATATTTACTCAGCCTCGGACAGACCAAAATATACATAAGGAACACCCACACAGCGGGTATGGTTGCACAACCAATCGATAGCATTAAAGGCACGTTTAAACAGGCGCAGATAACAGAGTTTAGCAGAGAGATGAGCTACGGTGCAAATGAGAAAACAGGACGTTAACCACCAGTACACCGTTTACATTTTAGGGTTACAAAATGTTGCTGCGCTAAACCCCTGCTTTGCAACCCAACTTTTACATTACAAAAAGATGTAACTGTATTCAAAATGAGCAAATACAGCACATTAGTACCTCCCATCCTCCACGGTGGGACAGTTCATGGATTTCATAATGCAGAAATACTGGCCTGTGTCTGCTGGGACGTGTCATGTCATGTCTATATTACCATTCAGCCCCACTAAAACACGCATTAATAATGAGACCAACCTGTGGCTATATTGCAGACTTATTACAAGTAATCTTTAAATTCAATCCAATCAAAGATGAATCCAATTGAATCAGACGTGCTGTGCGCAGTGACCTTGTGCTGTCCCTCAGCTGCAATATCACAAAATGAGTGTTATCGCAAACAGCTGAGGCTGCCATTAAACCTGATAGATGACGGGAGCCTGATAAGCCATCATCAAGAAGAAAGAGAACATGGCTGATGGAGAGTCACTTCTCCGCAGGGTTGTGATTATATGGAGGAATGGGGAGCACAGCACCAGGCAGACTAGGCCATCTATCAGAGGCAGAGGAGCGCCAGCCACCAGTGGTGCTTTCCAACCAGGCAGATTAATGCTTAGTCCTCTAAGCTGAAAGGTGAACTATTCATCTTTAATCAACTTAAGCTTTGTTTTCTGTGCATGCTATGAGACAAATATGCGAAGGCCACATATTTGTACCATCAAAGTCTTAAAGCTCATATAATAAACCTTTTTATATCAACATTGAATCAAAGGATTCTCTTATGTAGCAACCCATACTTTGGTCGCATTCACACCTAATAGTCACTTTTCTGGTGCGCACCAGACGACAGTTTGTTACATTGTTTCATTTTTCAGAAGGTTCGGTTTGCGTTCACACGGGCAAAACTCAAACGGACCATAAACTTGAAACACAAGTCATGTGCTCGGAAATGCTGTTCAACAATTGGTCAGACATTAAGGGGGTAAAAAACGCAAATCGCGGCAATTTCTACCGTAGCCTCCGCCATGGAGCATCGGCAGGTTGTTTTCATGCTGCTGTTAATCTGGAGATCAACAGACTCTAGCGAACGGCTCATAAGATTATACAATCAGACGACGTGCGTTAAAAAACATTATAACACATGAGACGTTCTGCACTAAGGAGGGGCTTCACTCTTTCGCTAAAGATTTTGAAGACATCCGCATTCTGACTCGTAAATACTACGCTTCCTATGTTTTGGTGCGGACTGCGTTCACACCAGCGATGAACCGCTCCAGAGTTCACCAGCAAGCGGTTCGAGACCACCTCTTTTAGGCGGACCAGAGTTCTGTTGCTTAGTTCACATCAGAGGTGTGTTCACACCAACCCAAACGAACCAAGCGGTTGAACACACCAGGGTTCAATTCAAACGGACTAAACAAGGCTGGTGTGAATGCGACCTTTAATGAAGGGGGTTTGGCAGGGATTTAATGTTGATCTATATGAATGAGGAAATATGAAAAGAGGAACACTTACTGACTATGCCCGGTGCGACCACACCCATGATGTCACAGCCTTTGGGGAAGAACCGGTTCACTTCTTCAAATGGGTCCAGACTGTGGCGCCTCATTTTTGCTTCTGAGTAGTGGAGAAAAAAGTTCATGATGATTCTTATCCTTTTTACTGTGTTGTATCTATTCGTTCTACTGAAAAGTAATTCCACTGATTTAAATCAATGTATAAGGTATATTAAACTACAGGTAACCATAGAAACCGGGAAATAAACTTCATCACTACTTATTGTGGCTATAAAGAAACTCTGAAAGAAACCTTTAATACATGTTTCTGGTTCAAGCAATTTGTGCTTTAAGTGCTGAATGACTTCAAAAAGGATGTGCAATATGTATGTATTTTAGAATTCATATAATTGAGGTGAGGTTCTGGGGTTTTTCAGGGAATTAGGTATTTTCTGTAAAATATTCATCTTTGTGAACCATCTTGAACATAAGGCCCAAAGCTGTTAATAGCTGTAAAGCTGACCTCAGTTACAAATGTATCCATCTGTCAGATTTTAAACACATGTGCATAACACTTCTTGAATGTGAATGCTTGTGGTTTTCTCTGTGAGTAGAGAGAATTCTTCTACAACACATCGTTAAATGAACACAATGTAATGAATTCCAACAGCACTGTCTAATACTAACGTTTATTTTGTCTGTAGCAATACGCTTGTCCATTGAAGGCCTCACAGTCTACCAGAGCCAGCACAGTTTTGGGCAGGAGAAACACTTTCTGAAAAGAATCAGAAGGAAAGAGCATTTGTCAAAATGCAATACATCACCCAACAACTTTTTTTTTGTATACAAGGGATAAAAACATTAGCTCCAGGACACATTTACAGGTTTCCCCAAGACTACAAAAGATAATAGTAGAGATCATTTCTGGCTTTGTATCATTGCATGTTAAGCAAATCTTCAAAACAATACTACCAAATGAATGTGTATCATACTATGGCATGTTATATAAACTATTATCTTTAACTTTGTAATGTGCAATGGCCAATTATAGGTCTTCAGAATCAGTATATAATATTGATCCCAGGGGAATTTAGGTTTTGTCAGTTGCTCCCATTCTAAAGACAGACACAATCATTTTAAGAAAAGAAAGAAGAAATATGTTAAGAGAAAATGCTTTATAGTACACCATTTAACATAAATACATATGAAATAGTACTAAAAAACCAGGCCCTTAAAGAAAATATACAAAAATATATATCAGTGTTAATTCATATATGATGATAAACTGAACTCATGATTAATTGTGTCAAAATGTAATAATTGGATGAATTGAAATATTTGTTGAAAGTACGAAAAAAGAAATGCAGTATTATTGCTAAAGTAACCAAAGTTGAACTGCTGCAGTGTAAAGAATTGCATTGTCAAGTCAGGATGGCACAGTTGAACAATATGTACAAAAGAATGGTGAGTTATTGCTGCTGACAGGGAGAAAGTGTGTCCAATGGTCAGTCTATTTTCGCTTTTAACGTCAAACAGCTGTTCATGACGTACCTCCACCTCCTCGGTCAGCATGTTGCAGAGAGCATGGTTCTTCGGGTTGGACGGTCCGCAGGCGGACACCCAGTCCAGCTGCTGCTGGGTCCTCAGCACCCTGCGGGCACAGTTCCTCCACAGCCTGCACACACTGAGGAGAACCATAGACAGAGTGAGGAGAGCCACACACACACCGAGGAGAACAAACAAAGTGAGGAGAGCTACACACACTGAGGAGAACCACAGACAAAGTGAGGAGAACCACAAACACACTGAGGAGAGCCAGACACACACTGAGGAGAAAAAAAAGTGTGAGCAGAGCCACACACACTGAGGAGAACCACAGACAAAGTGAGGAGAACCACAAACACACTGAGGAGAGCCAGACACACACTGAGGAGAACCACAAACAAAGTGAGCAGAGCCACACACACTGAGGAGAACCACAAACAAAGTGAGCAGAGCCACACACACTGAGGAGAACCACAAACAAAGTGAGGAGAGGCACAAACACACACTGAGGAGAACCAGACACACACTGAGGAGAACCACAAACAAATTGAGCAGAGCCACACACACTGAGGAGAACCACAAACAAAGTGAGCAGAGCCACACACACTGAGGAGAACCACAAACAAAGTGAGCAGAGCCACACACACTGAGGAGAACCACAAACAAAGTGAGCAGAGCCACACACACTGAGGAGAACCACAAACAAAGTGAGGAGAGGCACAAACACACACTGAGGAGAACCACACACAAACACTGAGGAGAACCACCAACAAAGTGAGGAGAGCCACACACACACTGAGGAGACACACACTGAGGAGAGCCAGACACACAGTGAGGAGAACCACAAACAAATTGAGCAGAGCCACACACACTGAGGAGAACCACAACCAAAGTGAGGAGAACCACACACACACACACTGAGGAGAACCACACACACACACACTGAGGAGAACCACACACACACACAGACACACACACACACACCAAACCCACCTGCTAGACTGGTTGAAACTTGGTATGAGAGTTAACGTTAGCTAGTGGTGTAAAGTAACTAAGTACATTTACTCAAGTACTGTACTTAAGGACAATTTTGAGGGATTTGTACTTTGCTTGAGTATTACAATGTTTTGCAACCACAATACAAAATGTAACAAGTGTACTTTTACTCCACTATATTTATTTAATACCTTAAGTTAAGTTACATATTTGGATTAATTATGTAAAATATAATCAACACTTAAATCAGACTTTAGCTACACCTGGAGTAAATTCACAAACTACCCTGCAGTATACAAAGTCATTAAAACTAGCTGCACCTTTACCAGCTTTGATAACACTTTAATGCATCAAAATTAAAACTATATATATATATATATATAACATTTTGAATGCAGGACTTTCACTGGTAATACAGTATTCCTACACTCTGGTACTTCTACTTTCACTGAAGTACAAGGTCTGAGTACCTCTCCCACCTCGGACGTTAGCTATGCTTCTGTCGGGAAAACACAACTGGGCAGCTGCAAGAAATTACACACCAAGGTTGACTAAAAGGACTGTTTAAAACACTCTGGCTGCAACACAAGCTTCCTAACTGTGCAATATGTGTCTGCAGAACACTTTCACTTCCAGTCGACAGCCATTAGCGTTAGCGAAGTTCAGTGTTTAGCATGCAAGTGTGTTTCGATACCTTGCGATCCGGAGGAGAGATTTGGTCGGAACGAAGGTCAGGATTCGCTCGATGACTTCGGCAACATTGCTGAGGACGTATGCGGCCTTGCTGTCTTGTAAAACAAGGGTGAAATCTTCATTTTCACCCATATTTTTCTCTCAAGTCTTGGGGGTTTCCAGCAGGGTTGAACAGCTATGACCTTTCACCTCCGCTCCGCCTCCTCCTCCTCCTCATCCTCTGCTGCCGACCGGATACAGCGCCCCCTGCGGTGAGGAGGAGCTGTGGCAGGCTACATGCTAGCTTCAACATTCACAGGCTTTATTATCATATGCAGAGCATGATGCAGGGTAGCTACAGTGTAGATATGGCAATGAAAAAGTTAGGTCCCAAGCTCCTCCAACAATGCAACATAGTATAGGACAATAACACACATTTTAAAATAAAAATTGTGCAAGAAGAAACAGAGTAGAAGAGAGAATAAAATAGTGCAGATATATTGCAAGACCAATGCCTACTGTTTCTTGTTTAACTATTTACTATGTTCTTGAACATTGATTGTTTTTGCAGTATACGACAGATTAGAAAAGTTGGAAAAGCTACTGGCAATACAAAACACAAATGTACAATTACAATGCCATTTTTTAATATACGTCCCACAGCCAAAGCACAGAGTACTGATGTTGTTCTTGGTAAACAATCATGACCAAAATGTTTAAACTGAACATTTTACCTCATTTAAATAATGACAGCTTTGTCAAACATGAACTGACACACAACTTATCCAGTGTGATATTAAGGGTTCCTCTGACACATGGTTGAAAACTAAATCTCCAACAGAAGATTTTCAGAAGATTTCATTGATTTGAAAAAATATTCGGGAATTTTTCCAATACCAAAAATGCATGAAGTAGAAATGTGCACTGTTATTTTGACAAATGTTATTTTGTTTGTTTAGAACATATTTTGGCCTTCTCTGGTAAACAGAACACGTGTGCTCTCATTCGTCTTGCACCTAATACACAACAATCTTATTTTTGTTTTTCTGTAATGCAATATGTTATCTCTACTTATTTTTGTGGAAATACTACATACTTCACCTCTTATGCACTTTAAAAAAACATTCTTCAAATAACACCATTATGAGGGGAAAACAATAAACCACTCTTGGTTTAAATGCATGTAACTCTTGTCAACATGGGCCATAACCTGTGATAAGCAGTCTTAGGTATAGAAACGTTTTTTTCTTTCTGTTAATAACACAATCACTGAATCACAGAAATCAAGTTTCATAGCCCTGGTGATGATAAACAATACAGAGTGTGATTATAACTCATGGTTACCACATTTCAAAATGTGTTTAGCTTCTCATTTAAAATAAGTGCTTCCCCTGTATGTTTTTCGTTTTATTCTGATTTGCTTAAAGTACCACAAGTATTTCATATTATAAAATAGCCACTATAATGACCAAGTGAAAGTTTATTTCACCATTTACATTTGACACAGCATTCGTTTTTCACACCATTAAAAGAAGTCAGACTTGGAATAAATGATAATTGATCCAACTGTTTATTCATGATCTTTACATTTCCAAGATAAAATGGGAAGAGACACAATAAAATGTTTCTGAAATGAACAGAAAAGTGAGTACAGTGTGTAAACATTTCTTTTACTTAGCCAGTCAAACAGTACATTCAAGCATCTGTGCTAAGAATTCCTTCATTGCTAAACTGTGTACAACATCGCTGACACTGAATACATGTTTAGAATACTGAAGAAACAAAGACACACAAGCAACTTCACTAAAGTACACATAAAAGTCCCTTTTATGTGACCTTGGCTTACTTTATGACTTTGCTGACGATGATTATGTTCATTATGTTTCCCCCCAAAAGTGCAAATTCTCCAGAGGTATACACCGTGTGCACAATTATTAGTGAGTATTTTGACTATATATTTATATAAGCATATTTTTCAACTCCAAGCTGTATAACTTGAATGCGTATTGGATTTAAACATATCAGGTGATGTGAGATGAAAATAAACTGAATGAAATGAGAACATTTTCCCCTTTAGTTGCATAATTATTCTGCACGGAGAGCACTGTAGTTGTTCAATAATTAAAATAATCCTCAAAAATACTGCTTGCTAATAATTGTGCACAAAGTTTACATGTAAAGGTATTAATGATATGCAGTGAATTTTGACTGACCTTTGATTACAGTGTGTAACGGAAACAGTGTAGTTTAACTGGATATGTGTGTATGTGTGCTACATGGTCTAGAGCTCTTTTCTTCAGGATCACAAGGTCAGAGGAAACATAAACACAAGGCCCAACATCATCTGTAGCAGCCATATACGGGAGCCAGCCATATTCAGAGCAGATGAGGCAACGTGTGGAGAGGAACAGAGCTGGGTCAAAGGTTTATCATCTCCATTAGAGTCTGATCCAGAATCTGCTTTACGCTCAGGCCCTCTTCTTTAGCACGTGAGCGTTTATCTGTTAATAATAGCATTGCTTGGTTAGAAATCATAAAAAACAAACAGAATAAAGATGGGGTAAAAACAGAAAAGCCGGGTTAACAAACCGTGTTAGATATGTGCCGATTATGAAAAAACTTGAATGTAAAAAATTACAATTAGTTAGCATTCAATAAGTACATACATATCCTCGAAACTTGAGCCAACTCACTGTAAATATCTTACTAGCTATAGACAGGGCTGTAGTCAAGACTGCATGAGCGGATTGTAGGACAAAAGAATGGACATTTGCAAAGTGTTTTAGCAATGTTTTTAAATGCTTATCATGACCCTCCAGTATCAAGTACTTAGACCCTGTACATCAGATCCAGGTCTATAAAAACAGTATCCATTTCACCCCACATTAGAGACTTCCATTCAAACCCCTTCCTTTTATGTCACATTATCTTCCTCCACAACTACCCTAAATTCCTTTTTTGCCTCCTTATATTTCCGTATGACAGCTTTTAGTCTGTCTAAAGCTTTAACTGTTGAATGGCATTGCTCCCCAACCTTTGATTTTTGACATATACTGCAGTTAGTGACCCATTTCAGAAAGCAGTAATTTAATCACAAGGCACATGTTCCGGCACATGCCTTCATATACAACTGCTTATATTAACCAATTCATCCTTCACACCAAAGTATACTCCCTTCTTTGTTACAATTAAGACTCGAGTGAATTCAAGAGTGTTTAAACTCATCAAAGTAGTTAGATCAGAGACAGCCTGTCAAGAAAAGCAACTGTATTGCTAATGCAAAATCAGCAATACGTGGTCCAAACACTGACATGGGTCCCGACTCAAATGATGCTACAGATAAAAAAAGGGTCTTACAAGGAATATTTGGCCACCTGCAGCATTTTAGGAGCCTTTCCCAATCGTCCCCCACTGGCCTTCACCCCGTGAGCAACAGCACCCCATGCAGGCGCTACAGCCCTGTTAGTAACTGAGTAAATATATCAAGTACATTCTGCAACATCACAGTCTGAGTTTGTCCGACCTCTAATCAGAAACCGCAGCTTTAGCATGCATAATGTGAAAATCATACATTGTTTCCCTTTTGTTAAAAGCATTACTTGGTTTAAGCTTTGCGTCGTAGACACGGCTGTCTACAACCGTTGTTATATCACAGAATTAGACAATATGCCTGGACGTTTGAGTTTCAGAAGAATGGAAGCATAGGAAAGCCCATTCCTGTTTAATCCTCGTTTAAGGCTACTCTCAGTTCATTGGTCAGAAGGCGGTTTTTCTCAATCTGCTTGTATAGATGGTCTTGACAGTCAGAAAGCAGGTAAGAGAAAAGGGGAAGAGACAGAAGAAATGTTAGTACAACAGACAAAGAGTTAGTGCTTTGGAGATCATCACAGAACAAGGGTCAGTCAAGAACTGGACGACAGACTTCATCAACACGAACTACAGCAACAACTTACTCCATTTGTCATGCCAATAAGTCTCACTAGATGTCAGTAGATATCCTGGTAACCCATGGCAACATCACCTACTCATTAATTCTTTAGCGTTTGCTGAGATCTTTTTTTCCCCACAAAGATGTTGAGTAAGGCCTGGAAGAAGCCTACACACATTGACTATTGGTTGCAGGGACGGGGCTAGGATCATCCAATTACCAAGCGGTATAAATGCTTCGTTAAAATTGAGGATTTAGACACAAATGATTATTCTAAAAGAGGTTTGAGTCAGTCCTTTAAATGCAAAAATCCTTGATTAGTCACAGTTGATTTTTAAAAGTGTGACAAAGATATAAAGTAAGTGGAAATTGCGTTACGTTTTATATTTTTAGTGCAAACTTGCAGTAACAATACATGAAGCAGAATAAACCCTATATCCACGCAGGTAACCGGTCATGACTTCTGGTTATTTTGCCATATTCTTCAAATTCAAATGAAAGCAAGAGGACGGTTGTCATTCATGTAAATATAACAAACACCCTAATACTGCCTTTGCACTCCATAAGCGTCCTCACAAACTGAGAACAAATAAATAAAAAACAGTGAATGGGAGGAGCTTCAGAATTTATTTGAAAGCTACTCAACAAAATAAATTAAAAGACAGGAATGACATTTAAAAAGATGGGACAAATAGAAATGAAGAAACATGGCAGGAGAAAGGGGGAAAAGCTGGCAGAGATGGAAGTGTGTTTATTTTACAGGAAGAAAACGGCTCAAAGTTCTGTTTGAGAAATGAAGGAAGGGATGGCAGCAGCAACAGCCCAGTGCGCAGTAGTTACGGGGCAGAAAAGAAATAGAGACAGAAAGTTGGGCTGTGCTGCAGAGGAGAGAGGTGATGATCAACCAGCTTCTGGGAGAGGGGTGTAAACATTTAGCTGTGAAAAAAGAAGAACACAAGGGTTGGAGAAATAATGAAGAGGAATGGAAGAATAATGACATACAGAACAAAGGAGCAAGAAAGATGCAGAACTGAGCCGGGAAACTATAGAAAATGAGAACAATTAATGTCGCTATGTTGGATGGAGTAATAAAAGAAAAACTAACACGCAGTGATTAGTTAACCAGAATAGGTTTTGGGAAATGTAGCTAAGAATCTAGTCAAAAATACATGCATTACACCTTTAGTTCACACTCACAGTCATACATCAAGGTTAGACAAGCAGTGGAGGATACAAATAAAATCCACCAATCTGTAATTAAACTAGATAAAATAAATCACTGCACTCAAACATGCCACTAGAGGGAGCTATTGTTTGTTGGTTAGGGGTGATGAGTTCTAAGGCACACAGCGGAAAGGAGCTTGTGGTGAATTACATGGAGGTCATGTCGTTGAGGGCGTTGTCCAGCTCCTCGCTGATGGCCTTGTACTTCAGTTTCTGGGAGTACAGCTCGTCTATTGTGTGGCAATTATTTTTCAAGTGGCAGGGAAAGATTTGTAATAAAATGAGAACAGAACAGAAAAAATAATAGAGTCAGAGAACAGAAGTCAAAAGGGAAAACACAAACAGAGAAACTGAAAAGAAGGACAGAAATAGGGAGTGCAAATGGACCAGCTGCTGACGTTGTGTTAAATTCCTGAGGAGTCACTAAGAAACTGAATCACACGTGCCATGACCCTGTGAGGTCTGCCTGGGACGAGCTGGCCTTGAACAGTCACTACAACAGAGTGCCAAACAGCATCATGGAGAGAAATGTTCAAGCCAACATGAATAATATCACACGGGCATCAGCGCTTGGTATTTTCCCTCGATAGACAGTCCCCATATTTTTAATGAGGTGTATTTCACACCCTGCTGCCCAGATAAATAACATCCCATTGCACTAATTAATGTTTCTTGAAACAACAACTGCTGTTCATTTGAGTATAGTAGAGGACTCAAAGAGGAAACCTGAGTGATGCCTAACAAGATGACTTTTTTGTTGCTTTTTGAGAAGGAACTGCCTTTTACATCACAATTGCAGTGTGACAAATACTCCCCTACATTTTGTGAAACAACTTTTTGAAATGCATAATAACAAAGTGGAAAAGATTCATACCCTCCAGGTCATCAATGGTCTTCTCAAGCTTGGCGACTGATCTCTCAGCGAACTCAGCACGGGTCTCAGCCTGAACAGAGACACACAGTCAAACATTAGCAATTCACATCAAGAAGTTAACATTACATCAGGGAATTAAATCACTTAGGTGCTGACAAAGAAAGCAGAATACATATACAGTATATGCTTAAGAAAAACAATATATACAGTATATCTGACAATGAAATCCCTAGTTTGAAAGTTGCTCTACAGAATATAATAAGAAAATAGAAACACAGGATGGATGAACTGTACATTTCCAAGTTAACTCACCTCCTTCAACTTGTCTGTGAGAATCTTGATCTCCTCCTCGTACTTGTCCTCCTTCTGCGAGTACTGTGGTTGCATACAAAGGACAGAGTTAGGCAAATATTCAGGACAGTTTAAAACACTGATCAAGGGTTTATAATGTGGGTTAATTGGAATGTATCCTCTTGGTCAGACATCCCTACCTTTTCGGCCTGGGCCTCCAGAGACTTCAGGTTGTTCTGTACGGTTCTCAGCTCCTCCTCGAGCTCAGAGCATTTGCTGTTGATGTATGGTTTGGTTCACAAGCAGAAAGATGCCATAAACAAACAGAAATCGGAATGAGTCTGAAATGGTATTTAAAGTTGTGACTTCATGAGGAATAGATGTGGGGGGGGGGGGTGTTTTTACCCTTCAGACATCTCAGCGCGCTCCTCTGTACGTTCCAAGTCACTCTCAATGATCACAAGCTTGCGTGCCACCTGAAGTCAACACATGATACATCAGAAGGAGTTACATTTCTTCTGCTATTGTCACTGATCATTTAATGACTTAGTGCCAATAATATACATCCGGAAGAAAGTGTGAATTGACGTCAGCTGCTACATTGAAGTGAAAGAATGTAGAAACTGCTACGCTCAAATTTCAAAGTGCCGTGAATAGCGGAGAAACATGCCTCCTCGTATTTGCGGTCAGCTTCTTCTGCAATGTGTTTGGCCTCCTTCAGCTGGATCTCCTGCAACTCCATCTTCTCCTCGTCCTTCATGGCCCTGTTCTCAATGACCTTCATGCCTCTGAGGGAAAGAAAAAGTATCATGGGCAAGTCATGGGCACCATAGACACAACAGCAGGCCAATGTTATGATAATTCCCTTTTATAAGACTGACAAAGCTCAGTAGTTTGTCTTATAAACTGACCATGAAAATGCATTCTAATGTGCTTTTAAATGAAGTTTACCACCAAGCACCTAGTTAATTCAGTATCACAATGTTTAAGGGGGTTTGAATAGTGAAAAAAAAGATTACATATATTTTGACGTACATCGGATGCCAGTGAATGATGGTTCGGATGGATGGATGGATTACAGACAGTATTTTTTTCTTATTCTGTTAGTGTTCAAAATGAGAGCATATGATGACCGGGTGTGTATGCAACATAAACACAAAGTGCCAACAGTGAGAAATGGGACTCTATTATGCTGTAAATACCTGCACACGTCACGCTTAAAGACAATACTTGTGTTCATCAAAATTCCACAGTTGTGCTTTTCACATTTTTCCAGGAGTTCTATAATCAATTTTATATTAACAATTGAGAAATTGTCCTATTATGCAAAGCAAAACTACTTTTCTATCCCTGTGTTTAAATGTATTAGATCCTACTGATCATTATTGCAATTTTACTTCCAGCCACCAGTGGCAGCACTGAGGTGTAAGGAGTGGCACTCCTGCAGAGTGCATCAGGTGCATGATTTGATTTTTAGTATATAGTTTAGAAGAATACACCATTTCAAATCAGAAATACTGTCCTATCCATGCAACATTAGTCTTTTTCATAAAGAGTATACTTCACATACAGATACTTTTAAAGGCGATGAGGAAATTAAAATCTCATATAATGTAAGGGTAAATGTATATGAATAGTACAACAAATAGAGGGGTGTATCGTATGAGTGGACCAAGTGGGTCTGTTCTCCAGGTGAGGATACCCACCTCTCGCTCTCATCAGCAGCCTTCTCAGCCTCCTCCAGCTTCGTCAGTGCCGTGGACAGACGCTCCTGAGCCCGGTCCAACTCCTCCTCAACCAGCTGGATACGTCTGTTCAGGGAAGCTACATCTGCCTCAGCCTAGGAGAGCAAAACAACAAGATCATAGAGTCAAATCAAGTTCATTAGCATAGCCCTAAATCAATTTCAATTGGATTCACAGGCCTACAACATCCAGCCCATCCCTTGCACTCCTATGGGAGCTTGGGCTGGGTCAGAACAAACCCAAGGGAGGGATGCACCAGTGTGCACATTTGATTTGTTAAGCAAGTGGCATTTGGATGGATCTACTTTTAATACATCTTCAAACCCCGTGTAAGAAGCACTTACATACACTTTTAGACTCATATATCCACCATTCTTCCCCTCTTTCCAGGCGAGCCTGAAATTCCCTGTGTTACAGTGATTAAGTTATCCTGTCCCAGACATAATTAGCAACAACACATGGCTACAATTCAATGTTTTGGAAGTGGGGAAATAAGCTCCTTAGTGTTCAAACTAGCTTGTAGCCTGCTGCAGTTTTACAAAGAGAGGATTTCATTCAGAGGTCCTGTGGTGCTGCTGCTGCTGCTGCAACATTAGCCTACTTGTTACAGGGCTGTTTGTTTATTCGGGACATACCAGGGTGGTGCCCTATCATCTACTATTCATCGTGTGTTTGCATCCTACAGTACAGATAATTTCAAGCATGTCTACCTGCGATAGAGTATTAAACCGTCTGTCTGGGCCTTGCAGCCACGCTTTTTGACCAGATTTACGCCTAATGCCGTCGACAGCCTGGGGACTAATTGCCTTAAATGTAATAGCGGCTTACTGATTCCCTCGCATTCCTCTCCTGGTTCAGTTCCCTCTGAAGTCCCGCTGCACGGTCCTCCGCCACATCGGCCTGGTCCTGCAGCGACTTGATTTTCTTCTTCACAGCATCCAGAGAGCTCCCACCGGCCATTTTTGCTCTTTTTTGTGTCAGCTAAGCTAGTTTTGGCTCACTCGGCTCTGTGCAGGCTGAACGCAGACACACACTCTTGGAGATGCGGCGCGTCTGATCCCTACCCCCACCGCCTTTAATCGACCGCTGATGAGGATTGGGACGTGCCACCAACCCCGGAAGTAACCAATTATTAACCCCACGCTTGTTCTACAATTTATCACATGAATACAAAAAACATATAATAATTGTGCTAATTTCCAACGTTTTTTTCCTAATTAAATTCATGTAATTGTTTTACTTTGTGTCACTTATGGTTAAAACTATCTTTGTGTGCATCCCCTACTGGTACTTTGAGCCAACCCATTCAAAATCCCAACTCCAACCATTACACTGAAGATTTAGCAGCTAAACTAAAAATGTTTACATGTAAAATTATAATAGTTTGAATAATGAGCACAGCTTAAATCATAGTAGGCTTATTACTATTTTTGTTATTATTGTGATTATTTTCGTTTTTAATAGCATTATTATGAGTATCAGTGTTGCAATGTAACTCAAAGTACTGTTTATCACATGAATAAATAAACATTTATGAATTTAGCTCATTTCCAATGTTTTTTTTCTAATTAAATTCATGTAATACTTTCTTACTTCTTGTCTAATTCATGAAGTGTTGTAATGAACCCTATTAACATCCCAGCTCCAACCATTACACTGAAGATTCAGCAGTTAAGCTACAATTGTGTACATCATAGTATATTTAATCATCAGATGAATTAACACAGCCTAATATAATCACAATACTACAAAAATATCATTAATAGTAATCATACTATAATAATAATTATTATTAATAATATTTTTGTAGTATTGTGGTTATTATTGTTGTAATTAATAGTAGTATTATGAGTATCAGTGATGGAGTCTAACTAAAAGTACTGTCCTTAAGTAGGCTGCCTATATTTGCAGTACTTGTCCTTCACTGGAGTAGGGTCTATTTCAATTTCTACTTTACGACCTTATTATTGATTTTAAATAACTAAATTTGAAAGCTTACGTTATAGATTTAGATCATGTATACACATTTTATATAAACAAATAATTATGATATATCTTTATATAGAAATTGTGTGCAGACACACACAAATGTTTGCATTGCAGTGCATTGATTTGTTTTGTTTTTTTGCGACTTGATTATGGAATTCTTTTTATTTGTATGTTTTTGTTTGTGTATTTGTTTGTTTATAGTTAAGTTGTATTTAAGGGAATCTCGTATTATGCATCTGACATGTACTTTTTTAGTTGCCCTGTCCTTCAATCAATCAATAAAGCTGTTGAATATTGCTGTTGTGCTGTTGTTGTTTTCAACATTGTTGTGGCAGATTGTAACATATAATCAGGCCTATTTGGTGTAATATTTAAAGCAGTCAATAAAGAGGTATTTTCATCCAGGTAAGACTGAACCGAGAACAACCGCAAATCTGTCAGGGATTTCCTTGTAAAATGCCCCCCTTGAAACCCTACACTGGCTGAGATTTTATCCAAATGAGTTGGGAACGCACTGGGACCTTACCATTTACAGCACAAGAGCTACATTTAACCGTTCATTTTTTTTATCCTATTCAACCCACAAGTCTCCCATAATTACTTGTTGCACAACTTAATAATTAGAGTAATATAGGGGGTTGGTAATCATATTCATGGCACCCAAAGGGGGGTTTAAGGGTCAAACCATTAGGCAATGAGTGACCCGATGGGGCTTCCCCACCAGTCAGGTACTGAAATGTAATGCCAAACTCACATCTGTGGCTTTCTTCTCAGCAAGCTCAAGTTTCTCCTGGGCGTCCTTCAGGGCCTCAGAATACTTATCCAACTCATCCTCAGTTGACTTCAGCTTCTTCTGCAGTGCTAACAGGTCATCCTCAAGCTTCATTGCAGAAAAAAACAAGAGGAGATTTACTAACATGCAGACAGATTCATTATCCACACAGTCAATAACATTAAGTATGTGGCACCTGATGGTGTCTGTGAAAAATCTCTAAGGTGTGAAAACAATAAATATTTGCTCTACATACTAAACAATTTTTAAACCAATTAGAAACCAATTAATCTAGGCTGTGAGAACATATTTATTATTAAAAATCACAGCTGAATCATAAGAAAGTCATTGATAAATGCAAAATTCCCACTTCATGCAGCTTAAATATTAAGTAAAACAATGGAAAAACGCAACCTTATGATTTCAATTTGTTTTTATTAATTCTTTGAGACACCCATATTATTCTTCAGTCCCAGGATATTTTACATGCAGGAATAACGAAGAGCTACTAGGCGCACCGTGCCATTAGCACCAGCGCGTAAAAGCACCGGTGCGCATTTCTCACTGTCTGCCGACCTGTTTGCTCTTGTCCTCGGCTGCTTTCTTGTCTGACTCGGCCTGTTCAGCTCTGTCCATGGCGTTCTCCTTGTCGAGCTTGAGCATCTGCATCTTCTTCTTGATGGCATCCATGGCTGCTTATTGTCTGGGGTTTCCTCACGCAAATTAAAAAACTAAATAAACTGAAAGAAATGATCGGAGCGTCTGAACCACACTGAACGCCAAGCTGGAGTGCGAGCTCGCCTGGGTTGTATGCGTCAAATATGCAGTTTGGCAAGCAGTGACTGGACATCCAATACTTTTTTTGAAACAAGTGCGGCTGTTTGTCAACGTTGTACCTGTCTTTTTATCTGGATCTCTTCAGTGATTCGCTCTTCCAAGACATTTGACCACTTCTGTGACTATACATGGGGTACAGACGTCAGGAGGGCACTCCCCCCTCACACCAAGACCTCCCAGTCCACTCCTTTTTCTAACACCCCTCAAGTGACAGACAGGAAGAAAAAAAGAGAAGGCTCCAAAAAGTAGTATAACTTCTGAGGGGGATTATTGGAAGAAACATGCTGATACAGTTAATGTTCTTAGCCTGCTATCACCCAGGATGATAACCAAATTCATGGGAGAAACTCAAATTAAACAATTACACCTGACTGCACCAACTTAAAGGATTTCAAACATTGTCTTAACAAATCATTTATTGAAACTTATTTAAACAGAGTTGCTACTGTTATACTTCCCCATTGATCACAGCTATTCATACAAAACAACCCAGCTGATTGGATAAGCCCCTCTGAAAGCTCTTCTCCCTCTGTGAACTGTCATATTAGCCAGTATGGCTTGTTTGTCTTCAAGGATAATTTCAGCCACTCCCTCACAGCATAGCTGAACATCCGAAAGAGCAATCAGATAGGCTTTGGTGCCTGTGGAGGTATATCAACAATTGTGTCCAGCTCCTCTCTCAGCTGATGCATGCCTGAGGGTTATATAGCAAAAGGACCACAGTGGATATATTGGCATGGAAGAGAGTGTGCAGAAGTTTGGCATTTCAACAGCCCTCGCCACCCCCCACTGCGTGATTGTTCATGGGGCCGCTGGCACCCCCGCAGCTGTCACACAACCTGTGAAGATGAAGAATCGTTGGGTAATAAAAGTGTATAGTCGACTTAAGCAATTCATTTTTTTACATGTTGAAGTAAACATTGAGAAGGAGAATCAGGCTTAATATAGATACATATAAATTAATGGATGAAAACAACATTAGAGGATAGAAATGACATACAAAGAATAAGATTACAGGGTTATGTAATACTTTATGAATACACTGACACTGAAAGTATTTAGTCATTCTCTAAAGAGCCATTGGAATCTACTACACTTCCTTTTTTACTTGTCTTCACTATTCTGCTTGTGTTTTGTTGAGTGCATATGTTGTGCTGCTTTGAAAACACCTGTTTGACTCTCCACTCCCATCCTCACAAAAACAAGCAGTCAAAATAATGAATCACACCAAAGCACTATCTCCCAACTTCCTAAGTCTTGATCCATCATAGAAAGAATTGGATAAAGCTAATACAAATGCTCATTGTTTTGAACAAAGAATCCAACAAATTGCTCGAAAAACTTTGTAGTTACATTTTGTTTCAAGATTATATTCAAAAAAGTTGAACAAGTTACATTTAACCCTCCTATTGTCTTCGTCCCCCCCCCCCTTACTTTGGTGTTCGCGGTCGAATTTGACCGGTCCTGTTTTAACTGCTATTACATTAACCCAAAACCATTAATCATCACCAAATTTCATTTAACACCCTTTCAAACTGTAAATATTGTATCAGACTACTGGTATACATGAACAACTGCAGTAAATATACAAAGAATAGACACTGAACATGTATTGCATGTGCCAGGTGTGATCCATGTGGGGGGATGGGCACATAAGAGCGGGAAATGTGTCAAATTGTTCTGTGTGTGTGTGTGTGTGTGTGTGTGTGTGTGCGTGTGTGTGTGTGTGTGTGTGTGTGTGTTTTTGTGTGCCAGGTGTGATTCATATGGGGGGATTGGGCACATAAGGGGGGGGGACACATTTAGAGTATGTGTGTGTGTGTGTGTGTGTGTGTGTGTGTGTGTGTGTGTGTGTGTGTGTGTGTGTGTGTGTGTGGGTGGGTGTGGGTGTTTGTGTGTGTGTTTTATCTGATCTGGATGGTTACTAATTCCTTTTCTTTATGGCGGTCATTTTTGACCGGGAACACCATGGGTGTTACAAAGTTGACTAAATCATCCAAAATGCAATGACAGTGGTGATCAGCAATTTTATATGTTCAAATGTCTACTGTGAAGGATATCATAACGCCTTAATGCAATCGAATGTAAAACAAAAAAGTTATGATTGATGAAAGTAGTAAATCGGTCAGATTTGACCCGAAGACAACAGGAGGGAAACGTTTTGCGTCACATTTTTTCCCTTTTCTTCTGCATTTTGTATGCTTATATTTGATCTCTTAGCCGATCCAGTTGATATCCTTCCTATGACGTTTTTTAAGGCCGTCAGCTGTCACTGTGTTGTCATGCTGCTATGTGTTTTGTGGACTGTTAAGCAGCCAGCCAGGCATGCCAGTCATATATAGAGATCAGAGCAGCTCATGGCGCAATCCATGTCACCCTATCACCCTAGATACATGGAGAGATGGACATCAACACATTTTACCTTTCCAACAAGTAATGATTTACTCATTTACTGAGGGTCAGGGATTCAATTCAGCGGTCTCTTTTTATTTATTTAATCGTTTATTTGGCAGGGACAATGCACAGTGATGAACACTTAAAACATTAAAATGTATCAAGCGTAACAGTGCCAGATTTAGCTTTAAGCTAATTTGCATCCGAAGTCCCTCACATAAAACATTTAAGAAAATTACATTTTACAAACACAGCAAAAACAAAATACATGATATGCAAAAAGAGCAAGAGCAGCACACAAGTATTTACCACATGGCAGTACAATATAACAGCAACGACATATAAAGTGCAAGAGAAGATACAAGAGCTACCTAAAGTGCAAGAGGAGATTCCCCTGTGTTAAAGTGCATTTAGCGGTGATTGCACGTCTGTTTGTTTCTCAACCATTCTTTGAGTTGACCTTTAAAACTATTGAGAGTGGGACAATCCCGTATCTCAGTTGGGAGGCTATTCCACAAAGAGCTGCCTTTAATGGAGAGGACATTTTGTCCGAAAGTGGTCCGTCTACGGTGGACTTCACAGTCTCCTCTGGTTTCTCACCTAGTGCAGCGTCCAGTGTGTTTTGGTGGATGAATTCCCCTAAGGGAGGGGAGGGGGGGGGAGGGGAGGGGGGGGGGGGGCAGTCCATGTAAACATTTATAAAAAAAACACATACTTTTAAAAGAATTAAATATTAATTATATATTTTGAGTTCTCTATAGTGCAGGCAGAGGTATTTGTATGCAGTATGTTCTATCCTCTCTAGGACCATCACACATGGACAACATGTGTTCAGTATATTTGCATGTAGAAATGACCAAGTAGTCGTCTTCATGGCTTCTTTAGAACTTTTTTATATCACATTTGTTTTAAAAAAAAAATCTGAAGTATTTAAAAACAGCCCCTTCTTTCAGATATGAGTAATTTGATTAAGCCGGTTTTAAAACACATTTCTTGTCATATTTACACATCGTAATCATTATTTCTTTAATAATAAAAGTAATATAAATATTGGCAAATAAATCAATGCTCTATTTCTATACAAAAAACACCTGCCTTTTAATTGGTCTATACAAAAAACAGTTCCTGTGTCTCAGATTTATACCAACAGGTGCCATATATAGGAACAGTTCACAGAATTCCCATCATGCAGGAAATATGTGGCCCTGTTTGGCTTTTACAGCCTTTTGAACATACACATGTGAAGTTTTTAAGACCTTTGAAATTTGATTCAATTAGTTGACCATTGTCTGTTGATGGCTGTGTATGCATTACTGATTTACTGTGGTGAAGAACTCATAAATCCAGACACAAAGTTCATTGTTTATGTGGTGTAACATAGCTCAGTTTGTGGTGTCTATTGTCAATGAGATACTGATACAATGCATGTTGTTTTTTTAAAGGATTTTAGTTTGCAGACTGACAAGTGGAACTGGGGTTACGTACTGTAACCCAGTTTCTATGAGTATAGGCGCAGCCCTCTATGCCTTAGAGGGCAAAGCCTTATATGATATAGAAGCACAGTTGAGTCTAACCTTGATGCTGCAGGGTCAGACCAAAAAAACAAAGCGGTGTGCAGACCCTAACTCCTGAGAAACTCGTAGACAAAAATGGGAGTCAAAATATGTTTTGTATACAGTGTACAGTGTACTGTGCCCCTTTCTTTTAGATATGAGTAGCTCACCTGGTAGAGCTGGCGGCCCATGTATGGAGACTCAGTTCCCGTGCGGAGGACGGAGGAAGTGAATACTGGAATATTTCACTCCATCCTCTATAATTAAACGTTGATGTGGTACGTTATTGGTGTGCCAAACTTTTGCTGTAATTCAACCTACCAGGACGGATTAGACGTGCAGGGTTCAAATGTGAGATAACACAAACATAATTGAGTGTGATGAATATTTAGCCACTATGCACAACGCATTTCATTACTTGGACAGTTACAGTCACTGTGAGTCAAATAGTTTCTTCATGTGACTACAAGTCAGGGCAGGCAATCAACGCTCAATATAATTCTCCTAGTGGATGAAGCCTATAATCTTGCAATGTAACATGCAGCATTCACCAGTAACCATACCCGCTTTCTGACTTTCATCATAATTAGATTTAAGGCATAAACATTATGGATGAGGTGTCTTCTATCAGCTGCTTGTCCACGTTAAATCCAATGCCCTCATCCAGGGTTTTAACCATGTCCTTATCAGCCAAGTCAGTGTAACAGGGCCTCTTGTTAAAACTGATATCCAGTTATAGATAATAGATAATGTGAAAGTGTTACTGTTAGATTTAGATTTGGAAAAATGTCTGCAATGGCATGCCTAAGGAACCAACTCTAATAGAAAATGGCTGAAAAAAGGATTCCCGGTTTAAAAGCAGTTTTAGGAGCAGCTGTGCGTCAGTAATTCACATTACCACCTCAAATTTTAGTGCCGGTCAAATTTAGCACAGCTCTCACTTCATAGCATGGACTCAATATAGCTCCAGGTTTAGTGCTGACTAAGAAATACTGCCTTGTCTTGACACAGACACTTTAAGAGACTTTGTCCTCCTGCCAGCACGCACCTCTCTGTTATCCCTGGGACTGGAGAGCGTAGTGGTTCTGCTGCTGAGACATTGGGAGAGGACAGTCAGAGTTTGATGTCTCATACTTTGTTTAATGAGCCGCATCTGTTAAATATTACTTTTTGTACATTTTATTACCCTTCATAAAGGTCTTAATGTCGTTTTAAAGCCATCTCCAAACTGACAGCTAAACAATTCTGGTGGAGAACCGATTCCTATGTTTGGGTATTAGACCTGGATATAATTCAAAACGCAACCAAAACGTGTATTTGTCGTCGAAGAGTGAAAACTGTCTGAACAAGTGTTTTGTATTAAGTCGTTGGTCCAATTTAAGATTGATTTTATTGAGGTAAAGTCCCCTTTTAGAAAACATGTTTTGAGAAGAGACTACATTGATATATTTTTTTAAATGAAGGAAAAGGGTACAACTAAGTTTATATATATAAAAATAAAGGACATTCAGATTCAGAACAGATGAGGACCTCAAACTGGAAGATGGAAGATAAGGTACCAGAAGGCGATGGGTTAAATTGGGGAATATTTTATCTCAAATTTGCAATAAAGTTTGTTAATAAACCAGAAAGTGATGATATGATGGCACATTTTAATCAGACTTAGTGAACAAATATAACAGCCTTCTTTCTTTGCTCCACCAAAGGAAACATGACAAACAAAGTTACATTGAAATGCTTTATTTTCAGTGAATACAAAAAATAGTTTTGTCAAGGCCAGATAAATATCTTTTATATTGTATGTTATCACTCATCTTAATTGTAGTAACTTCATAATTGTATTTCTGTTAAGGGGGGGGAAACTCACAGAACACTTCAATTACTCCACATCATTGAAATGCGTCACAACATCTGAATGGTGACAGATACATCGAACCGTTCTTATCACATTTATCGTTCATCGAGGCTTAAAAGCAAAAGAAAAAAGCCAATCAATAAAATTCAGTGACTTCATAACAATAATAAAGCAGTTGACAGACCAACATCTGCAGTCAATCGTGGTTTCGAAGCACTGTGGAACATGCCCATGGAATGCAGTACAAAAATGTGTTCATATATATGATACATACTTGTATATATACTGATGGTACATTTTAAACAGCAACACATTGTTTTGACTGTCGGACAATTTCTATGTCATCCCCAAAGGCCTTATATGTGGCGGAGAGATTAAAAGAGGAGAATGGAGGGGATGCAGGTGAAAAGTATGTCAACAAGTGGGACAACAAATGTAAGAAAAAAACGCACGGACATCATCCTACATTCCCAAATATCGGCTAGTCCAGTACCTTTTTTTGAGCAATGAGGTGAAGCTGTCTCTCGAGCAAACCAGACACTGTATGGGCTACGGACTAAGGCACTAAAAATAACACTACAGACTTCACTGATGAATAGTGGACCCGCCCTCCCCACCCTCACACACAAAATACAACACCAGAAAACACCTCTGAATTCAGAACAAACTGTAAAAAAAGGAAGAATGAGAAGTGACGGTGTGTCATAAGCCATTTGCTATGGTATACGGTCTTGTACGTGGAGGTAAGAGTCACTGTTAAAAGCTGAACTCTGCATAAACAAGAAGATGCATCCGAAGCACAAAGCCATGCATTTTCACAGCAGGACCTAATCTTACAATATATCGTAGTTTAATATTGAAACACAGCCCAAATAACGTAAGACAAGGGAACCCAACACTACAATCAAACTCGGTAAACGAAAAAGTTCTTCTATTGCAGCAAGTAGTATATTCAGTAATGTTGCACAGAGCACCTTCAACTCAGACACTGATAGACACTGATGGATAAAAAAGGAGATGAACTGCAGTGATTAGTTTTGCAGCCACGTCACTTTCACTCCACTTCATTTAAACATTAATTCTTAAAAGTTTGATTTGTTACAAGAAGCTTATTGCTTAGTCATTTTAAGATTTAAAATTGTGCTCCCGTCTGAATTTACAGAATTGGAGGTGGATGGACTAGAAATCAATCCCAGGCAGTGATCGGGTATTGCTGGAGAGAGTACTATAATCACTATCAGCTGAATAGAAAATATTTAGGGAAAGGGCCACAAACAGGGGGGGGGGGGGAACCATCAGACAAAGCACAGAAACGGCACGGCAATCGATTCTGAGGTATTTACAGGTTTTCTTATTTCACAAGATGTTGTAGCCAATCAACCTGCCTGGGTCCTGTAATCACATTTTCTATACTTAATTAAAATAAGCATTCAATTATACAAAATGCTCTTTTACAATATGACTACTTTGCATGGTGTAATGGAAACCAGCACTGCCCCCTAAAGCACCATCTGTGTTATTGCATCATGATCAAATTCTGTTTATACTGTATGAAGGTCTCAATACACATAAAGATAAAGGGAGATACTAATGTGTTTGAAGGATTGGGGATATTTCGTGAACACGGGCTCTGCTAGAAGTGGAATTGAGGTGAGACCCTTTCTGACCCGTCTGCTAAAAATACTCGGGAGTAATAAATAATCCCTCTATGGTAAGATGTCATCCTGTGTAGAAAAGCATTCGCGTGGTAAAGAAATGTAAAACATTCTACTACAGTCTGAGAGGCCCACACGATGACACGGATATTCAAGAGCTTCGACAAACATGTAGAAGTTGGTGCACCTTAAAAAGACATTTAGCATGTAGAGCCCATGGATATTGCTTTAAAAAAGGACAAGAAAGAGAGCAACATATGCTTACTTCACTGTCTACTTTAAAGGACGATGAACAAAAACAACATGTTGGATTGAGAGTGTAGTCCTAGAAGCACCAATATGCATCCTACCTTTCTTAGGGTTAATGACCACTGAGTTGAAGTAAAGACACATCATGCTTTAAACAGACATTAAGGTGCCAAATTGGAGCATGAAAGACAACATTCATACAATATCAGAGTACCGAGCTGAAATATTTTTGCTGCAGTTAAACGGCTATATCACATGAACGGCATTACAATCATTTCTTCATCTTCGAGGTTTATGGAGCGAGAGCGGCCATTTTAAATGAAAAAACATGAGAGCATGAGAGATGTGCCGTTTGTCCCGTGCGTGTCACATTCTGGCTCAGATTGGATCAGTCAAAGTAGTTATGCTATACATGAGGACAAAAAACAGTTCTTCAGTCGAATCTCCACAATCTTCGTGTAGTTTTCAGAGAGTAGTCAGTTCCATACAGTAGTGTTTCAAACTTGCAGAAGTCCAGTTGGAGATCTTTCACTGCAGACTTGGGCATCACTAGTTTGTTAAAATCAGTCCCAATATATCTGAAGTCGCTGTGTTCCAGTGTGCCATCAAAGAGGACACAGACTCGCAACACAAACACGGAGTGCAAGTGCGAGTTTGAATATTTAGTTATCGTCCTCTCGTAGTTCGCTGGGCAGGAACTTGTACTGCTGCTGTCTGATCTGAGCCAGTTTCTTCCTGGCTTCCTCCAGCTCCCTCTCCTTTCTCAACATCTCCTCCTGGGCTGCAATGATCTAGACAGACACAACATAAAAAACATGACATTTAAAGCATCTAGCAATTCAACTATAAGACATTTAAACATATTTTAGATAGCTGAAACACCCATTCAGTCCACATCTTGTTCAACAGTATCACATGCTCTTCAAAACTATTCACAAACTAATTTGTATCTCTTAATGCTTTCTCTGTGGTTGATGTGTATCTTTGTGTACATTTACTGTACAAGAGTGTGTTTCTGTGTGAGCGTGCAAGTGTATTACGTTTTAATTCCCGCAGTCCTAAAGATACAGATTCAGTACTTGTAGGAGCACTGGATTGAAAAAATAAATAATATTTTTCTGAGTAGATGAAGAGACTAGAGGAGCTAAAAAAAATCTATTAAAAGACAACATGGCGAGGACAATTCAAAAATGTAAAACTTTAGAGATAATAATGAGAAACAATCTGAGTTGCTAAGGATGGACCATATCACTTACGTTTTGGCTATTTATTAAGTGTGATCTAGTGCTAATGCATCTAAATGTCCATTTAACAAAACATATTAAAAATGCAATGGCAAAGAGATGTTTTCTGAAATGAACTCAGATCTCCCCTGATGTTCCTACCTGTGCTATTCCACCCACAAACTTGGTCTTGACCACCACGTTGTCCTCATCCGCTTTGTCAAACGCTGCCTTCTGAGCGGCTCGCACCAAGTTGTCTGAGGCCTTCTTTACTGCATTCCCAGCAATCTGTTGAGGAAAAGAGCAGTGAGAACAGCGAATAGCAGCATCACATTTAAAATACAGTAAAACAATAAGACTGCCCCACAGCATGTAATGAGAACTAATATAATGAGAATTAAACATTTGGTTCAGCATGTGTCTGCACTGCACCTGTAGTCTCCTCATGGCCTCTGAGTCCTGGTCCGCCTTCACCTTACAGGCCACCAGCAGCTGGGCGGTGGAGGCCGCCACCTGTTTGGCCGAACAGATGAGCTTCTCCTCACTTGCGTGGCCTTGCACGGAGGCGTTGGCTGCCTCACACAGGTTGCTGGTTGCTGCTGCTACCATACGTGCCTGGAATAGAAGGAACATTCTGTTGAAAGAACTGTGCCTCAGGTTGTGAACTGCGTAAAAATGGAGCTTCCCTACACACTTACAGCAGAGATGAGCCCCTGGGACCACTGCCCGTCGTCCACAGCGTTGGCAGGGATCAGGCCCACTTTGCCCTGAGCCACCAGCTCCCTCTGGGCAGCCGAGGCGGATTTGACCAACGCGCTGGTGGCTGCAGCGATGGACTTGGCCGCCTCCAGGATCTGCTCCTCGAAGTTCAGCGACTCGTCTGCTTGCTGAGGGGGAAGAAGACAAAATCAGTCAGGCAGAATCCTTGATAAACATGTTGTTTGTTAAATCATCTTGTACATGTGACTCTTGTCAACTCAATCTCAATGAGAGCATCTTCCCTATAAACATGGGGATAGAAAAAGTTACATCTGATTCATGATGTCCCCATCTATACTGACACACTTGGGAGACTATGAAAAACAAAAGATGACTTGCAGAAGCGTCACACAGCCAGATACAGAGCATCTTTTTAAGCATCTGATAAGAGGCTAGATGCAACTGAAGAAGAAGCGAGAATCTGCACAAAGATCAGTTTTATACATCCAATCACGCTCAAGTGTCCCTGGGTAAACCACTCACACACTTTCACACACAAATCACATTCACACCACAAGTCTGTAGACAGAGCGGGACACTGTAGGAATATGTTTGATATATAGTTGGGACTGAATAACAACCTAATATATCAAACATATCAGACAGAGCCCTGCAGAGAAGGCCTCCGGTGGTGGGGGCAGGCAGGGAAGTGGGGGGGGGGTAACTGGGAGCCAGAGGGACAGCTACAACTGACACAGATGGACACATGATTGGAGGAGGGGGAGGCGGGACATGGAGGATGTGCTGTATGGAGGATGGGGATATGGCTGAAGATTAATTAGTTTTTAATGAGAGAATTATAAATTACAGAGATAAAACTCAACAACATCCATGAGTACTGAATGATTAGGGCAGCGTGTTTAATGTGTATTTGATTTCTGATTTAAGTCAGAATTTTGAGGATGGGCTTGGAAAACCACTTATGGGTAAAAGGTGAGTGTCTGTGATTGTTATTAGAATTTCAAAGATTCTGGTGTGATCTTAAATCAAAGTCAAACAGAATGATATGATAATATGTAACAGAGAAGGGATGGCACAAGACAGTGAACTCTTTCTGTGGATGTCAGGACAAGTATAATTTTGTTACTCAACATTAAATATAAAGCACAAAAACAACATAGATCCTAACAGACAAGCAAAGGACATTGATTACCATAAAAAGGGTAATGATGCATAGCTCTGCTACAAGGTTAAACTGACTACTTTAGATGCGGGACCTTTACTGTAACGGGGATTTGTTTTATAGGTACTTTTTATTACTACTGTAGGTCATTCTTAAGCCACTGGAAACTATCAAACAGTATATTAAGCAGTTCAAATTAGCCAAGGGCAGTAGTTACAATAACTCACTTGTGGAAAATACAGTTAACATACATAACTTCTTCAAAATGAGGCCACATTGCAAAAGTACTACGTATTTTATTAATATTTTTTTATTATATTTTCTAGTGATACATCTCTTGAATGAAACTTTGATTGATGGAGTGTTTTTAATTTGTTTAATCTAAATTAGTAATTAATTTCTTCTTCTTTTTTCTATTAATTTACATTAACACTTGTAAGGACAGCTGCGATAAACTATTTCATAACAAGTATTTCTTCTGTAGTTAGAAAAAGCCTCTAACACAGAGTTACAGTCTAGTATCAATAGAAGATGCACCACCATCTTCTTTCCTACTGCTCTGCAAATCTTTCTGAAACAACTCTAAATCGCTATCTCTTCCACTTCCCAAACACTGACAAAGTCTGTGTGAGTTATCGGTCATATGCTGTCATAAGTGCTTTGAGCACCAGGAAAAGCGCTATTTAAATAACATGTATTATTATTATTATTATTATTATTATAATAATATGGTCACCCACCTTGGGCTTGGCTCTGGGTTTGAGCTGCTCCAGCTTCTTCGCCGCCGCTTCGATGGACGCGGCGGCTCCGAGCAGCTCCGTCTCTGCGATCACGGTCGGATCCTCCGGGTCCACCCACTCGGAACCTGATGTATGCATGTACACACACATAATTAAGACGTATATTTGAAAATATCATTTGAAATAAGCAGTGTGTCAAAAGATCATGCCACAGAGACGACAACAACAACACTGTGATCACACGAAAAGTGCCGCAATGCATCCCATGCATAGCTGATGAGGCCACAAACTGCCATTCAGTGCAATGAAGATGGTGTTATTTAAAATGAAATGGCACATGAAACGGAGCGCGATGGTTGGAGCTGGCTCAAGAAGCGTGATAGCAGCTGGATCTCAACAGAAAAAAATAAATGAATCAATGTTAGCGCCGAAAAGAGAAGGTGTCCAACAGCTCACAACTGGTGAAATAAGTCACAGTACAGAAAACAATGCTAACTTACCTCCATCTGTGGCAAGAGAAAGAGGACAGGGATATTACCAAAAGATTGTTTTAAAGAATATTTCTCTGATATAAAGGAAATGTATTTCTCATAGATGTAGTAGCCGCCTACTGGGGATTATACACATGAGCTTGAGTGAATCAATACAAGTTATTGAGTACATTAAACACTGTAATGGAGTCAGTGTGTGCAGAGTATTTGAGCCGTACCCTTCATGGCCTCGGCGCTCTGAATAAGCTCTGTGACGGCTCCTGCCACGCGCTTAGAGCACGCCGCCAGCTGCTGCTTCTGATCTGCAGTGGGCTTCTGCAGGACCTACACACACACACACACACACACACACACACACACACACACACACACACACACACACAAACACACACAAACACACACACACACAAAAACATGCATAAACACACAATAATGACAAAGTATTCTGCTTGAAAAGATTGGTTGCGTGCCAGAAACGAAGACTTGCTTTCCAATAATTAATGTAATTTATGAACGTGATGGTACTACTTTTTTGTCTTTTTCATTCACCTTAACAGAATTGTATATGATTTAAATAAACCTCTCAAAGCCTATAAGTGCCTCAGTTGGTTTTCATCATTCAAAACCACCAAAACTTATCAAATGTTAAAGGACTCATGTCATGCTTTTCTGGTTATTACCCGTCCCCTTGTGTGTTATGAAGGTTTTTATGCATGTAAACGGTGTGCAGAGTCAAAACCCTCAAAGTACACCCTGTAGCGAGTAAAACCCTAACACAGAAAATACCTCCCCAAAACGCCTCGTTGGAGATACGTCATTGTCCATTGTTTACTTCCTGGGTATCGTGACGTAGGAATTGCCAGTAGCTACTCCGGTTCAAACATATACGGCTGTACTGACGCCATTTTTTTAAACTGACGCTCCGCTCAGAGCCGAAAAAACACTGTGTTACACATGGGCGGAGCCTCTCTGGTGGTTGACTAATCAGAACAGAGTGCCCGAGCTGACCAATCGGAGCACACTGGGCTCACAGGGAGGGGGGGGGCAAGAGCTGCAACGAGCCGTTTAATGGAGAGAGTGAATACTGCTGAATACACACTTTACAGAGATGCTGTATGCGAAACCAATGTGAGTTTGGAAAAATGCACAGTATAAATCTATTTTAGTATACCTCAACAATGGAATTATGATCAGTGGAAATGGCCATGACACCTCTCCTTTAACTCAATACATCACAACCTTTCTAAATATATCAAAACATGTCAGGCAAATTTAATTTTCCCTTAACAAATGGTGGGAAACGTTGTACTTTGCCGTCTACTTCCTACTATGTGAATGCTTTTCAATCATCCTGATTCTATAAATTAAATGTACATTCTTTCCCCCATTAAACGATGGCATCTTGGGTTCGAATATATCATTAAAAGGTAATAATCAGATAAAAATACACAATGTATCTGATAAATGTCCTACAATGTGTATTTTCACATTCATTTTTACAAAAAATTGTAAAGACAAATTCAAATTTAGAAAAACAAGTGAATGGTCAATATAAGTGGAATGTATTTCACCACAAGCCATTTAGGCGAGCACCATTTTATTCCGACTCTTACTAGTGAGTGCTAAAAAGAGCAACAATCTCTTTCTTACTGTATGAAGATACTCATGACATAACCTACCATTAGCACTTGCTCCAGCAGGTCGATGTATCCGGTGGTACACTCTGACCCGTACGTCAGCGCTCTGTTCATCACCTCCTCACTGACGTCTGGATGGTAGGCCGCTTGCTGAGAGACAGAAACACAAACACTCCAGATTCAACAGGACTGCTAAACTCTAAAGTATATATATTTGAGACATAATGAAACCACATTAAGACATTAATCATGTATGAATAGGTCTACTGGTAAAAAGGACCTTGCAGGTGTTGAGCATGTCTGAGATGGCCTTGCGGCTGAGGTTGGCGGTGTGGATGATGTCCTCCTGTCGGGCAGAGTTACCCGCAGCTACCGCTTTAGCAGTTGCCATGGTGATGCCTTTAGTCATGCGAATGAACTCCTCAGGTGTGGTCGTCTTGTTGGGAGCAACTCTGGATTGAAACACCTGGTGAATAAAAAGTATGAGGATGTCATTTAGCTTAAGGCAAAAAGACAAAATATTAATGTTGAATCATCATTCAGCATCATCCATTCATATGTAATACAGGTGATACTGCATTACAGTTGTCCAACATCTAACAAACACAGGCCCTTCATGTGTCCTTACCGTCAGTTCCTGTTTGATGCACTCGATGGTGGCCTCCAGTGCTCTGGTGCCCCGGGTGGCTTCGTCCTCTACAGCCTTCACGGTTTTCAGCAAAGACGTCACGTTGGTCACCATCACCTGAACACAAGAGAACAGGAAATAACAAAATCAGAAACAGTCTTTGTTCATTCACATCAACAAGCATGATTATGTGGCAGGATGAGCAATTCAACCAAATTATGTTCATTAGAGTGAATGACCTGAAAACTGAAGTTATACTGATGTTGATATGCAAAAAATGACAGAGGCAAAAGCGACAAATATCGACATATCGCCACATCCAGTCATCGTTTACACTGCAACACAAAATCAATGTCTTATAGAAGCCCCCGTTAAAATGTCCACATTGTACATTGAGAGTCATATTTCATGGATATAAGCCCCTATTGTGTTTCTCTATGGTTTTAGCATTGCATATTCCTATGGGGTGTACTCCATCAAACTCACAGACAGGGGGCGCACTTCACCCATGAAGGAAAGCCCATATTCCCAACATTGAAGCTACAATATTTCAAATGGTTTTACAAGGTTTTTTTTAACTTCAGGTGCTAAAATTGCATGTGATTTAGGTGTTGATCATCTGAAAGACTCCATGTCACACTGAGCTGCCACAGACTGTGAAACTGACTTTTTTCTATTTTTATTTTACTTCACTGTTCGAGGTGATAATGAGCAGAGAGCAGCGTCATTGGTGGATTATGCGGTGATGGAAATTACAATGAATATGTGTTGAAGCCAAGGATCCAGGTGATTTATCTTGGGATACAAATATCCCAGTTTCCTGTTACTCAGAACATACATTTCCCAGCTATTGGATTAGTGAGACCAAGTCTTCAGTTAACATATGTGAACAGGTTTCATAATGACAGGAGGGGGGGCTGTGGCTGATTAATGGTCCAGCCCGAGGAGGAGGAGGAGGAGGAGGAGGATGAATTCTATGCATACATACAGAACAAGGCTCTGTGTGACTATTTTATTAGAATTCAGGATTTGTTTACCTTTTCCATATAACGATATGAAAAAGAAGACAATAATCATCATTGGGAAAAAGGAAAATAAAAGTAATTGTTGCCCCTCACACAAAAAAATTAAAACAACTTATTTCTTTATGGGATTTTAGACATAAGATTTTTTTACATAGTTTAAGGACCGGCAGACTCACCTTGGCCGCGCCCTTCAGCTGGTACATCGATGGATCGTCTGCTGCCTTGCCCGCGGCACACTTGGTGGCACTAATGAGCTCCGCCAGCGCCTTGGCCACATCTTTGACAGCATTTATCAGAACCACCTAGAGAGAGGAAACACAGATAAAGAACAATTCATAACAACACAGCTCAGGAAACAAACAGAACTCTGAAAGGATATTGCCTTTCACGCTCATTGTTTTCATATCTCTGATAACAGGCCTGGTGAATGAAAGAGAAACAGAGGGAAGAGAAACAAGATCTGCTGACCTGTGTCTCAGGGTCATCAGCGCCAATACTGGCAGCTCCCAGTTTCACCACATCTGTGAGCTGGGTGATGGTTTTGGCAGAAGACTTGGCGGCCTGAGCCAGCCTGTCCTGACCTGAAGCCGCGCCGGACACCAGCATCTTCGTGTCCTCCACCAGAGCCTTGGCCGTCTTCAAAATGTTTTCCCTGAGAGAGAAGAGGAGGAGGCAGGACATGAAGGAAGAGAGGAAGACAAGTGTTTTTCTTTTAGTGACTGAAGCCCTGATTTAGGCCTTTTGCTCCTGCTGAAATACAATTGTCAATGTGCCTGAATCATAGTCATCAAAATGATGGCACATCTCTTTTCATAACAAAGACATCAAAGCTGGTGCAAACACAAGGAGGATAGTAAAGAGCATTGCAAAAGTCAAGTCCGTTATTTCTAGAAGAGAAATTGTAGGAAGCTGCTGCAGCTTCTTCTTGAGTTTTGAGTGAGCTGCGCGACATCATTTGAGATAAAAAGTGATTCCCTTTCATCGTGGCCCAGCAGGGCTTCTCTATATCTTGCTTTCATGATTCTTGAGTGAGGTACAGTACAGTTTCACTAACAATTATCTGTAAGGATAGAGGTTAATCATTTTTGGTCATAGCAACATGTTATCTGCCAAGTCCTGTCTTGAATCATTAGATATGTATACCTTTGAGCTACTTTTATTAAAAAATAATCATCCCTACTAAACTGTCAGACACTGGATTAAAGAACCTTTTACTAAATATTGGCACAACAATGTGGAAATTAATGGGATATAAAAATGTTTCAGACTTTCCTTTTTTGCACCGTGGGAATCCTGATTCCAAGGGGAGTCTTTAGTCTACGACTAAAATATGCGACACTTCCTCAATCTTTCAAACCCTGAGGGTAATTTGTAGTTTCTGACTCCAGAGACTTCCGGCCCTCTGCTCACCAGATACTATGTCATTCTGTCAGTTTCAGATGAAAGATAGGCAGAGGGAAAATCTTGGTCCTCCACTCAAAGCTTGTACTTGTAGACTTACTGATGCTTGAACAATTTGTATTAGTTTAGAGAGACAAATCTGGTCCTTTTCCAGCTCTAACCTGTGGTCAGCGAAGGACTCGTCATCCTCTGCATTGAGTGTGCCGGCGGAGGCGAACATGATGGTGGTGTCCAGATCGGCGATGATGCCCGACACTGCGCTGGCGGCTGTGATGCAGGCCTGGGTGCCTTTGTTTCCTGCCTGGAGGGCGGAGAGCACCAAGGACACCTGAGGACACACACAGACACACACCCTGTAATCAGACAGGTGAAGAAGCGCAGGTATTTTAACCTTAGGCGGAGAGCACATTTTACAAACAGTTTGGACAGCAGCTGGATCAGAATAATTTTATTATTACACAACTATTTTGTTAAGTAGTATTACTACCGTGTTCATTCAGAGTAGAGGTTATATTATAGGCACCACACTGCAATAGATTTTGACGAACACTTCCACTTTGCATTGTTTATGCTATGCGTCTCCTTGAAACGTGATAAATAATGCATTCAACTGAGAAAGCCGAAACATGAGCCGGGAGGGGATATACAGAAATGTGCTGTGACAGCAAAATGCCATGTTAGTGCAGAGCAATGCACAACATCAGTCACTCCGTGAAATGAGTACGTGTCAAACTGCGTTCGACTGCATTTGTTTCCTCACAGATGCCAGAGAGGAGAATTGATTAGCTTATGTTTCCGGACCTTTGCTGCTAAAAAATAAATATAAAGACACGACACTGGAACTTTTACAAGAAATAAATAGGTTAGGAGAAGGTTGACATGCTACAGAGACAACCTTGTTCTTGTTGTTTATAAGAAAAACCTTGCTTTATAAATTAAAATGGTCATCATTTCAGTTTAGTATCTAAAGAATACTGGATATTCCCCACTACAAATATCTCTAGAGGAATTTGTTTACATTCACGGGTCACATCAGTACGATGTTCCTGGACTGCTTGGGTATGTTCGCTGCAACACTTTACCATGAATTATTAAAACAGTCCACAGAGTAATGTATTTGCCAAGGACTATGCATCAAACAGTCAGACTTTGAAGCCAAAAGCAAATGGATTTTTCCAAAATGCATTAATTCAGGAGGGGTGAGCCAACGAATGATAGCACTACTGACCCTGTTATACTGTTGATACCGTGACAGGAAATCACTTGGTGAGAAATATTCCTTTAGTATTTCAGTAAATACAATTAAGATATATATAATTGTATATATTATATATTGTATAATAATAATATATATATTAGGGAATCTTAGATAATCAATATAGGATCAAAATAAACTAATAACACATTACCTGACAACTTAGTGCATTTCTCAATAAAACTGATTTGTAGTTATATCTTTTAATGGCAGGTAATACCTTCTCTGTGACTGCGCGGGCGCACTCGATGAGCTCTCGTTTGGTGAAGCCGTCGGAGGGAGTCATCTGCAGAGATCCTGCCTTCTGGATCAGGAAGATGCAGCCGTGTCCGAGGTCCTGCACGCGGTTCTTGATCTGGAAACCGATCTGAATAAAAAAGAGAACATGGCACAATAAACAAATACCGAGCATTATCTTAATGCAAATATAAGAACTTCAGTTTGTAAGAGACAAAGTAGATGAAAATGACATTTGTACTGTAAATGGTTTTACAGGAAATGTGTCTCAGATCTGGGTTTCTAAAGGAAGATAGATTTGATACTTTTTAAAGACTTTTTTAATGACTAATTAAATTCAAGATTAATCGTTGCTAACAGAGGGTGTATTTAACAAAAAAGTATGTGTTTAGTTGGTTCTGCTATCCTGTTGTGTGTGACATAAACACGAGAGGAATTAAGTAAATTATAATACAATTATAATAGATATCACCAATTATTGAAAGATTTAAATTTGTCAAATTATGTCAAAAAATACATTTATATAATACGTCCTGAGCATTTGTCAGTCCTTTAAAAGAATGATTTAAGACAGTGTAATACAAATGTAGGCCCAATCTTTAGATGAATGAATTCAATGCGGATTAAAGCTGTTTAATAGTCAGGGAGAACCCTTGCTCAAGTTTACACGTTCTCTTCATAGCCTGTTTTTACTGTTAAATCGTATTATGGGGACACACAGATGATGCTCACCTCCTGTGGCTCAGCTGCGTAAGCGGCCAGTCGGCCCTGGACGGCCAGCTGACTGTAGTCCACGGTCACCTGAGAGGCCAGGCCCCCCAGCTCGTCTGGACATGTGACTGATTTGGTCATCTGAGGGATAAACACACACTCACAGTTATAACAAACAAACTGAAACACACACATGATAATATAATCACAAGTCACAGTCACATTTGCAAAACAGTCCAACAATGTAAACAATTATTCTGAAGGCTTACCATTTCCTGAGCAGTGACAGCAATAGCCTTCGAGTGTCTCACCATACTGGTCTGGTAATCTACGAAAGAGCCCTCGGGTTCAGGCGGTGTACCTTCATCCAGCTGAGACACACACAAACAACAAACAGTTAAAATTACATTACATTTTTTCATTTAATGCATGATTGGTTTGTCCTTCACAAAAGGTACAACCATCTTCAAACATCGAATCTACCCTTCAATTATAATCATTCTACCAGGTGCGCAGGCAAACCAACATTAATTACATTTTACATTCAAATAAACACTCAGAATGAATGATAAGCACTCATTATAAATTATCCACCAAATCCAGTCTGTAATTACAGATTTAAAATAGCATCAGCTAGAAAAAAATATTAGATCATCAGTTTGCAGTGCACACATTAGCTTTCTAGCATTTCTGCTAAATTAGACAGGGCACATGATGTGTGCTTAACCCGCGGAGTGAGATATAACACCCAAGAATCTGGACTAAGCGACCAACAGTTCATCAGAAAGCCTTTAAATCCCCATTGCAGAGAGTGACCATAATGTCAATGGATTATCTAAATTGATTATATCCTTCTTAATCAACTACTGACATGCACAGGCACAAAACAATCATCATGTAAATCCAAAATGAAACATCCCATTCATTATTCATGACGTCCCAAACAAAGGTGATGCTGTTCCCTGGTGACACACACCTAAGGAACTCCTACAAACACTGCAATTAGTCTTTGTAAGAAACGCGAGGAGGGATGTAATTAGCTGATGTTATATCTCTGTACTTAAGATAAAAAGCCTTTTTCTTGCTCTACATCAGGGGTGTCAAACTCAATTTCATCTCGGGCCACATTAGCATCATGGTTGCACTCAAAGGCCAGTTTTATATACATACAAAAAATACATATATAAATATTTAATATATATAAAATAATGTATTATATTACATTATTGCCGTCTGCATTGGATTATTATCGGATAGGGTAATGACTTAAGAAGTCTCTTCAGTGAAATGTCACAAAATGATTTAAAAAGAAAAGCCAAATTCTGAAAAAAAGTCAAAATCAAAAAAAATAAGTGACATTTTGAAAAAAAAGATTCTGAGAAAAAGGCAAATTCTAAGAAAAAATGAATATTTTGAAGAAATAAAGTCAAATACTGAGAAAAAAGACATATTTTGAAGAAAGAAAGACATATTTTGAAGAAAGAAAGTCAAATTCTGAGAAAAAAACTCAAATTTGAGTGCATTGTGGGACATGTAGTTTATGGGCAACGTGCTTCTGTAAATCGGCATGTAACCTTATAATAACATATTATATTCTTTGCAAGCTCTTGTGGGGCCACAGAAAAGGAAGTCACGGGCCGGATTTGGCCCCCGGGCCTTGAGTTTGACACCCCTGCTCTACATCTTATGTGTTTGCCAATACTTTTGACTGTTAATTGGAAAGACGGTCTAAACGGTCTAAGTGGCTTTGTTGGCAGTCAGTTTCTCTCCGCTTCTATGGCTGGTGATTGTCATTATTATGTTAAACTGTAACTTTTTATGGTTCCAGACATCAATCAAAACATTACACACAGGAACAGGAAATCATAAGTAAAAGAATAAGAAAAAAGGTAAATCTTAATTCGAAAATGACAATCCCTTTCCTGTCAGCTTTCTTTAACTCCCCATTACTTTTAAACCAATGTATTCCCCTTTCTCTCCACAGTATTTAGGCTGTTTCCATTGTGATTCTTGCCAAAACAAGATATCGTTTTGCTTAGCAATTCCGCCAGCAATTCAGATTATGCTGAAATGCTAATGTGATATGTAAATGCAGGTAACCTCTGTCCTCTCTTCATTTCAGTAATTGGTGCAGCGAGAGGAGGAAAAGGAAAACCAGAAAATTGGCTTTTCTGCTTGTTCTCCTGCTAGAGGGCGAGAGGATGGAGGACATGGCTGTCTGTAGTTGCTCTTGAATATATTTAAAGAACCCAGAGTGTGAATTAATTCTATAAATCCCAATCTTCGTATCCAGGCAAACCTTAAACCTATTCTCTGGTATGTGCTTTAAACTCAAGCAGCAATTATCCTGTGAGACACAGCGTGCCCTGCAGCGCTCACCTTGGCCATGGCCTCTGCGATGGAGTCCACCATTCCTCCCACCATTCCCCCTTCACTGGCCGCCTCATTCAGCGTCACCATGATATCATCCACCGCCTCCGTCATGAGCTGCGCTGCCTCCGCTATGGCATCGTGTGTATGGGAAGCCTGTGAAGTGTGACAAGGCACAGGACACTTGTCAATTATTTATTAATAGTGCAAATATACTGCACCAAAATCCTGAGGAAAATTACTTGTTTGTGGAAAAATACTTGATCTTTTTATACTGAAATGTCTGCATAATCCTTCCAGGGGTGCACAAACAAAATAGTTATACCTTTGGGTTTCCTCCGCCCTCCTTGGCAGCGTAGAGCATCTGCAGGGCGGACTCAGCCAGGGTCTTAGTTTGGTCAAGGAAAGTCATCTGTTGCTGGTGGTCCCTTAGCTTGGATGTGACCCCCACAGAGGCCCTGATCAGCGGGTCAAAGTAACGAGCCAGCTGGGTCACCTGAGGCAAGGGGGGAACGTTTTTAATGAGTAATGTGACAATTCCTTCTGAATTAACACCATCAATGATCATTTATAGAGAGTGAGAACATTGAGATAAAGCTACTGTTTGAATAAATACATTGAATATGAAAATACACTACTCCATTGCATAAGCTGTAATTTGCAGATTTTTATTGTTGTAATATAATGTACAATGAGCAAATTGTTACCATCTTATATAAATACTATTTTTATTTGTATTGGTTTATTGCACATTTTTATTCTTATGTTTATATAAATATTTTCATTTTAGAGCAACTGTCATTAAACCAAAATTCCCCCTGGGATAAATAAAGAATTCTGATTCTGAAACAGTAGGCAAAACATATATAAAATAGTATAATAAAACAGTAAGATATTATTGCTTAATAGATCATTCTCACACAATAGTCATTTTGTCTTATATCTGACTCAACCCATTAAAAAGTATGAATGTGTTGCTCCACAGCTGCAGTATGGAAGTAAGGTAATTAACTCCCTGCCCTATATACCTTGTGTCCTAGTTGGGAAGCTTCGCCTCTGGCAGCAGTGGAAACAGGGTCAATTAAGTAGCCAATTTCTTGCACCGTGGACGTCAGCTGCTCTTGCAGTGCCTGAAGAGAGGGGAAAAAAGAAATTGGTTTGTATCTTGCTTTTTAATGGAAGACAGAGGTTGATCCAAATGAGTCAGCTGCTGAGAAACACCAGCAGGGAGATATAAAGTACAGATACTTGCCCCAAACCACTCAAGCTTTTTATTGTGAGCTTAGACTCTGCATAAGGCAACACAACTTTTCTAAAAGATACTAAATCCTTTATCTTTGTCTAATGAGGTGCTTGTGACCTAGAATGGGCAGAAACCTAATTAAAGCCACCAATAAAAGATCCATAATTTAAAAGCGAGACAGAAATAGCAACATGAGGACTCAAACTGAAAACAAAATGGGCTATAATGATAACCAACCAACCAGACAAGGATGAACAAATTGAGACACATGCAAACAAGAAAGATAGAGAAAGATACAGGAAGTCGTCTGTGGAAGATGTCAAGTTATTTTCTGATCGTTGCTTACCTCCAGTGAGATGTCGTCCCTGCTGGCTAAGTTCTGGCTGACTGCTGCCAGGGAAGCCTGCTCAATGTCCCGGATACATTTGTTGATGTTATCAATGGACGAGTCGCACTCCCGCTGGCCTGGGGCCTTGTCCCTGAGAATAAAACAGGTACAGGAAAAGAAGAGAAACAGAAATAAATAAAACGGTTGACGCATGAATGAGAAGAGGTTGAAGGATGATGTATTTGGGGAAAATAAGACAGAAAGGACATATCGGAGGACAGGAAGAGAGAGAGAATAAGTGTTAACATAACTGAGATTTATTAAAAACACAGACAGGTTTCAGATGTCTATTTAACATATTCTCTTCTGGCTCCCTCATCTCATTGCTGCTCGAGTCACAGAGCTGAAATGTGGCCTGTAGGGTGTTGTCACAACTCAAGCTGGGCAGCCAAATGAGCTTTGAAGCCTCCAAGTGGTGTGAGCACCGGCCACATGGGCAGAATAACTTTAGTTAAACATCCATTTTAATGCATAGCGGCACACTGAAGGTAAAAACTAAAATAAAGCCTCACCTATGCAAGTAATGAGACTCAAAAAGTTGGGAGGTTGAACCTTTCCTTGATGTAGTCCAATCCTATTGGTGTTCTTTGGTAGACTCATACAACTCAATTTGCAGGGTGACCATGATAAAGGCATCAGAATTTGAGCTAAGCTGCCATGTGAATGCGACAGTGCAGATGATCTAAGCCAAGCAGCAACCTTAAAACTCAGTGCGTTTGACACTGGGAATTTGTTCCTCATGGGCATCAGTTTTGTTCTGACCAAGGTCTGGTACCAAAGGTGCGAAAGAGGAGATTAGAAATTAAAGCTGGGGAGGAATAAGAACAACCATTTGTCACGCCTTGGTACAGAATTTGGGCATCCTTTGTCAGGGACACTGAACTAGTCTCTCAGGCGTTTTATATGACAATGTAAGAATACTTGAATGAATCAAAACTTAATTATAATTTCTACCTTGAATTATCCCCTTTGTGAAGCCAGTGATAACTAAATCACTGCAGGGAAACAGAGAAGAGTTGTGTAGAGAGAGGGTAAGGCTTTAAAATGATGATGTTTCAGTAACTTCATGACTACAGGAAGTCACTGCTATCAGCTGAGAAATAGTCCGTCACACATTCACTTGTGTACAGATGTTTGTGCTAAGCTAACCGGCTGTAAGCACATCCTTAATTTGTACTGACATTGTAGTGGTAACAATAATGTTAAGTATTTCTCTAAGGTTTGACCTTCTGACACGATATTTAGTCACAATACATTTTCTCTCACTGACCTTATGGCTGTGATGAGAGCCTTGATGGAGTCGGACACGGTGCGGGAGTGACCGGCCAGAACAGACCAAGTGGGCGGGTCTTTGGGGTTGATAACTAATGAGCGTGCAGTCTTGAGGAGAAAGGTGGAGCTGTCAAGCATGGAGCGTGCTGATTGGAGGATGGGCTCCTGTGCATCAAAGCCCTACAGAAAAACAAAGTGAACTTTAGCAAGAACATAGAGAAGTAGTAGTATGTATTGCATTATCCTGTATTTCTTTTCAGCCTATTCCACTATTTGTTATAACACAATTTATCTAAAAATGAATCTATTAGCTGTGCATGAATACTTCAAACTGTAATGTTCACATGGCCGTACCTCGTTGCTGATTTGAGCTGGGATGCTGGCAAACTCTGGATTTGAAGCAAACGCTGTCAGGTTTTCAACAGCCTCGATTAGTGGAGCCGTAGCGAATCGACACTTTCCCCTGTTCTCATCAGAGAAATCTCCATCTAAAGCCTGCACAGTGAGGCAGATAAAACATACAACTGCAACAAATCTGATTGAATTCCAGTGCCTATCAAGTTTTTTACCCAAGAGATGAGAATTAAACAAATCATTGACAGCAGTTTGACAGAAATTATCTGTGGGGAAAAAATATGAGCCTCCTACTTCACAAAGTACATTATCGACACAGCTAAACCCACTTTGGGAGCCAATTAGGGACAGAGTTAACATTTGATAAGACTGCCAAAATAATTCCTACCTTGATGGTTTTGACCAAGTTGGCAGTGCTGTTGGCAACCTCCTTGGCAGACTGCACAAAGTGCCTCTTGGCGACGGGGTTGGTCGTCCTGGAGGACGCCAGGCGGCAGGCGTTGCACAGTGCCGAGGTGTGCTTAGCAACAATAGTGGCTGAAGAGAGCACCTGCCATATAATAAAACAACAACATGTCAAATAAGAGCTAGATTTTTTATATAATACAAAGCCTGTTGAAAGTCCAGCACTTGTACAGTACCACCGCAGTTTGGATGTGCTTAAGGGTATTTGCCACTGTACTATTATGCACCTGCTGTTCTGGTATAGACTGCTGAGCCTGAAGTGACTCATGAAAGAACGCTGGTGGAGGGATATAATTAGGCCATTGGTCTCCATCAAAAGAATGTTATTGAAGAAAATAGAGGTGATAACGAGGTAAATATTGGATTTTCAGCCCACCTGCTGCGAAGGCGTTTGGCTTCACAGTCAGACACAGGTACTTTCATAGAATATACAATATGGGGGCTATAAAAAGATTTTCAGCTACAATACTAACAAGAACAAATCTATTATTAAAATCTATTAGTTTTTTTGTGTGTGTGTGCAGGAAACTGGAAAATGCTGCATAAAGAGAACATTGCAAGTGCCTGTACCTGTGATGGACTGCTGCCTGGGTCCACAAGATTCTGACAGGCCATCTGGATTGCCTGGTTGGCCTTGGCAAACTGGATGGGATCAACCAATCCCTGGTGCCCTGCCTGACTGTTGGGATCAGACACACCCACCAGGTAGGAGGCCTGTGAGGTAAAAACAAACTCCTTTCATCAGCAAGCACCAGCACTGCCAATACCAACAAGAAAAGGCAATATGATTTAAAAGCTCCTGTGGTGGGAGAGCGGTTTCTCCTCATTGTGTACCTGTCCCGCAGCTTCAGTGAGCCCACACAGGGCTCTTGAGGCTGATCCTACACAGTCTCCAAACGACGGCACATCTCCAGTCTTGCAGTTCTGAGAAATACCTGCCATGGACTCTCCCAGGACCTGAACAGAACAAATGAGCGGCAGAACAAAGAGATTAATGCTTAGGATGCTAAGCTCTGTGTGTGCAGGGTGCTCGGTGTTTGATCACTGGGCTGTTTGATTTGCAGACCTACCTTGGAGTTCTCCATCACACTCTCGATGCAGTCGAAGTAAGAGAGGTCACTGACCGGCTCGCTGGGATTGTCCAGCATTCCCCTAACAGCCTGGGAGAGGAAGCCGCATCAGAGAGTTAGAAACCACTACTCATACTCAGATGGAACATGCTAAATAAACCTAGATTAATACTCATTAAATCAGTCCTCTGTTGATAGGGTTGTGTATTGTCCCTGTTTGCTCACACAGTTGTAAAGTTGTGTTTACCTCCAGCTCTCTCAGGGCGTTGTCACACTCGTTCTGGCCGGGAGCCTGCTGTGTACACAGCGTGATCAGCTGGTTGATGCTGTCAGTCACTGCCCTGAAAACAAACCAGCAAGCAGACAAATTCAGTCCCTAGTCATTGAATGTGACCGGTAATAAGTGTTTTTGGATATATAGGATTTGACATGTGTGGTTTACTGTAGGTGTCAACCAAATCAAACCAAACAGCTAAAACAATAAATAAAATGACTATCTACTTAATGTACAAGCCTTATAATTACATTACATGTCACTTGTTAGACGCTTTTATCCAAAGCGACTTACATACTCAATACTGTGGACAATCCCCACAGGAGCAATTTGGGGTGAAGTGTCTTGCCCAGGGACACAACGACATGCTGACTGCAGTGGGGTTTGAACCTGTGACCCCCTGATCCGAACACCAACGCACAACGCACAACCCACTGCACCACACGCCTCCGTAATGTATATATAATGTTAGGGAAAACCCAGCTGTGTATTCTTTCATCACATTGTCGATATACTGTCAACGAGTGTGTAACGGTATTATTGAGTGTATGTATGTGTGTATGTGTAAAAGTTGTTTTACCTTGCAGCAGCAGCTAGCAGGTTCTTGGCGTTAGCCGCTGCTGGGTCTACAGACAGACTCTTAGCTGCCAGCAGCAGCTTGCTGGAAGCCATGGAGATGTTCTTCAGGTTACCAATCACCTGCACCTGGTCGTCCTTTTTCTACAAAGACACATCACATTAATACACCATTAAATACACATAAACATGTGAAAATATATTCCAATAATCTAAAATCCTTTTTTTTGACCACATGCAGGTCTGAGTGGTAATTTGTGAATTGATATACATTTCAGAGAGACTTTTACAGGATGTGTATTTTGTAAATTGTGTAATTTTAATATTTTCATTATGCATGCTTCTTAGGTAACATTAAGCTGTCTTTGGCTCCTTTCTGCTGTAACAATGTACATTTCCCCTCTGTGGGACTAATAAAGGTATTCTGATTCTGATTTTATAGTCCTTTCAAAACCACCAACAGGACCGACCTGAGTGTGCCCGGCCATCTCTATCCCAGCATCCAGGAACTCATCAAAGTCTTCGCTGAACTTGCCAGACGCCACGGCCAGCTGGCTGCTGGAGCCTCTGGAGGCGTGCACCACATCTCCTGCCGACTGGTTCAGCTCTGCCGCCGTGTAGCTCAGCCCGCTCTGGGCCGACTGAAAGGTCCTGGAGGCTGGAGGGATCTGAACGGAGGACAAAGAGGAGTTCAGGATGAATTAAAGATACTTAACTGTAGTTAAAAGAATAACAAAACAAGTATGGATGCAACAGCAATCACAATGACAGAGCATTGTGTATATGGTGGACAAACACTCAGTAATTCAAGATAAAACTAAACAAATTAACAATTCATAAAATACCATATCTAAGTCCCATTCAATGTTTACAATAATGTTGTTTGAAACATTTGATGTGACTGAAAGTTGTATGCTTGGTTAAACACTTTCCTTTTTGTCTACTATAATCATTTAGTAATCTCTTCCTGCTGTGCCATAGACTCTTGCAAATAGCAAAAAATGGTGAAATAATGCCTGAATCTTTTCTTTTGAGCAGTCAGTTTTGCTTTTAACATCTACGTATCATTAGTCTCGATAAATTCCTCAAAGATATTTTTACCATGTGGCAGTTAAAGACACACATGATTCTAATTTTGGTGGCAGAGGCCTGCTGAGTCACAGATTAAACTCACAGTTTCAATGAGCAGCTTCTTGCTGGCCTCTCCGATGCTCTTGAGAGCCATGTCCACATCCTTCTGGCCTGGCAGACAGTTGACGCAGTTATTCAGGGAGTGAGACACAGCCTTGGCCACCTGGAACAAACAGAGGGGTGACAGTAGACTGGGTTAGATGGTGTAATCTGAACACACACAATCTGAATGTATAATGCTAATGAGCAAGGTAGTACTGCAGAAAACAGATATCCACTCTTTTCTTCTTTGTTTAAGAAAAATCAACCAATGTGTGTGTATGGAGGGGGGTTTATGTGTGTATCCTTTTGCCAACAAATCACAACTGGAGTCACATCACAGAGGCTAAAACAAAAGCGCATGACAACAGTTGAAGCAAAGAGGAGGCACAGGCTTCTTAACTTAATCTTACATAAGTAGTATTTCACAAGAGTGCTGTGATGAAACAAAAACAGCCTCATTTCTGTTTGATCTCGCTTTTTAGAAAACAGAAAATATCTGGCGGACCAGACATAAATAACCAAAATACTTGGCCTATAAATATGCCACCAGGTTTATTATACGAGTCCCCTGCTGTATTTGACAGGTGTTCACTTTCATGTATTTATAAGCAGATGGAGACTTTCATCTGGCTCAGATTTTGTACATAACAACATTTTTAGTTCAAGGTATTGAGTGATGGAGGCCAAAATAACTGACTTTACTTTAATGTTGATCAATCATTTCCATGTATAACACAGACAACTCAATACATTATGTAAACATTTTCAGTTAATTAAAAAACAGTCTGATTCAGTCCAAATACAGACTCATACTAGAGTTCTGATTAAAGTGAAGTGTGTCGTTAATTAAATTAATCAACTGGTATAACACAACATAGTGAAAAATATGGCCTGAATTACAGACTGGCTGAAGGACATGATGAGGTTAGATTTAGTGAAGAATGACAGATCAACATTGCTTGTACACCACACTGTCATGGATTCACAAGTTTTCGAATATATTCTAGTTTTTTGCAATGATATTTGATTGTGTTTGCTTCAGGGCACTAGCACTATAGAAATAAATAAAGGACAGAGCCTTCCTGCCTGTTTCAAACCTGCAGACCAGACTCTAGGGTTCCCGCCTTCAGGTTCCTCGGCACACACATTGCTGAAGATCTATCCTGGTCTATCAACACCACAACATCTGTGAAAAAGGCCCAGCAGCGACTCCACTTCCTGAGGATCCTCAGGAAAAACAACCTGGAGGAGAAGCTTCTGGTGTCTTTCTACCGCTGCTCCATAGAGAGTGTGCTGGCATATTGCCTAACCACGTGGTGGGCCAGCTGCTCAGAAAAGGACAGGAAAGCCCTTCGGAGGGTCCTCAACACAGCCCAGAAGGTCATCGGCTGCTCACTGCCTTCTCTGGAGGAACTCTTCAGCCAACGTTGCCTCAACAGAGCAGGCAAAATAATTGCAGACTCTTCACACCCTGGACACTTCCTGTTTGCTCTTCTGCCCTCGGGTAGACGCTACAGGTCAATTAAATCAAGGACAAACCGACTGAAAAACAGTTTCTACCCCAGAGCCATACGAGAACTGAACACCGTCAAACGCTGAACTAGCACACACACAGTAACAATTTGCAACTCCACTACTTTTTAATAGTTTTATTAATGTATTAACTGATCGACATCTGAGATGCCAAATATCATCCCTGTGTTTTTTATATTGTAAACTGTATTTAAATTATGTGCAGGCATGTATGCATGTTGGTATGGATGTGTGAGCATATGTTTATGTGTGTATATGTTTATATAGATATATATTTTTTCGTATTATGTGGAAATGCACTGCGAGGATTGCTTTTTTAAATGTCGTTGTACCTGGTTCGATGACAATAAAGGAATTCTATTCTATCTATTCTATACCTGCGTGGATCCTGAACCATCTCACCTGTGCCAGCCTTTGCTGACTCTCAGCGTCTCCGGGGGAAATGAGCGCCTGCTTGGCTTCATGAATGAGAAGCGCCGAGCCCTCCATAACATCCTGAGCAGAGTCCAGCATGGCAGCCGCAGCATGAGGGTCTGAGGTGGAGGCAGCGACGCCCCGGGCCGCCTGGGCGAGGGTCCTCAGGGCCTGAGCCGTCTCCCTGGCTGCTACTCCTGCACATTGGATCAGAGGAAACAGAGAGTTCAGATGTGAAAGCAACAACTATTATCAGAACGTATCTCAGAGATCCTTTTATGATGAGATAATGTCATTAACAAATACTCATTTCAAAATCTCTTAAAAAATAACATTTTATCTGCGTGTAGGGGATTTTCTCTGACCGTACAAATGCGTTGCAACAAGAAAATGAGACAAACCATCATTTGGTTCAAGAGGCCGTTTGCCTCGAAGGCAGGAATCAACATTTAATTTACAACACATCAGTGGGATGGGATACAACAAATGGAATTAAGATAAATGATATGCAGCACTTAACAAGATTACTTAATAAACATAAAGCATGTTCCAGGCGATAAGAGCTTTCTAATCAGGATCTATTTGTTGTAGTTCAACCAATGACACTAAAGGTGTGATGACAAGTCTTTGAAAAAAGATTTTACAACGCATGAGAACAAAAATAGCAAGGTTTGGTACGTTTAAAAGGTATCTTACCCTACTGCATCACACAAAGCAGCCCACTGTATTTAGAGCACTAGGTGATCTCAGTGCAACAGACTGTATTTTAATGAATTGGATTGGATTACTCAATCATATTTAGAGTCATGTGAACATGAGAAAGAAGATTGGTGAACAGTGTGTATTATGATAGTATGAAAAGAATAATATCAATTCTGAAAACTGTTTGTCTCAGTGAAGCAGATGAAGCGCATGTAAGTAAGAGCAATGCACATGGGGGCCGGGTATGTTGACAACAAACATCATGTGACCTTAATATAAAGAAATATTCAAAAGAATCAGCATGTCAGCAGTACCAACCTGTGTAGTGTTCATTTCCTTGAGCAGCACAGGTGAGCAGCTGAGCCATGGAGGACCCCACCGACTTAGAGGTGCTACCCAGATCCTGAGCACACTTCTCCAACTAAAGCAGAGGACAATGTGAATGTAAGCAATTCAAGATCATGCCGCGTCACAAAACTGTTAGACCCTGATTCAGGAGTATTTCTATCTTTTGTATAACTGGTTTGAACTCAATGTAACTGCCATTTTTCATGTCGGGTTGGAAGATTGAATCAATGTTACAGGTCTAAAAAACAACATCTCTTACTGATTCTCCAGGCAGTGGCTTCAGTTGGGCGTTCATGGCCGCCTGCATGGCGTCCTGCAGCTCGCTCCTCAGGGTCTGGATGGCAGTGAGCGCAGAGTCGATCTCCATGGGGCCGCACGCTTCATGAGCCTAGATTTGTAATAAAGGAAGTCACTCACAATTGTGTACTAACATGGGTTCCTACTTGTGTTTTGCAAAGAGTGATCCTTTAAAAATATATATATTTTGTTGTACTTTTCAGCTAGTTTTAAATGCAAATTTCAGGTACAGAAAACATACACTTGAGGAAATTGCATTGAACTACAGGTAAACTGATGTGACTTACAATTACAAAGCTTTTAGTACAATATATACACTTCAGTGCATGTGATATGGACTAGGCGTTAAATACAATTACATTTTGATAATATCTTTGCGCATGGAACGACACATAGTAACTCTGGAATGATGTATTTGCATGTAAAATACAGTGACTTCCTGCATGCACTAACAGCCCTTTATGCCTGTGTGTCTGTGCTCTACCTTCTGTGCAGACGTCCTCAGCTCAGCCAGGCAGGTGGCCAGGTTCTTGGCACACTGACCCAGTTGCATTGCTGCAGCCTGATCCGTCACCGTGGGAACGGATGACTTGGCCGAGGTCACCATCTTACTACCAGGCTGCAGAGGGGAAAAGGAAAATAATACTTCAAATCTTCAATAAAAACTATATTTTTCCTTAGAGCATTTAGTAACAGCCTAAACAATAAAAAGTGGCTCTGAGCAACAGAGAGGAACAAAGGTTAAATGATGTGTTGGTATTTGTGGAAACCCAACGCTCATCCATCAGCTGTAAAAGGGGGACTGGGGCTTTAAACACATGATCCCACCACACCGCTGCTCCTTTAACTGCCTGCTTACTCCAAAAAGAGGTTACAGGCCTATTTTCAAAGGATCCCCACATGACAGGAGCACTATTTTTACTCTGTGTAGCCTGGTTCCTAATCTAGGACTGAAACTACTTAAATTGAGTATGTGGACATAACGCTTTAACAAGCTCCTCTCCAGCAGAGGAGAGAAATGGTGATGCAATAGTGTATGTGTCTGTATGTGTGTGTATATGAGTGTGTAGGTGTGTACTGCACCTGTAAAAAGTTTTGGCTTGCAATGATGAGTGCCAGCTGTGCACTGCGGTCCTCTGGTTTGGCCTGACTGCCGCGCACCCCCTGGACAAGTTGGGGGATGTGGTCTGCCACTGCCTATTCAAAAACACACATGCAAATACACAGGCTTAATGTAAGTTCTGTCCAAAATAGAGAGTTTACAGTGCAGCTTAACATTTCTCTAAAATTATTTTATAGAAATCATAAAGCAAGCAATGTTCACAGTATGCACATTGAATTTTCTTTTCAAAGTCTAATTTTAGTGGTAAAAATCAAGTAAACAAAACTTAAACGGCTCTCTTCTGTCCTCACCTTGCAGCTCTGCACCAGCTGCTGGTGAGCAGACGTGTTCTTGTTGGAGGCGGCAGCGTTCTGAGCCGCAGCGATGGTCTGCGTGGCTGCAGCGGCTGCTTGCTTGGCAGCATTCTGAGGAATACAAAGACTCATAAAATATTCCATATGTAAAAAACAAGGTTAAACAGTAAAGACTTCTAAGGTCACATTTGAGTTTTTCAATCTGGATGTTCAAAGAATCTCCTGTGGAGTTTATGCTATGATGGACTTACAAACAACTCCTGGTGTTTATCTACATGACTTTGTTTCTACTTGTTGGCTACATGAAAAAAGTATTAAACAATGCAATGCTGCTCTGCTTTTTAGTGTATATACAGCATAAAGCAAGTTCAATTTAAGTTCTTACACTTATTTCAAAATATATTTACAAAACTAATACATTAATTATTGTGTAGAACTAATATCATTAAGAAAAGTATTTGTAATGGCACACCATCAACTATAAAAAGACAAGAGACTTGTCAAATGCCTTGAAATTCATCAACCCTTTTAATGAGTTGATATTTTAGTTTGAAGTCAAATTGAGACATGAGTCAAACAACCCTACCCCACTTCCCTGATCCACTTAATAACTGATTACTGCTGTTCCTATTTCAGGACCATTTACAATGAGTTACAACACACCTTAATCTGTCGAAAACCTTTAAATATTGTTGAAAGACTTGCTGGTGAAATCAACATCTAAAGCTGGCTGAACTTTGGTGCCACGTGGGGGCAACACTCGGTGCTTTATAGAGATGGTGACATTTAGGATTGGTCTTTTTTAAATGTCATGTCTTATTACGCACATAAGACTGCATAAAATCCAGGCAATGAAAAAATAAGAAAAAGTGACAGTAGAAGTCATAAAGCAACAGGCTTATACAACGTCCCCACATCCTGCAGATACACACACACAACCAGTGTTATTTTATATAAATTCAGCCCTCCTCTTCCTGAAGTAGCCATTTCTTTTAGGACAAAGAGTGATACAATTCAAGACGGCATCACTGACCTCCAGTCTGTTGATGAGTTTCTTCTTGATGGCATTCTGAGCAGCAGCGTTGGTGGCCACTCGCAGACCCTCTGCAGCCTCCCTCAGTCTTTGCTGCTGGTCCTCATTCTCTGGGTACGCCGCCGCGCCCTGAGAACACACAGAGACACACACACACACACAGATCAGCAAACACACAACAGGGGAGCAGGACTGGAAAACAGCTGGTATCAAATCCACATTGTAGCATAAACAGATCATAAAGCCTTGATTTTTAAAGCATTCTCCTTCCTGATAACATGCTAGCGCGCATTGCTACACACAGAAAAAGGATGCAGATTTAAATCTCAAACTGAGCTGCAGCTTGCCTCCATCACCTGTTTGTTGAAGGGTAAATGTCGTATTTATTTATATTAACAAGCAGCTCTTTTTATCTTTCTGTTTATGAATCCAGCAGTGCAAATTAACTGGGTTCAGTGGAGACCAATATCAATCAGCACCTCCGTGTCTCCTGCTGTTAGAGAGACAGACAGCTAAGCCTGCATCAATTAGGTTAATTAATTGGGAACCGGGTATATTCTACTGCAGCTACACAGAGAGGAGAGTGTCTGTGCTTTTTAAAGCTATGCCATTAAGGTAATTTGGCAGATGTCACTATGAACAAGGGCGACAAACAGGAAAAGGCTTTTGGTGTTACTTTCTATTCATTTCGTGGGTGAAAAATGTTTTGTTTCATCCTTTGACTTTGCATTAATCACAGCAAAATGTGACTCAAATCATTGTCTGCAGCTGTCCTTTGCCTGTTGGCAAGTGCTGACACCGATGTTCGAAACCAATTTGCATAATTATTTAAAAAGTGCTGATTTCAAGAGGAAGTAGCAAGATAGCACACTCAGTAATTCATAATGGGGAACTAGCCTTCAAAAAGCACGGTCTGTTGTACACTGATAAGATGCATGTACAATAAGGGACTCGCTAAAACCTGACATGGGCTTTAAAAACAAAACAGGCACAAAAGGTTGGCTGTAAAACGTACAGACCAAAGATCAATCAGTTACCAAGGAAACAACGGGCTTAAGTCTAACTCTCCATAGATACAGATACGTGTACAGCTGTGACTGTGATAAGTCTGGCATCAAACTCAACCATCAAACCAGCTGGAGGGCGTCATTTAATTTTCATGCTGGAAGTGGAGAGTTATTAATATCAGTGTGTGATTCTGCAGACAGATAATGAGACTGATGTGGAAAGTTAGCAGATAAATGGCTTGGAGAGAAGAAGAAGGGACGGCAAATCTAAGCTTGCCCTTTAGCAGTCGGGGAAGAAAGAGTTTGATGTCCCCGAACTCTTAATCATGTTATGATGGAAACCTTAGGTGTGAACAGAACTGGAAGGGACATTTAAATGGATATTAATATTTTAACCTATCGTTTTGTTTTGTTTGTCTCCATAGGCTTGTTTCTGGCAATGCACAACCATTGCTATTTTATTATTAAACCAGAGGATTAAACGAGGCTGAGCAAACATTTCCTGTGCTAAACGGGTTTGTTTAGTTCTTATTAATTAAAACTGTATCCATGTTAACACAATATATTTCATACGGTGCATTGGGCCAGCAAAATAATAGTTGTTTAATTATCACATCTTATTAATCGCTACAACTTAGAGTTCACAAACGCAGTCATGTATATTTGAGATTAAAGAGAGTACACATTGTGGCTTAGCAAATGATCAAGGGATTTGAGCAACCCTAATATTAATTCTAAGACATTTATACTTTAGGAACAAAACAAAACTTTGCATTTAACCCAGGTTGGGAATGTTGCAAAGGCCACAAGGGTTGACCCATTTAAAAAACAAACTATCTTACTCAGTATCTGAAAGGGGTACCCGAGACATATCCCGCAGCTGCTCCAAAAAGAGTAAATAATTGAAGAACTAGAAATGCACTCTCAAAAAGCAGACCTCCACTGAGGACAAGGGTGCATTCAAGTGCTCCTTAGACCGTTTATGTTATCGTTGTTTGTTCAACATGTGCTCATTAGTTTTAATTCGTAATGTCGAAAAAAACAATTACGCTACAAAGAAGACGTGATGTATTTTATTGCTCAGAGCTTTTTATAACACGGTCAGAGCTGTGTCGTTGTTGTTCTGACTTGAGGGGGCCTGAATCTTCTCAGTCATGAAACAATTTGACTGTTTGATTTGACACCACATACATGCAGTACAAATAACAAGAAAGTGATTAGCGATCCACTCTAAAACGATGTTAGTGGGTTCTTCCTTTGTCCATGCTGCTACATCTTTCCAGCAAGTTTCATAACGTCAAGGCTAGTCTTTTTTTATGATCCTGCTGACAGTCAAAACAAGCAATATATATAACTAACTTGTTGGAGGTAATTGAACCACACAATGCGTTTTAACTGGATGACAACACTTTTTGTAATTCACAACTGGGACTAATCTTATTAGAAAGGGAAAAAGTGTTCAATGTCCGTGGATTGATGTGACCAGGTTTGCAGATGTGACATTACAGTCCAAAAACCATTGGGAAATGACCATGTTAAACCTTCTGAAACAATCCTTGGAATTTGGGGTTTTCCAGAATAAAAAAATCAGCCCATGCCACATTATTTTCTTTTATATCATAAAATGTAAAAAGGTCATTTTTCATTGATGAAACAACATCTTAGCAATACAAAGCAGAATGACTTCTTAAACTATCATTCTTGGCCTTTTTCTTTCTTGCACACACACACACACACTATACTCTGGTGCCTCTGGCCCAGCTCCTTTCCACTCTGCTGTCAGTGAAAAGGTCACCCTGTACAAGAGAATAAAACTCAGCCCTATAGATTTTTCATCTGGTCTTCAAAAAAAAAACACTGCTGTGATTAAACCAAAACCTTTCCCTAAAGGATTCACCCAAATATTTCTCTAAGTGGAAGATTGTGATGAATTATGCATGTAATTTTTAATATACACTCAGTAAACTTACTTTTACTCTCTGTTGACAGCAGTTGAGATACTTTTCCAAAATATATACGTATAAGCTTACCTTCGCTGCCTCTACCATCCTTGCGGTGGCGTCGGCGAGCAGTTTAGCAGCTGCCAGTAACTTCTTAGAGTTGTCCACGTCCACCTCTGCCTCAGCGTCAGACCTCATGGCGTTCACCAGGTCCGAGGTGGCCTGAGCCAAAACCCGCGCCTGACGCACCATCTCTCCTGAGACGGGATGAGAGTGGACAGAGGTGGTGTGGAGGCGAGGGGGGGGGGGTGAGAAATATTAGAGAGAAATGGATTAATGGATGAGTCATACTAATAAGAGATTGAGTGTTAACACTGTGGTTTAATGTAACTGCCTTGCTCTATCCTTTCTGAAAATCCTCCTGATTTAATTGTGATGAATAATTTGGACGGGAGAGGATACAAATGTTTTAACTACATAGATAAAAACAACTGTATTCTTATGCAGGTTGCGGATAATGATGCAATACGGGCAAATCTTAACAGAGCAGATAAATATTTAAACAAACTGCATTGATGTATAATTTGACACCATTTCAGTGTGGTTCCGTAAGAGAAATTCAAGGCTTACTCGTTAAAAATACTCATAGTAAGTTCACTCACAGCAGGTCAGAAGATATAAACAAGCTTTGAAGCGAAAATGTTTAATGTCAGCATAAAAAAAAAAGAACCTTGAGGGAGAAAACATACTACAAAAGAAACGAAATTCTTGTGCTAGACGCACAAGTGTACTTCGCTCCCTGATCAGGTGTGCATAACGCTGTAACACCTGCAGCTGACTTGTGAAAACACAATTAAAAGCAACTGTTCAACCAGCCCTGGTGTTTTCGATTCCCTCTGAAAATATTCTTAGAATCAGACAAAAGAGAAAAGAGAGAAAGGAAAATGAAAGAACTGTTGTCGATATTCTCCCTGGCAAAGCAGGCCTGGCCATGAATGCATGAAATGATGTGCCAACACTCCACTACAAAAGGATTTACTCTGTTTTTACTGAAGGTGAGACATAACCTGACATATTTGACACCGGTTCAAAGGCGGTATTTGCCAGATAGCTGCACGTATTCAGGCCACAGCCGAGAAAACAGCAATTCCCCTTGTCCATCAAACCCATCAGTTCGTCTAAGCTGACCGCTAACCCGGGACATTCTCTGTGAATCTCTTTCAATCCACCTGTCTTTCTCTGCTGTCAGTCTTGTAAACATCACTGTCAGCTTTTTCTCTGTGGCTTCCCCAGTGCTGACAGCAGTCCATTTACACCCACATCATGCCATTCTCTCTGAGGAGAAGACGGGATAAGGCACAGACACACAGTAAGACTCAGAAAGCCCAAACTTTAAAGCTGTGGAAAGCAAGTTTTCTGGCTGAGCTTTGTGTGCTTTTTCATTACCCATATAAAACAAGATATTTGGCTAAAAAACGGATCCAATATGCTTCATTTGACTCAATTTCAAAAGCATGACAGAAGCCAAAATGTTGCCATGCTCATTTGAAAACTCTTTAATGGGTTGCACTTTCAAGTTTTGTTCACAAAATCTGTAAAATGCAACTACAGTATGACGAAACACTTGAGAGAAAAGAGAGCTTGCATTTGAAACAAAAAACACTGGAATCAATACTGAGCTCTGCCTCCAAACCATCAGCTACCTTTCATTTTGTATTCATAGTTCCTTGATTTCTAACCAAGTTATCAATATTTCTATAAAAGCATTTCATCCTTTCTTTTTATCGCAAAATTGTATTATCAACAAGATTAAGAGTCTGCAGCGCTTCAAGGGGCTGTGTGGGCTGTACTTAGGCAAAGCAGCGATTTGAGCTCAATGCTAACATCAGCATGCTAACATGCTCACAATTACAATGCTAACATGCTAAAAACAGGAAGGTGCCAATGTATAAACGGGTATCATTTCAGATATGTTCACTGAATTAGTGTAGCATATTAGCATGCTGACATCTGGTAATTAGTACTTACATAACACGCCAACCTGAGGCTGACGATATTATATGTATGTTTGCAGCTATCTGGCCATAAATGAGGTGTTTGACAAATTCAATTTATGAGCTGATCATTGCTCTGGATAAAAAGATAAGGGAGATTTACCCTGGGGGGGACACAACTATGTGTAGCAAATTTTAATCGCAATCCAGCCATTAGTTGCCTAGTCATTTCAAGCTTAAAATGTCAGCCTCATGGTGGCGCTAGCGGAAGAGTCAGAGGCTCACCAATATCATTAGGCGTCATCCTCTTGTCACCATGAATGTCTGTAAAACATGTCATGGGAATCCATACAACAGTTGTGGAGACATTTCAGTCCAGAGTGGTGGACTGACTGATGAAAGACATTGCCATCACTAGAGCCATGCGGCTAGTGTGGCTAATAAAAAGTTAAATCTCACTGAAAGTAGCTGGCTCTGATTCTTACCTTCCTGCTAGGGACAGCTTAAAAGCTTTTCAAATCAAAAATTCATCTTAATTTCAAGGGCAATTATTGACCTGTTTTTTAACCTTAAGTGCCACTAATAACTGAATAATCACATACAAAATTGCTTCACTTAAACATATTTCAGTCTTGTTAGTGTTAAATAACATTGAGTATATTGGAAAAAGGCCCGTAAATGGCTGAATGTTAATGAACAAATTGAATTTCTTTATTATCTCTGAGATAATGATACTCGGAGCAGTATCCTCTTTTTGACTCACCTGCGTCTCCCATGGAGCTGAAGATGTTCTCAGTGACGGTCATGATGGTGTCCGTGGCCTGGTCGTAGCGCCCGATTGGCTCTCCCCTGGCGGTGTACTGGCGAACATGCTGCAGGAGATCTCCCAGCGCCTGACTCACCACGCTGGCCGCTGCGCTCACCTTCAACACAGGAGAAGCACATCATTAACGTTAGTGCTGCGCTCCTTAAGCTGCATTATGCCCTGCTTCTTATTCGATGAGGCTGGGGAGAAGCACACTGGATTCATTATCCTCATTGCTTCTTAAGCCGGGTGCTAAACTGGTACACAAACTGCATTTAAAAAACATCCATGCTGTTGTGTGAATAAATTAATAAAAAAAGCCTGAGCATCATTATTCTAGGAAACCAGTCAACTCATGTGTTCCGTATCAAATCTGTTATATGTCTGGTTATCTTTTGAGACGAAACAAACAATTATACATAAATGGATATTTTAATTCATGCTGACCTGTTTGAGGAGCTCGCCATCTTCTGTGGCTGAGAGGCAGGCCTGGACGCAGCTTTCCACCGAGCGATCCACCAGCTTCCCGGCTTCGATTAACTGCTCCTGGCAAACCGGTGAACTGATGGTGGGACTCACCACCTACAACAAGGATAAGGAAGCGTAAACAATTCTAATGGTGAAGCAGGTGAGGACAAAGTAAACAAATATTTTCCATCTCCATTTATATTTCATGCAAAAGAGAGAAAAACATGGCATTATATAGTCGTGCAAAAGTTATGAATATGTGAAAAATCTAACATGTTTCTCCAGTTTATACATCTAAATGGGACAGGTAATCTCCTTCATACATTCTGACTACAACTACTGGTTAACAGAATTAACATTTCACAGACAGCATAGGAAACAGAAAAGTAAAGAACAATTTGAAAGCGATTCAGCCGATGGTTCTCATCACAGGATCATGCAGAAAGGTGAGGATTTGTTTAGTAAATGCAACAATTCAGATTTGGAGCCAGGAGGGCATTAAAACTAATTAGAGGCATGTGGCTTGTTAAATAAAAGATGTGCAAATATGATGCTGGCGTAGGGTATTTAACGGTGCCTTGTTGATTCATGATATAATCATGCACCAAAAATATTTTCTAGCTGTGGATAAATTAGAGGTTATTTATTTTATTACAGAAATCTCTATTTACCAAACCGTGCTGCACGGTGTACTTATTAGAGAAGATAAATCAACAAATGGGGAGGTGTTGTCATGCATGCACAACAGGTTCCTATGTGACACCACTGCAAAGTTGGGAAACATCACACCACCAACAAAAATAAGCATGAACATCTACTAAATTAACTTTTTGCGAAAAGAGTGCATGTCACAAATACTGATATGATAATTTATTTACACAATGACTCTCAAATTTCAAGATGAAATCTGTGAGTCTAACAGATGTCTGTACCTTGGCACAAGCCACCAGCTGGGAGGTGGACAGCGCACACTGAGTGGCAGCAGCTATGACCCGGTTCTGGAGCACGGCGTCGTCCGCTACCTGTGCCACGTTCTTGGCCTTCAGCACCATCATGGCTGCAGCGTTGGCCACTGCTTTGGCCAGATTCATCAGGATGTCCTACAACAACGGGTTTCAAAGAAGAAATAAGAAAAAAACTCTCATCAGTAAGATATACATGTCTGTCCTTAGACATATTTATCCCTTTCTAATAAACAAATGATACCTATTATGACAAGTGAAGAGGAAGGTTATCAATTTGAGCTCTGTGTCTGTGACAAAGGATTGTGTCTGTAGTTGTGCATAATTGCGCTAAAAGAGAGGGATGGAAAATGAAATTACATCTAAGTGCAATCTAATTTCTTTTTAGCAGGAAAAGCGATGCTCTTTTGCTTATTGTATATTATATATTTGACTTGTAAAAGGGAACCATCAAGAATTAAAAAAAAAAACACTTTCTCCTACTGCGCATACAACACATCATTACTATACACTACTGAAATACACTGTGTGCGTGGTGACAGGCAGGCTGTACGAAAGGTTGTGTTGATCTGATCTATGCATAACCTCGGCAAACATTGCATACAATTCCAATCGTGGTTCAGCCAAGTATGAGCTACATGAAAGAAAAGCACAGGCCTGACAGCTAGAATAGCATTCAATTCAAACAAAAAACAGAATATCCTCTCTGTATTCCCCTGGATACAATGTGTTTTTGATTAACAGAGTTCCAGAGGAGTGAGTTTTCTTTAGATATTACACAGACGGTGATGGTGATGATGATAAATGGATTGGGGGTGGGGGGGTTACCTGGAACCTCTCGTCCATCTCGTTCTCTCCAATCTGGCGCAGGAGGTCTCCGCTGGCCTGGCCGATGCTTCCGGCTGCTGTCAGCACAGTCTGTCTGGGCTGCAAACACACACAAACATACACACACACACACGGAGAAAACCATCAGGATGTGAAGCTGCATTTGGACGCCTGGTTGGAAACTGCCTCATCTTGCATCTTGAAATATAGCTTCCAAGTAACCTCTAATGTGTTTAACTGTGCCGCATGCAAATCATTGCCACTATAGTGATGCATTCTACACATCGCCTAACACTTTGATATTGATTTTAACACAAAGAAATGTATCATATTGCTAGTTTACTGTAATAACACATGTTAAAACAGCACCATATCGGCTGGTAACACTTATATTGTGGTAGACTGACTGCGTTCCAGCTTCTACTTGAATGTATATACAGTGTTGACTGGCTTTATGAATGATGTATTCTCTGATACGTGTAGGAAGATTAGCTTATTGCCATGGCATCAGCTACTGGGGATCCTTTAAATAAAAACACATAAACACCAAAGTTTACTTCAGGCTTCACGTAATCTTTCCAACTGCCCGCATGCATAATGCTGGAGTGTATAAAGATCAGCGTTGTCCCAAAGCTAGATGAACCGGTGCATTATGCAGATTACCAGCCAACAACTGTACAGTACATTAACTTCTGAATGATACTGCCACAACAACAAACTCCTAATAGACTTCAGTGAGAGCATTACAGTAAAATGTAGATGGAAACAACATTAGCACAAAGTGTCTTTTACTTTTTAAAGTAAGTTCTGCTTTCACAAAAGCATGAAATGCCCTGCCATTCAGCCTAGCCACAGTCTGAGATCTTTTATTAAGACCGACCTGAACAATTCAGTTAACCGCAGCCGGCCAGCATCAGAGGATGTTAATATAATTAGATTTAGTATGGAGGAACAGAAGAGACACTGCTTTATTAAGAGATGATAAATTGTGTCAGAGCAGAGCTGCTCCATGGCAAATTAGTTTAACTTTTTAGGTTATCAATTTGGAAAGAAAAAAACATTGTGTGGAGTCAAATACACAGACAAAATCTGTATTTTAAGACTCAAAGCCAGGTTCAGGCTTCACTTTCACACATATTTCTAGATTTTCTGTCCATTATCTACTCTTTCTATCTATGTGCCTTCCCTGCCTTCTCCATTTGATGTAAGCTCAATATGGTGGCCATTGTTGGTCTTCCTTTCACATTTCAATGTCTACAGTCATATTGACTATTATGTCGTTCAGACTTTACTTGCCATGACTTCAACATGAACCATCAGCAATCTACTGTATGTCACATATCCAAAAATCATAGGCAGGGAAAATAGGGAGGAAAATCCTACACAGCTGGTTTAACAGGCTAAATAAAGAGAGATTGGTACCACACAAGATAGGACTGGTGGTGTTTTGACAAGACATGGTTTCATTATCTCAGTGTTACTTTGCTCACCTCTCCAGAGGCCGGCTCCACAGCCTTCAGCAGGTCAGACACGGCCCCTGCGAGGGTCCTGGCAGCCCTCATCAGGTCATTACCTCCGCCCACGTCATCCTCCATCAGTGCAGCCAGCAGCTTCACACCCTTTGACATTTCTGTCAGGTTGGAGGAGATGGTGGTGATGGCGCAGCCCACAGCGGTGTAGTCTGTGTCAGTGGGATCGCCTGGGTATGGGGAGAGGGGACAGAATAATAAGGGCCATCAATAAAAGAACAACACTTATTTTAACCCAATTCAAATGCATTATTGAGTCTTCTTAACATTCACTAACACTATCTACCTTGAACTACTATTAAAGAAAGCATACACACATTAGTCAATTTTAGTTACGGAATATTAGCAGGAAGATATTATAGAATAAATGAAAAAACAACCTACAGTATTTCAACTTGGAGGGTTTCAGAATGGCACATAGCCAATAGACACATCTACCAGTCTACATACACCAAACCACAGCAGGAAACAGGGACCTATAACATTTTATACAGAGCCTGAAACTATGTCAATGAACACCAGACTGATGGGAAAGGTCTGCTTTAGTCTCTAATTAGCCAGATCATTTTAACTCTGGCACTCCTCAAATGTACTTGTAAAACTGTGAGCATGACTTAACACTTACTCTGGTTTCATTAAGCCTTCCTAAAACCCTTATAATTATTCCCACAAAGGCTTTTCAACAATACATAAAGTAGCTCTACTATCAAGATGTCTGCAGTGAATCAAAGCCTTGGTAGCTGACAAGCAGCGCATAAATCTGCTGAGTCATGCCAGTGCCACTCACCAGCTGTGAGATTGACGACAGAGGCGGTTCCTGCAGTGATGGCGTCCACCTGGGAGTGGATCTCATGCTTCGACTCATCCATCTTGTTCTGGATCCATACCTTGGATGCCTAGGTACACAGAGGGAGACCACAACAACATCATTATTTTGCATGCTTGAAATTCATCTAAACATGGCTGTCCTTCTGCAGACAGCTCTATTATTTATTACCATATGTCACTATGATTTTCTGTTATGACTTTTTCATTTATCACATGCATAGGCAGTTATATATATATTACAATAAAACGTGGTGTTACAGTGTGTGTGCACTGTACTGTACCATGTCCTGTCCCAGTGGGGGCAGGTCGTCCACCTCCCCTAGGTCGATCTGGGCCTTCTGCACAGCTTGCATACTGGTGTTGATGGTTCCCATTAAAGCCTGCTGTGCTGAACTCTATGCAAACAAGAAGACAAACAGGTTCATTTCTCACTGAATGCAGCCTTGAGGCATTTAAAAAAAAGCCTGCTTAGAAGATGATTGCACCCTTGTGAAGCTATTTGTAGCATGTGCAGAAACCAGCAACGAGTAGCGAAAAAAAAAAATTATGATACACCTGTCTAGTAGTGTGTGAGTGCCATACAGCGTAAATTTCATCACTGAGCAAAAAGACATCACATCACACTGAGTGCCAGTTTGCTGTTCTTACGAGAGGTGGCATGTGCCCGCGGTGCATCTGACCCATTGTGATCTGCTGCTGAGCAGACGGCATGGTGCCCATGCTGAGCGACTCTGTGCCGATGGAGCCGGAGCGAATCACCCCTGGCAGCGCCACCGAGCCATGCTCCATTCGGCCCACACGATTAAACTGCTGCTGAAGGATGGTGGACCTGCAGGCACATAATCAGGCAGTAAATAAAGCTTCTACAATGTTGAGGGAAAATCACCTGACCCTAAAACACCATGTTTTCAAAAGAAGTCCTGTCTGAAAGGGGGCATATTATTCTCAGTGTTTTGGTTCATACTAATAGTTTTGGTTAATACAACACATTTGCTTACTTTAAATGATTAGAAACACATTATTTTACGTATATTATCGGTTGCATATGCCCTCTGTCTGAAACACTCTAGTTTAGTGCACATCTCCTTTAGTTCTCCTCCAGAAAGTGTCCAGTCTGCTCTGAATATCTTGCGAGAAAATTAGGGTATGTACAAGTATTAGAAATATAAAAAAGGTATATTCTAATAATCCTACATGTGACAAACAGTAGGAAGGGTGGCCAAATCTGAAGGCTTGTTGAATTAACAAGTGAGCTTTTCATGATGTGTCACCTTTAAGTAGATTATTACACACAGCATGAAAATGTATCCAAAGTTTTCTTAAAGAAGGAAAATCTGGCAAGTTACATGAATCATAATGATTTATATTTAAATCACACCTTCATTAAAGTTGAACTCAAGCTAGGAGAATCATATTTTGTGTGTGTAGAGTAACAGGGATCCGAGAATGAGCACTTTCAAAGCATGTTTTTCATATAGGCATTTATCACCAAAGGGAGTGAGGTGACGAATTAATTAGTGGGAGTGACGATTACATTATCCTCTCCACAAATTACTGGTCTCACAGCTTTAAAAAAAGTTGTTCCAATCACAGTGAAGCATGAGGATGAAAATGTGAAATTAAGTGAAAAAGTAGGGGGAAAAAAATGGGTATTTGGATGTAGCAAGATTAAATGTATTCAAAATTCAACACGTTAGTAATTCTGTCATGTTACTACATATAGACAAGGCAGTAGCTCAAACAAACTATAAGAATAACTAACAGCAGATGAACTAGTCCTGCAAAAGGACAGTAATAGGGACCACATTAGCTGAATGTCACAGATAGCCAAGCACAATTCAATGTATAGGGAACACCATTTTGTTCCATTTCTCTAGGCTTTACATGGCCATGGAAACAGAGCCCGTACAGCCCAAACAACGTTTGATTTTCTCTCATACAGACGTTAAAAACTGAAGATTAAAAGCTAAATCCAATGGGAGGGATTTTTACCACAGAGCATTTGGCTGTGTTCGCTTCCTGATAGTGGGCCACTAACACAAAGCAGAGCGACATTGTAGAATCTTCCCACTGTGTCCTTCTGGAAGACGGAGCTTTGTTTTGATTTTCCTCAGATAAGGCCTTCCAGTGTAACGCTTGCTATGTGTTTGCAGTATTAAAGACTTTTGCCTTCGGCTCTGCGCGCAAGCACAGATAAAAAGAAAAAAACACAATAACGATTACAGCAGAAGATCTCAATTTAAAGCAGGAAAGCAATAAGCTATCAATTGGGAGGCTAGACATGAAAAGGGCTTCAGAGAGCCCACTGTGGATAAATGAGCTAATACACATCTAATCAGGAAATGTTCAGAGAGGGCCTTTGCTTTTCCAGTGCAGCAAAATGTCCACACATAATGATTATCTCTCAGGATAAAGTCCAGCTGAGGAGTTGTTCACGCGGTGAAATGAGGTTCTGGAAGATGGATGTGTGATCTGCGGTCGAGGAAGGTGGTGAAAAGGAAATTGAAAGGGGACCCAGACTGATATTGTTTTTTTGATGGAATAATATGCAATAACTTTGTGTGATGCTATTGAGCACAAACCATCATCATACCTCGACTGGACTGTAACAACAATGTAATGCAGGGTTGTTTAAGGATTAGTATTTCGTGCTGTAGTTTTATTCACATTTTATTGCTTTTGTAAAGACCACACTATGTGAGTATTTTGTTTTCTACAGCTTTTTTATTTATTTATTTACTATAACTAAAGAACTTTCTCCAACGACTTTATTCTTCTGGGCTGTTCTAAGGCAGTGCTGCTTGGAGCTCAATGTTAGCGTATGCATGCTAACATGCTTACAATGACACCACTAAAAGGCTAATTTTTAGAAGTTATAATGTTCATCATGTTAGCATGCTAAGATTTGCTAATTAGCACTAAACACTTAGCACAGTTAAGTGTTGACAGGAATGTATTTTGGATGTCACGACCAAAACATTAGACAGATTGAGTTATTACAGATATTTATTTGAAAAAACCCAAATGTTTGTATCATATTTTCAGTTGTTGAGTCAAAGGCTCATATCCACTGAGCCATGCTGCTTTCAAGCCTTAGAGGTCAAAACACTTTACTAGTTAAATATTTACTCACTTTTTCGGGGAGACGGATTCCTCAAGCATGGTCGACTCCTCATCGCCTTCTAAGCCAAAGCGGTCCTTGCTTTGCTTCTGCAGCACAGAGAAGAATACAGCAAACATTAGTTTCAAAAGAAGTGCTGGGGTTTAAAACAACAACCCTGAGGGAACCTAAATGTTACATTGACTGTAGTATAAAAACAACCTGGGCCCAAATTCATCTCATGACTGAAATTGATCTCCATTTGACACATAGTTAATTCTATTTGAAGGATTTGTTATTCCACAGCTTAAGGTGATTTAAACTAAAATGCCAACCAGACGAAAGCTAAACAGTGTGAAACTTTCTTAAAAAAGACAGATCAAAAATGATTGCAGGAAAGCTGTCTTGTACTTGTTTTGATTTAAAAACAGCTGTCTAACACAGCAGCCTGAGCATATCAACAGATATGAGACTTTATCGAGCCATTCTGATTCATCATGGTCTCCAGAGATGAATGTCTCACCTTTTTGAGGATGATGTCGATGTAACCGGCAATGAGCTGAGAGATCTGTTCCCCTTCAGTGGTCTGCACTGAGTAATAGCTTTCCTGGTATTCCCCAAAGTCCTATACAAACACAGAGTCACATCTTAAACATCCATTTTCATTGGCAAGTAAGGAAAGTAACCGATGCAGTGCTTATGTATAGAATATGAGGATTTACTGCGCGGATTAATGTGTAGCCAGCTAGTGTCGGATACTGTAAGTACTACATATTGTGTTGGATGACATGAAACCGCTGCAACATACAGAGAGTAGGATAAATCCAAGAAGCATGTTGGAGCAGATTTTATGTAGGATCCGAACAGAATTAAATGAATCCGGAATATTTTTTGTGTAAAGCTCTGTACACCTCACATGGGCACAATATACATACAGTATATCCAATGGGGTTGCAGGGTGATTCTATCCAATTTACAATGGGCTGAAATCTATGACTCCTTAAATGAGTGAACGAAAAATCAAATCCATTTTGAATCCAACTGTAACAAGAACACAGAGCCTAAACCGAAAGACACTCTAATTAATGAACAGGAAGAAAGAGAAAGCATGTTAATTTAATAAAGACAGTGCATCGACCAGATCTGAAAGATTAAATCCAAGTTGCTCATTGACTCCGAGTGCTGACACAAAGGAGAGATATTGACAGGGAAGACAAAGGACTGTGTTCAATAACTGAGGTGGGCGAGGGAGTGAAAGGACAGCCTGAGCACTACAGTGATTGTTTCATGGCCACTGCAGGGAACAGTTGGGTTTTTACTGTGAATCTGTCCTCATTTACTAGCGTGGATAGAATGAATACAAGATTAAATAGGCTGAAAGAACAAAGCCGGCTGTATCAAATAATGGTGAAAAATTATATAGATCAGTAAAAAAAAAAAATCCTGGAGGGCCTGTAAAACCCCTCGGGGCCTCCAGGGGTTATGGGTTAGCGACTATGGACTGCATTTTTTCCAGGGTTATTTTTAAGATATTTCTGCCCCATTGAATCACACTCGAGGACGATGGAAACGACAAAAGTGAGCAGATAAGATGTCAAACTGATCAAGGGGAATACAGATCGGAGGCCAGGAGGTTGAAGACTTGGGTCTGTTTTTAAGCTTAAAATGAATAAAGGTTGAGGTACAGTGTGGTCTAGCAGGACTGTGGAATGTGTGAGCTACTGCAAATGACTATTTGATGAGGTGAGCTAACAACGTAATAGAGTTTGTGGTTTTTTCTATTCTTCATCTCTACCCTTATCCTCTGGTGCCGAAAGATACTGATTAAAAGCCAGATCAGTGTCCAGTCAGATGTATTTTTGCAGTACGTGTGTCTTACCAGGGTGAAGCTCTTGGGCGACGCAGCCCACCTCTTCACCGTGGTGAGGGGCCACTCCTGAACCACGTCTTTGGTCTTCTCCTCCACTCTCATCACAGACTCTTTGGTGATCCCCAGGAGCCGCGGCACCAGCTTGTTCTTACTCTTCATCTTTTCCTGAAAAACAAAACATAAACTTTTCAAAATGTGTCACAGTTACATTATGTTGCAACCACTGTTGGATGCACATATATAATCAGGTGATGGCCCATTGAGAAAAATGTCAACCTACTTTCAGCTTTGCTTAGAAATGTGTATCTTCTTCAGGATGCAGCTAGTTTATTAGACAATCTTGTCATTACTAGGCTATGGGGGTTTTATTTTCAGTCACAGATTTTGAACATAGCGGTCTGAGATTTGTAATGGATGAGTTTAACAATGCACTATGTAGACTAGTAAATAAGTGAGCTGCTTTTTCCTGTCTGTTGGAAGTGATCTGCACTCGTTGCTCTATGTTCATATGGCCCCTTTAAAAAAGTGTTTTTAATGTTTTATCACTGCTGCAATGTAGGTAATCACATGGCTTCACATGATGAGTTAACTTGACAAAAAAACATTACTTTTGCTATATTTAGATTTTTTTTCACTTAAGATTTTAAGATGTCAGGTCATTTGTGTCATCTCTCGATAGGATCACATTGTATTAATGATATGAGAATGACTAAACCAACAAGTGAGTGAACAATTCATTTCATCTTTCATTTTAATTTAAACGGGTTTGATAAGGGCATTACTTGAATAAAGACAGATTAACACTCCGAGCAACATACTTCAAATTCAAAGGCCTAGCCGCTTCAACTTTTATTTTGCTGTCACACTGATCTGCCAAGATGGGTATTCATCCGTCTAACCAGTTAAAGAAACAAAACACATTTTTCCCTGTTAGTAATTATAGCGTAACGTCTTAATCATGTCTTTAGCTGCCTGTCAGAAACTCTCAACATCCCCTGCATTCACTAAGCCTCTAATGTCATACTCCAGTCGCTCTGTGAGCTGACAGAACAGCTGACTTCTTCTCCTTTCCCTTCATGGACAGAGAAAGTGTTTCTCTAGGAGCTGCAGTGTGTGAGCAGATGGACAGACTGTGATGGGCTGTGACGTGAGGGCAGAGAGGTGAGTTGTGTAAAAATCCTGGAGGGCCTGTAAAACCCCTCGGGGCCTCCAGGGGTTATGGGTTAGCGACTATGGACTGCATTTTTTCCAGGGTTATTTTTAAGATGTTTCTGCCCCATTGAATCACACTCGAGGACGATGGAAACGACAAAAGTGAGCAGATAAGATGTCAAACTGATCAAGGGGAACACAGATCTGAGGCCAGGAGGTTGAAGATTTGTGTGTGTTTTTACGCTTAAAAGGAATAAAAGTTGAGGTACAGTGTGGTCTCGCAGGACTGTGGAATGTGTGAGCTATGAGGTGAGCTAACAACCTAATAGAGTTTGTGTTATTTCTATACTTCATCTCTACCCTTATCCTCTGGTGCCGAAAGATACTGATTAAAAGCCAGGAACTGTCTGACAGAGAGTCAGTAAGTGACTTTTTTTTCTAAGCAATTACCAGAAAGGATGTCATTTTCCAACAAAAAAAACCTCAGCAATGAAGCCAGAAGAGGTGACAATTGGACAGAGATGTATCAATACAGACAGGGAGGTTTCCCATTGGTTTGCCGGTGCGATGTCTCCTAGTCTCCCTTATTCACTCCACTTCTCCCAATCACCCACAAAATGCTCTGCAGTGGCACACTAGGCTGCACAGACAGCATTTGGTTTACTTCCAGGAACACACTGACCTCCATGCAGTAAAGGTGCTGCCAGTGTGTGTGTGTGTGTGTGTGTGTGTGTGTGTGTGTGTGTGTGTTAAGAGGAGAGAGATGACGGCAGGCAAAAGGCCAAAGGTTCATTCATATGCATTTTTTTGTCTTAGTTTTTTTACATTTACAGATATAATGGATGGAAATGAATGATTTAGTCTGTAAGAATAGCGTGAAAAGGCTGTACTGTTCAACCCAATTTAACAACAATAGAAAGCTGTATTTATGCGTCTTTTTCCTCCCCCAATTTTATTTTTTATAAAGAAAAACATAATCGCTATTTAAAGATTATTGTAAATAACGAAAGAAAAATGTTAATTAGCAATGAGTGATTATTGCTAACTTCATTGGCAGTTTTTTCCGGCCCTAATTATTTCCCTCATGGTTCAGAAGACATTTTTAAAGTTCAGGTGGACAATGTCCCCACCAGCTGAGACCTGCCCTCAAACTCTTTATCCTTTTCACACCAAGCTCAAAGAGCGTATTTCACTATATTTCCACCAGTTCATAAAATCTGCGTCCACTTTAAAAACAAATCTGTTTTAAAAACAGGAGAAAATAACTGCAGGCTAAGTTTTTCTCATTTCGAAGGCAGATTATCTTTTTGTGGAATACAATGGTGCGGGGATACCTCATTAAAATGGTATATTTTTGTGAATTCACCAAAAATAAATAATAAAATAAAGACTTACTTTGACCAGGAAGAAGGAGACGCCATATGTCCGCAGAGACCGCGCCAGTTTGACATATTTCACTTTTGTTTCGATTTCTGTCATTTCTCCACAGTCTTTGTGATCCTGCAGGTTGGAGCATACATGTATTTAGCCTCTGAAAAACTACTGCTTGATTGTCAAATGTGTTAACGTAATATAACAATTTTCTAAAAAGGAAACTAACTTGGAATATTTTCTTCTCAGATGCTTTCTGCTTGATGTATTCTTTGGGTAGGAACTCCTTCAGGCTAAGAAAATGGAAACAGAGAAGCTGAAGTTTGTACAAAAGACATGGACAATTTTTTTCTGCTACTGCCCTAAAACTCAGAAGAATAATCAATTCTCCCGAACAACAAACATGGATTTGTAAAAGGAAAACAAATTGTTTATACCTCCATGAACGATTGAACCTTTTCACTTTAAGTCAGTTTTCTGACCCAAACGAGTTCTACACCTAATATTTGGCAAATAATCTGGAATAAAAAAAGCTTATTTGCAACTACTCAATATGGGCTTAATCTACAACACTGAGAACAATGAAAGACTCACTCTAAGAATCCAGGCTTGTGTTTATGCTCTATGTGAGGTCCAAACTGGATCTGGGCCTGAATGCCTGCGAACTGGCAGGCCTTGTCAAACGATACGGGGTGAGAACCGTTAAGGATGTCATCTCGAGCCTGAAAGACAAACCAAACCTTTCATTATTTGGGGTAAAGGTAAAAATACAAAACATTTGAGAAGGTATTCAATTATAGCTATTGATAAAGTATCTGTACTCAAGTTAATTATATTAAGACTATATAAAAAGTTTGTAAGAATCACTAATTTCATTAAAAAGGTATTCAAACGTTATATCATTGCACATTTTCGGAAGCCTTTTGTCAACATTAGGTGAAAATGAAGAAAATAGATATCAGTGTATATCCTCTGGTTTGTAGTTATACTAATTTCTTGTGGTAAATATGAGATAAAATAAAAAGTTTGAGGGTCAAACCTGAACGTAAAGCAGATTGAGTTGGACAGGATCTCTGGAGTCCACGTTCTGGTCCGAGTAGAAGAACTTGCGTCTGAGCAGAAGAGTCTCGTTCTCGTCCACGCCTTGCTCTCTGAACGTCCTGCTGTGGTCCAGCCAGTTCACTGACAACACAAAAACAGCACAGGAATCAGTTAATAAATACATCTAGATATGCATACTGTATCAGTTCAAGGTTGTGTTGTTACAATGATCCAAACTGTGCAGTTAAGGAGAAAGACAAGGATATAAGCAATAAGAAATACAAAATGTATCTTCGTAGGGTCTCAACCTTTATGAGTAGTGTCTCCAAAAAGAATCAGGGAATTGTCCAAAATGAAATCTATTTCTAAGGCAAATTCAGTCCCTGATGATGCAATGTAATGTTATAGCCATTCCCCAGTCAAAAATCTGTTAATGTTTATTTATGACATCATTTTCTGGCGACGCCCATAAATTATCTTGCGACCCCCAGGGTTGAGAACAACTGATGTTAATTACATGACCGTCATCTCCAAAACATTTCCATTAGTCCTACACGATCTTTTCCTACTAGCTCTCCTCTCTCTCTCTTGGCTTTGCGCCTGAGTTTTCCCTGACGTCCAGTTCTAATAAAAGTCAAAGAGGTTCCAAAAGTGTACACTGAACTGTGTAATGATATGTACGGACGTGTGAGGCCTTTCTAAATAGAGTCTAATGAGTGGAACTGTTGTACTACGCTTCAGTGGCTCCAGTCAACATCTACAAATATCTGAAGGTTGACCAAGGGAAACATGTTCCCTCAACTATGCTGTCAAAAATGCCAAGTGAACGGAAAAGTATCTTTAAGTTAACTTTAGTTCAAGGCAGAATTCGGGATATATTGATGTGAACAAGATAGTGTCGGGCTGAGCACATTGTGCAGCCTCGGGGTCAAGAGATTTAAATGTACTGCTCCCACAGAAGTTGGTAGACATCAAAGTAAGCTGTTAAAATGTGCTATTTAATGCCCACTGTGCAATGAAATAAAAGTGCATTATGATTTTGTTAAGAGGGAAAAACCCATGACCCAGCAGGGCAGGCCGAAGATTTTAATTACTGGCTTCAAATACACCATCAGGTCAAAGGTCACTCTACTGAACTCACAGTCGTCGTCTGTGTGTAGTTTGGCTTTCAGCTTCTCCATTTTTCTCTCGTCTCGCAGCAGCGTCCTGTCTTTCTTCAGCGTGCCCATCCCATCCTCCTTCTTCTCCTCCACAGTCTCCTGGATCACAGAGTATTCTTCATAGTTTGTGATTCCTGTAATCAAAAAGACAAAACATTTAAATAAAAATCACCCACAATATCCCCCAGATAGATACATGTTTGATTTAACAGGATTATTTTCTTAGTGCTTAACAACTGTCTCTGTGGTTTACATTCACATGTGTGTTTGCAAAAGCTCTTGTTAACCAAATTAATAAAAATTGTTCATTTAATTTATTCCCATTCTGTTTATTTTCCAATGATAGACTGAAATATCTGCATGTTTTGAACAGATTTGATTGGAAAAACACTTCAATTCAAATGTTGTTTTAACACTGAATTTAAATGTCTTTAAAGGCTTACTAATGGGCAAGTAACAGTTCTCAAAATGTGCTACCCATACAGCAAAGCTCAAAGCAACAAGAAAAGGGCGAAAGTAAGAAACTATATACCTATTCTACTGCATATAGTCACAAGCAGCTCTCCCACTGTTTTGGAGTCGTCCACCATGATGGTTTTAACGGCCCCGTCCAACATTTTGATTTTCTGGGGCCTCTGCTTCTTCTTGTATTCAAGGATGTCCTGTTCAAAGACAAAGAGAAGAGAAAGGAATCAGAAAGAGGAGAGAGGAATGCATGAATTAAATGAAAGAGAGAAAGAGGCGGAGAGGCTGAGAAAGTACCCGCAGAGAAAATGATCAAATGCATCCAGGTTGCATGTAGAGAGGGGAGAATATAGCCAAGAAAACCTTATTTAACAGCTGCCTATCACAGCCTGCTGCTCCCTTCCAATCCCAACAATGAGCAGAGATTTGGTTCAGAATAATTGGTCACAGTCATGCCTTCTACCTGGGTTGCCTTTGGTGGATTTGAGGAGGAGAAACCATTTAGAGCTGCAAAAGCAACCCCACAGATGTACAGAGAGGCAGCACTACACGACACACAGAGTCCCCCAGGCGTCTGGCAGCGGGGATCAGAGACTGGCGCTGGATCTACTGCTGATCTTCTTTAGAATCACTCTTTAAAGCTTCCTTTGAAGCGCTCCCTCTTTTCGCTTTATATCCAATTTCATCATGTGTGCAACTTGTTTCTTCTGATCTGGTTTAAGTACTTTGGTAAATCCACTGAGATCTCAAAAGTGTTGAAAAAAATCCCTTAAAACTGGATGAAAGTTAATTTATGACATCTTCATCCAGCAAACTCAATGCACACGGATACTACATTATTAGAGGCGACTAAATGAAACGGAACATTACCTTGATATAAATTATGGATTTCTCTAGGTTTGAATATTTTTTAAAACATTTAGGCTAATGTTAGATACAACACAAATACAAAAATGGAATTTGTGATTTTTAGACATTTAAATGCTGAAATGCTATATCTTTAAATCAATTAAATTCCACTGTATATATTATTTTTCCATCATAAAGCTTGTTTATGATTTATTTAAATAAAAATCATCACATTGTGCTTTTCCTTGTTCGTAGTTGTATATCTGAGTACGGTATATACGCCTTCTGTGAAGAAGATAAACAGTGTGTGTGTTGGGCGAACAGCTTGCTTGTATTTACCCCACTGCGTAGCATGTAGTAATCGAGCGTTCTTCCAGACTCCAGCCAGATTCCTTTTCTGGGGTCTTCATCAGACAGAAACAGGCCATAGTCTGAAGCTGGAGCAGTGAGGAGAAACAACAGCATTAGCATTAGCATTCTCTCAACTAGTCTGCTAACATGCTAATGCTGTCAGGTGGAACAGTGATATTGGACCCGGCCAACATATTCTGATCACTACTTGTATACTTCACGCGAGTAGTGAAAGTTGGCAAGCTGTGATTGATGGGGCCGAGTGTGGCATCTCGGTCAAGTCAAGTTAAGAATGTATGATATGTTCGCACAGACGAAAATAGCATATAGTCTAATCCCAGCATTAGACAATATGATATATTATCCAAGACCGGTAAGAGTGGAATCTGAGGGTCATGACAAAGTTATAAAAGTTGTAACTATTATGAATGAAATTCTTTTCCTAAAATGTTAATTCCCATGTTTTGTATTTTTTATTCCAAGTCTATTTAGATTATTTAGTTTGTGAGCCCCAGGACATCCATCCCCTAAACAGTCCATTTGAAGTACTAATCTGCAAAATAAGATAAATGTTGTAAATACACAAGGTACACAGTTCTGTGAATAATAACAAACATATTTTGTATTACTGTCTTGATACACTGAGTTCATAATCTTGCATTATTCCCTTGAATCCCTGTTTTGTTTTTTTGACCTTTTACCCCACATTCAGAGTCCTTTTATCATTCTCACCCTGTCCAGCCTGAGCCTCAGGGACTCTCTCTCTGATGATCCTACAGGCGTCATAAATGGCTGTGGATGGCTCAAACTGCATCGTCTTCACCACATTGCACTGGCGAATGCAGATTTTCAGCGACAGCACCACCATCTTGGCAGGCGGTGTGGGGGGGGGGGGGCTGCAGCTACACCTGTGCAAGAGGAGGAGGACAGAGAGGGGAAGGACAGAGGAGCAGAAGGTGAGTTTAATGCATCGCACTCATCAAGGAAGTTGAGCACAGTGATGAAACTCATTGACTGTGAAGAACGAGCCAGATGTTGGGGAAGAATGACTTTCCTGTTGTTATACAGAGGGAGCATACACTACTCTCAGTCTGATACACATTTCTCTTGCAAATGGGGTAATTATGATGCTCAAATTGAATATAAAGTGTTAAATGAATCCACTTTGCCATCGCTGCTATGGTTGATCAAATAGGTAACATGCTATTTATATTTTCTAACTAAAGCCATGTATCTCTTCACTTATCTGCCCTTTCTTGAAGTCAGGCATGCTGTTATGTTACACAAAAGCTAACACTCACACACACAAACATAAAATAATTATTTCCCTCACATAAACGATGACATTTTATGAATGTGGGGAAAGTGCTAACTTGTGCACAGTGAGGCCATTGTTATGCTTCATAAAGCAAAAGCCGACAACAGATGTATCACTTTTTGAGAAGGACCCATCTGGTCTCTGCCGGGGACAAAGAACAGACTCTGAATGATCTGAGCAAGAGACCAAGAGATCAAATAAAGCAACAAAACCACTCACAACAACTGGAACTGGAGAAACAGCTCTGCACTGGAATCATTTTTATATTAGATATAGGATGAAATAAACCACTACTCAAAACTCTTTCTTTCCGAGTGGAAAAACACATCGAAAAGAGTCTGTATATGTGATGATGATGATGATGATGATGTGTGTTCAGAGGCAGCAAAGCCATTTACTGCTTTTCATCTTCTGAAGTTTAAGTCAGTATGTATGGGTCCTTCTTAATGCTATGCAATATATTGATATTATACCAATATAGAGCGCCACAGTGACGCATCCTAAAACCCGGAAGTAAACTCCTTCCGGTTCCTTCGACAAAAACCAATGCAATTTCTCCATAGCATTTTGGAAATAATTTTCGAATCATAAATCTATCGATCATAAATCTATCGATTCGATTTATGATTCGAAAATTATAAAAGTAGGGTAGACATGTGGATATTATCCGGCTGAACAAAACGTGATCTGTCTCTTCAATGTGTGTCAACCACAGACCTTATTTCCAGCTATTTTCGAAAATCCTACGGAGAAATTTCATTGCTTTTTGTCGAAGGAACCGGAAGTGGTACAATGCTAACTTACTTCCGGGTTTTAGGACGCTTCAGGCACTCTATTGTGATATGCAGTGCCGGCGCCAGGGTATGGCTGGGGTAAGCTACAGCCATACCCAGAAATGGCTTAGCCCCACCATGAAAAGTGATGTTAAAGTAAGCAAATTAAATTAAATAATAAGCAAAATGCTAAACGGCTTGCGAAAATATACGGGTCGTGTCCACAACACACAAACTGATCCTGCTGTTACAACAAGTGCACGTTACTGATGCAATATGGATTAGACCATTCGGGCTTATGCTAGAAGAGGGGTGCAAGGAATAGTTTAAGTAGTGGGGGAGTTTTATACACTAAAGGTGTGGAAATTCTCTGGCGTTATAATATCAGCACGGCCGCGGTCAGATCAAAATGCCTCCGAATGCAATTTGAATAGTCAGACCTACAGCCAATCAGAGCAACGAAACGTTGGGTCTGCGTCATGCATTACTGATGAGATCAGTCGGAACCGCCATTCAGTATCCCCATTGGATCTTCAACGTGTACTATCATACGTCACGTTCACAGTGATCCCTTTTTATTTACTACAAGACAAATGTGCCGTTTTATTTCATACAGTTCCATTTTGATTGAGACAGGGAAATAATCTAAACCTCACGCGTGTCGTTTCACTGTCAAGGGGGGCGATATAGCGTGTATGTAATTACATTGCAAATACTGACTTGAGCCCCACCACTGTATGGGTTAGCCCTACCATAGATTACCCAACAAAAATACTCTGGCGCCGCCACTGGTGATATGAGACTAGGTACGGTCATAGATATGAGGAATATCCGTTGTCTGTTCTAAAAGTCTTTAGTACAGCAAAGAGTTGATATTTTATTAAAGTTATTAGCCTCTAAAGAGCCAGATATTACCTTCACCAGTCAGTGGAGGCCAACAACTAGCTAAAAGAGCTAGAAGAGATAATAATGGACTTTTGTTCTCAAAATAAATGAGAATGTTGCTCTATAACTACTCGATGTGCTGTGTAAACAATTATTTGCTAAGAAGTTCACCACATTAAATAAAGGGTGGTGATATGTACTGCCCCCAAGTGGCCAACAAATAAAAAGGGATATTGATTTAAATATGGATAATACGATTTGGCACAGCTGAGGTTCACAAAGATTAAATGCAAGAGGAAGAAGAAAGCAGTGAGCTCCCTAACAGAACACCTCCTGTGTGGGATAAACAGGAACACAAAGCCCCTCTGTGTGTGGGGGTCAAAGGTGAGGGGTCAGTCAGGGTCATGGCTGAAGTACACAGGCGGCCCCTCATCTGCTCCGAGGCTTCTGACCCTCACCCAGACGTTCAGAATCTGGTTCCTATGTGAGATGTGTTCACATACAGGGGAGAAGGTTTGTCTGGCACACAATGTTGACACGCCTCCACAGTGTCTGGAAGCTAGTGGGTGAAAGGTTACAACTAAACACTATCTAAAATGCATACATACTTTTATACATATTTTTATATATTTGTTTTTGTATTCGGGATTGTGGGAAAAGGTATTTCGATCTCTCCGTCTGTACCATGGTCTGTACACACAAACTGAAAGATTGACAATACAGTTGACTTTGACTATCTACGGATGTTTAAAAGAGTTGAGTATTTAGCTGTACCATGAAACACGATTTTTCAAATAATTCTAAAATATGAAAACAAAAATATTTGATGCAGCTTATAAAGACTTCCTCTATAGCAGATCAACATTTGTTCTTCATTCCTTTGGGTCTTACAGTAATACAGTTCTGATTGTTGCATTATGCTTTAGTTGCACTCTGTTTTAGTAACGGTCGAGCCAGGGATTCTAATCCAACATACTTGGTCAAATTCAGCTCATATATCCTGAGTGTCAGCTAGCTCCATGTGTGCACAATAAACCACAACTGAGTTCATATACTGTACAGCCCGGGCTCTGTACATCGGAAACTAAGATAGTATCTTGGACCGAGCCAAACAACATTATGTCAACTAATTAGAAAAAGAGGTGTCTGTATTTGTGCACGGACAAGTGAATGTAAAAATAGAAAGGTAGTTGGGGCTAGAGGAAGAGTAAATGTATTAGTAGTAATCGTTTGGGAGATGCATCAATAATCAAAACATTTTCTACAGGATCTCTGAACCAACCTTTCATTAGTCGCAGTTATTGCTTTTGGGCTCTATCTCGAGCTTCTGTTGATATATGGATTGGACCACAACCAAACACTTTTTTGTTTACAATCAGTCACACTATGAGAGCCTGCTTTAGTGATTACCTTATAAGATAGACAGAGCTACAAAAAGAATCAAATGAGTCTATGCTATTTTCAAAATACTTCAAATCCTGTATTGTCCTATAACTAAGCACCACCATCTTGAGACATGATTATGTTTCTTCTGTTTTGATTTGATCACAGACAGCCGCCTGAGGGTCTATATTTTTCACCTGTTGGGTTGTATTTGTTCGCCTCCACAAACAGACAGAAATAATCTGATATTTTTCATTTAGACTGTAATCACTGCATCTCTGCAACGAGACGAGCAGCAGGAAGAGGAGATGAGATAAGAGGTAGCAATGAGGAAAGAACATGATAAACTAATTACAGGCTTGGCTGCCATGACCACAGAGTAAGAAATATAGAGATAAAGGTATCATGGCTGTGTCTCTACAAACAGGGCCATCACTAACAGTAGACTTGTTAGCCACATCATGGTTCAATATCCTTTACTTTGCTGCAATCCACGGCACCCTGAGGTGCTTCTGAATTGAACTGTAAATGTTAAATAAACCAGCAGGGCTGCAAGTTATTTGACTTGTTTTTTCGCAATGATATCCTTTCATTACATCCATGTTGATTTAACTCATGATAAAAACAGCTCCAAGCCAATACACATACAGTATGAGCATATTTTTGACTTGTGTTGGTCAACCCTTTATCATTTTATGAATCAGACAAAAAAACAGTACAATATCATACCAAAGAGTATAAATCTACTTAATACTGCACGCCAATGAGTCCTTGCCATTTGCCATCTCTTGTCCTTCATGAAGTTTTCGTTAGCCATGACTTGCATTAATTAGTTTCATAGCTAGTAGATAACATAACAACTGAGAGAAATATAAAACTGTGGTTGGTCTATATGCTTTACTTTTCAAAATGTAAAAAATACCACAACATATTTTCTTCATCAATATGATACAGCCAATGTAACCCTGACCCAACAGGCTGTTCTGCTCCTTTTCACCCAATTCAACAACATTTGGTTCAAACAGGCAGCTTTGACAAACTTTGCTGCAATGTAGTGGGGCCAACATCTGACACAAGACAAGTACAATGTTTGCACATTGATGCCACAGGATATTTGGCATCCAAGGTTCAATTCATAATTTTTGGGATGTACAAAAATGACTTTATCAGCTCAGACAAAATCCTTTTCAGTTTAAGCAGAAGTATGAAAACGGGTTATGCAACACACTATTACAGTTGATTTTCCTTCCCTTAACCCTAAATTATTAGCATTAAAGTGAATCCTCAGTTAATTATACTTTCTTTCACTGCACACAAACAACACAATATTTGTGTTTAAAGCTTAAACAACACTTTCCATTTATTTGACATCAAACTTTTAAACAGATTAAATACAAATCACGCTTCACAAAGCAATAATGAGCATGACTGTGAGCATGACATTCCAATGAAGCCAATTAAAAGAAATGGAGGTAAATCTCTCCTTCATCCTGCATCAAAACAAAGAAGTCTCCGTCAAAGCCGGATTACCACCAAAGCATCCCATCATACATTTTCCGTTTCCTGCAATGAGAAAGGATTTTCCAAGATCAAATGTGATTGCAAAGCTCCCAAAACATGTTAGCACAACAAACTCATTATGTGGCGACCAAATCCAGTGTGGGAAGATGGCTCTAGTGCATGCAGCAGAAAGAAACCCTTAGTTATAATCAGGTATTGGCCTAAGGCAATTAGACAGCTCTCTCTTTTTGAATACTTATATGTTGAGTAAAAAAGTGCACAAGGTGTAAGACACTCCCAATAATAACTGCCTATGTGTACAATCGTTTAAATATGAGTAGGAGATACTTAGAAACAAACAATCTATAACAATACTGTAAACAGAGATGTAGCACTAACATCTCTAGCATCAATACCAGCACAATAAACAGGGTCCATTAAAGCGTCCATGCAGGATACTTTTTAGTCAAAGAAAACCATTCATGTCTCTACAAATTGTTATGGCAACCCTATATTTATTCAGTTTGAGATATAGTTGCATGGATCAAAGCAGTGCCATTTTTAGACCGAAAACATTTGAAGTGCATCATTTAGTCATACTCAAATCATATGAATGAGGAAATATTGAATAGGAAATGTCTTTCATGCAATAACCCCATAAATGGCTCCTTTATCCAGCCCTGGATTTGGCATGTTATGTTCCAAAACAGCCTATTCAGGTCAATTAAGACTAATAACTTTATACAATTACAGACGTAGAAGCACAAGACGTTTTAGCAGTCGACTTCACTTGTGTACACAGCAAGCAGAAATACTACTTGAGAGGTATTTTCTTCAGGAGATTGAGAAGAGCTGCATTTTCAGAGATGACTACAGCAGTGTAGTTTAGTGCAACCTGCTCTATCACTCCTGTCTCGATCTCTCTCCCTCATGGTAAATACATCTGGACGCTGGTCCATCTGTTTGCCTTCATGCTTTATTTAACTGCCTGCCTGCTGTATTTGACGGCACCACCCATCCACCTGCTGCTCCAGGGTGCAGCTTTATCTGTGGTCTATACCTCTCAGCTTTACTCCTCACTATCAATGCCACACAGGAGAGGAACAGTGATGTCAATCCAAACGTCAAGAACCTAGCAGTCATGAGTCTTTAAAAAAACAAAGTAGTTTCTACAAAATTGAGACAACTCACCAGAGTGTCTCATACATTGAACCATCAATGCATGAAAAATAACAGACAGAACAGTCAAAATCATCATCAATCATTCATTTGCTCTACACTCTCACACTGTAATGCATAAGCATAAGCACAAGCACCCCCCCCCCCCCACCAACCACCTCACTCATGACGTTATACACAACTGCACCAGGTACACCTACACCTCTTTGATCTACTGCAGGCTCTCATAACAAAGAATATTCAACAGTATCACTCTGCGGTATGCAACATTTTACATGTGGTTTGCACCACAGACAGCAGAAGCTTATTCAGGCCGAATCAAATCAAGGTGGACTGGCCTTTTTGTTAAATAATTAAGAAAGGGATTTTCAGGAATATATGAGTGTGCATCATGACTAGCCTTCATGAAATATGTATATAAATTCATCAGGTTCGATTCGTAACATGAAGAGTGAGTACACTCCATGATGATGAGATGCAAAAGCTTGTGACAAAGCAGGCAAATGGGTTTTGAATGTTACGCCATTTCAGCCACATGGCCCTATGGATGGCCATGTTTTTTTGTCAAACGTTCATTATTTCAAGAAGATAAATCCCAGAGGCTTTGATGATACCAGAACCTTCTCTTGAGCCCCACCACAATGTGAACTTTTTTTTATCAAAACCACCAGAAAAGTGTGGCTTTGGTTCAGCATCTGTAATGTCATGCACTGAGTTTACCTAGAGTAACGAAAAAAGCATGCATTCAAGTAGCCAAGCCCTGAAAGAGCTTTTTAGCATTGTATGATATTGATCCCAGAACAAAGGCTGTTACACTGTAGATGTATATTCAGCCAAATACATTGCAATGGTGAGGCCACTATGAAACTCAGTCCTTAACAACAGAATAGCCTGGAGCAAAAGTAAAGGCACCCTTGATGTGTCATATAGTAAGGGTCGGACAAAAAGAAGAAACATTAATGGGAATTAATTTAGAAACTTTACCATTTGAAATGACAGTGTGACAAGTTACCTGGTCCCTCCTTACGTACTGCGTTAAGTCTGTCAATAATCTTATGACCTAACCTGCCTTTTTCAGGATTAGCCGGAGAGACTTTGGCTGTGACACCGTGCAGTACTTTTCGCACAAAGGTTCATGAGAACTTAGTTCATGAAAACTCTTTAGTTCTCATGAACTAAATACAGCTCGCGTTCACACCGGAATAAGTCCCTGGGGGAGGATTAGGCAAATGAAGCTGCTGACGTCACTTCTTCTTCTTCTGCTTTGGGTTTACTGGCAGGCCGCAAACAACTTCACGGCGTATGCTGCCACCCGAAGTCCCCGGCCGGAAGTCCCCGGAGTTGGGGACTGGCTTCAGTAGAAGCTGCTGGGACTCCCAGCAGCTTCTACTGAAGCCTTCCGAGTAAATCGCCAGAACGCTGACACCTCCTCATCTCCACCGCTCCCATGTTTTCTTTTGTGTTGCCATAAGTTAGTCTCTCTACGTTTGTGCGCTGGGATAATGCTAATAATGCTAATGCGAGGATAATAAAATGGCGGCTTACAAAACTTTTTGGGAGTTTTACGGTGGCGTGGTTTGCAATCCGCCCAGCCAATCAGACATAGGAACATTTTTCTCCCACGAAAGTACCTGCTCTCTAGCAGGGACGGAAAAGGGGGTAAAAAAAGGTTCTCTAATTAATTTCAGTTCCGGCTCTTTTTGGTGTGAACGCGACATTTCGGAACTATATCGGAACTAAAGTGGGAAAAGTACTGCGGTGTGAACGCTGCTATAGATACAGGGAATAGACATCACGCAAGAGAAAGACAGAGGCAGCACACAAAGAAAACTGAAGATTGAGAGGAAAGCAGGTTACATTTTCCACAGTTCACACACAACATTCAATTTCATTTGGCGAAAAACTGCCATCCTAAGAATTGGACAAAGGCTCATGAGGTAAAAGGAAAATGAGACCAAGCACTGAAACATGTAACCATTGTTCAATAGATCAATGAGGCAGAGCCTGCTGGGAATGCTCAGGCCCTATTACAGTAACATGGCCTCTAATCTAATAATAGAACAAGGCCAATACTAGAGTAGTTCTGGACCAGGGAACATATTCAATATTGGGCCAGAGCATGTCGGTAGCCTACTTTTAACTCCAGGGCCACTCTGGGATAACACATGAAAGGTAATTAGTCCACCTGCATCCTTTGGTTTACCTCTGATCATAGCTTAACGCTTCACGTTAATATAACAATGCAATATTGTTGGGCTTCATCTTAGCAACTTGTTATCTCCCTTGTTTGCAATTTCTAATGGGATGTTAAAGCATATTGTTCCTGACCTAAAGCAAGGCCACTTGGCTCTGCACATGGCAGCATATTACACAGCGCAGCACAATAGAAGCTTATCATATGACAGTGGCTCTCACTCTGACACCACACACGGCCTCAGGAGATGCGAGAGGGCGAGGGCGGCTGGAAAGTCAATCTTTTGTTTTCAAAAAGCTGACTGTGAAAAGAATCTGAGGCATTTTGAGGTTGGGGTTATTTTGAGGAATATTTGTGAGATGTGGACCTTGTCACACCAAATTATTCATCTGTACCTAACCATCCAAAATAATGGATTTGCTTGTGTGACTTCAATACATTTGTTTGTAGGCTTTCAGTTTGAGTTCATTTTGAGACAGTAAATTCACACTTTGATCCCATAGAAACCTTTCTGTACCATCTTGACCACTTTTCTGTACAAGCCAGTGTTGTTTATCTTTGTATTTAATCTGGATCTCTTCCTTCTGCTATGACATTTTTTCCTGAATAATTGCCAATGTGTCTTATATACTGATATTTCACATACAAGTAAACAAAAGCAGGGATTTTATTTCCATCGACAGCTGTGGATTTTGCTGTGGATTTTGTCAGCTGAAATGACAACCATTGATAAATAAATGTTAGCACCAGTTTAAAATATTTAAAAACGTATTGCATTTACAGTGAACTTGGCACGCTAACAATTTCAGCTTATATTTATTACAGAGTTACGCAGTTGAATCAATTTCATACAGTGTGTACTCATGTTGATAGGTATGTAGAGGTTTTAAACACTTTAAATCTGTATCTCTCTTTAACACCCCCCCCCCCCCACACAAAAAAATCCAGCACCAGTCACTTTTACGCTGCTATGGACATTTTTGCACTCACATTTTTGCACTATGTACACCATCTTTTTTATATATATATATATATATATATATATATCCTGCTTACTTGAAGTAAACGGTTATTTTGTGTTTTTTTTGTAATTATTGAGTGTTCTTATATTTTAATGTGTTATTTTATCCCTTGGGACTGTGGGAAACAGTATTTCGATCTTTCTGTGTGTACAAACATATTTTGAGATTGACAATAAAGTTGACTTTGACTTATATGAGCCACACACACACACACACACACACACACACACACACACACACACACACACACACACACACACACACACACACACACACACACACACACACAACACCACACACACACCACACACACACACACACACACACACACACACCACACACACACAACACACACACACACCACACACACACAACACACACACACACACACACACACACACACACACACACACACACCTTTTGATCTGTTCCAATGCTACTCGTCTCTACTGGCCCTACAAGTGTTAACATATAATTAGTAGTGGCTTCTCACCTTCTCACATAAGTATTGACTTTTGTTCCACTATGAATCCATTTCAAACGTTTTTACTGACCTTCGATTAAATACCCTCAGCTGTTTAAAGAAAAGGTATTTTTTCTCACCACTGTCGTCATTTATTTGCAAACAAAGCTTAAAGTGGACCTATCATGCTATATTTGAATAATATATTGTAGGGCCATACCTATATAAAACATGTCTGTGAAGTTTTTTTTCAAAATACCGAACAGATCATGCATTTTAGCCATGCCTCATTTCGCTCTATTTGCTCTTTTCCAGCCCTGTTTTTGCAAGGGCTGATTCTGTGAGAAGACTTCTTCGCTGCTTTTGTGGCAGACTACAGCGCCACTTACAGGCCTGGAATATGTACTACAGCGTCTCCAGCGCTTTCGAGCGGCAATGGCCGTGGCTGTCTCCTCCTGATAGGTGGAGAGTTGCCAATATAGGCGGAGCTCCCCTTTTCTGACGTCAGAACATTTCAAATTTGTATCAGTCTGTATCAGCTCTGTTGCAACCCCGTTTTTAGAGATTTGGGTATGGAGGAAAAGAGAGAGGGTTGTGTTTTCTGACACTTGGTGAGTTCCCTGACACACCGGGGACACATTCATGTATAAAAGACGTACAAAAGTGCATTTTGCATGATAGGTCCCCTTTAAACAACACATAAGAGACTCTCTCTCTCTGACTTATCATCGAGCAGGATCGGACCTGATCTAAAGCATACAGTCTGTCACACACGAGTGAGCGGGCACAGTTCAGAGTGACGTCATCACAGGGTAAGTGGGGCTGTGGTGGCCGGCGGGTGGAAAGAGTACACTGGGTATATTTCACACAGCCTGATATTTAGGCTATGGCCTGGCGATGCATGCAGGGTTTCAAAGTGAACTGAGAAAGTATTTATGATTGGGTTCCACAAAGTAATTACATTGTTAACGAAAGCTAGTGTGTGTGTGTGTGTGTGTGCGTGCGTGTGTGTGTGCGTGCAATCTTTCTTCATTTCTTAAAATGGCATGATACCAGAGTGGTGTAATCAAGTTCCTGATTCCAATACAAACTACTTTATTTACCTATTAAATTTGCCCCAACATTTCTGATATAGCAGAAACATTTTTATCTCCAGTGAATATCTCCAGTTTAATTGCCCTATTGTGGCACTCTGTTGATGGCTCTCACACTGTTCTCCAATGCGCAGTGATCAAAAACACACCTCTTCACACCCCTACATGTGAGAAATAAAGCCTGTTAGCATAATTATCCACTTGGTTGGTGGTGGAGTCAGCTGACAGAAGGCAAACCTCCTGAGTGACAGTAACTGCATGTCTGCCTGCGTGTGTTTTTGAGTATGAGTGCTAGAGAGAAGGAGGAAAAGTGAGTTTGGCAAATGTTTCTGGCACTCAAGTGATGCTGCTTTATACGCAGCGGCAATAATGCAGGTGTCGAATTTCATGCGGAGGAGAGACAAACCGTTGCCCGACACTCCTACAAATCCAACATGGAGCTTGTTGGTAATGCCTCATTCAACATATCACTGTATAATGTAGTAATTTATTGTTATTACCTTGTTGTTGTTCTTATGAAGTCATAAAAAGGTGCTAGAAAAAGTGTTTTTTAAGAGCTAAGCATATCCTCCTCCCTGATCAATTCAGCTCCTCTTCACCAGAGGAGGGAATCAATTTGAAATCTGAATCCAAACCACAGTAACTATCCATTTATTGGCACATACCAACTATCAACTTTGACTGGTACTTTTAAAACAAGGGTACTATGAGACGAAGCATTTATGAGCACCACTCCTGAGTTTATCCTTGCTATAAAACACTCACTCCTACATTAAAGTGGACCTATCATGCTATATTTGAATAATATATTGTAGGGCCATACCTATATAAAACATGTCTGTGAAGTTTTTTTTCAAAATACCAAAATTGTCAAGAGATTGACAATAAAGTTGACTTTGACTTGAAACACACACACACACACACACACACACACACACACACACACACACACACACACACACACACACACACACACACACACACACACACACACACACACACACACACACACACACACACACACACACACACACACACACACACACACACACACACACACACACACACACACACACACACACACACACACCTTTTGATCTGTTCCAATGCTACTCGTCTCTACTGGCCCTACAAGTGTTAACATATAATTAATAGTGGCTTCTCACCTTCTCACATAAGTATTGACTTTTGTTCCACTATGAATCCATTTCAAACGTTTTTACTGACCTTCGATTAAATACCCTCAGTTGTTTAAAGAAAGGGTATTTTTTCTCACCACTGTCGTCATTTATTTGCAAACAAAGCTTAAAGTGGACCTATCATGCTATATTTGAATAATATATTGTAGGCCATACCTATATAAAACATGTCTGTGAAGTTTTTTTTTCAAAATACCAAACAGATCATGCATTTTAGCCATGCCTCATTTCGCTCTATTTGCTCTCTTCCAGCCCTGTTTTTGCAAGGGCTGATTCTGTGAGAAGTCTTCTTCTCTGCTTTTGTGGCAGACTACAGCGCCACTTACAGGCCTGGCATATGTACTACAGCGTCTCCAGCGCTTTCGAGCGGCAATGGCCGTGGCTGTCTCCTCCTGATAGGTGGAGAGTTGCCAATATAGGCGGAGCTCCCCTTTTCTGACGTCAGAACAATTTCAAATCTGTATCAGTCTGTATCAGATCCGTTGCAGCCCCGTTTTAAGAGATTTGGGTATGGAGGAAAAGAGAGAGGGTTGTGTTTTCTGACACTTGGTGAGTTCCCTGACACACCGGGGACACATATTCATGTATAAAAGACGTACAAAAGTGCATTTTGCATGATAGGTCCCCTTTAAGTATTTGTTTAAAAAGGCAAAGCTTTTTCTTTCATTCAGAGCCAGCCTTTAACATTACACCGACTACTGTATTGCCACTTGAAGATGTGTTCAACTACCAGTTGCCATGGTTACAGAGGCTGGTTGTGGCCTGACTAATGTTTGATCCGTTGCAAGGCAAAGAAAAGAGTAAAGCCAAGAGCTTAACAGATATTTGTTGCTTAATATTTGTGGATTAAAGCTATTCCTGGCTGATATGTTGTGCCTATATTCGGCATCTTAAATTAGCTGAAGGTAAAAAGGTCAAATTATTAAATGTTTGCCGGAGAAGTTTGTTCTTGTAAGATGATAAAAAGAAGATAGCTGTAACTAAAGTGGGACACGTAATGTTGCATTTAAATCATAGACTAATGACAGAGTTGTGTTTGGACCTGTAGCTCCGCTTTTAATCCACATTAAACAGACACTTGTGATGCAGCTGTGAAGTACAATCAGTTGCTAATTTGTGATGAACCATAAAACCATAATGAATGTTCTTTGTTCCCCACTGACTGTCCATTGTTGTCCATGATTAAAAATGAATAGCACCACAATAACATCACAATAAGAGGGTGCTGTATGAACTGCCAAAAATATACACTCAGGTATATAACAAAGTGTCTCTCTAAGTGCAAACCTGCAATAAGCTCTAAAAAGGTTAAACATTCTCACACGAATATTGTTTCAGAGGTGGATTCAGATTATAAGATAATGAATATGAATATAAGCATGAATATTGCCATCAATGGGAGTCAGGGCTGCTACATTAAAGTACTGACATTGTAGGAGTTATATTGATTATGAAGAAATAAAACTGCAGGTCAAAAGTAAGACGGGAAATTCCTGTGGGACGATCAATATCAGACCCATATTGGCTCATTACTAATAATCAGACATCCTCTTACGATGGCCAAATTACTATTCCTGAATCTTCAAATCCAACCACTAAATTCAAAAGGTTCTCAATAAATAAGATGCCTAGATTCCTTTATTGATTTTTTTTTTTTTAGGTGAAAGTGGTCATATTTATTGAGCAGTTTTACAACATTTGATCCGCCTCATTGCAAAAGTATTAGGGTTAGACTCTTTAGTTAAAACACACAAGAGCATCATTTTAGGACAAAAAAAACCTCTAAAAAAGGATCCCAGTGGTAGCCGACTATTTGAATGCACAGGAGGCCAATGGGTTTCTGGACTCTGGTGTTCGTTCTATTTGGCAGTGATGCAACTGGGATGACACAACCCTATTGAATTTAGGGCCACCCTGCTGGGAAAAACAGGTGATTCACTGCCACGGTGCCAGCCAGCTGCTGTGGAGAAGGCCTTGGGTCTTGGGTCGAATGCCTTGGTCACCCCAACCAGAAGGTGTGATCACTGCTTACCAGTAAAATGTGTGTCAGTGGAAGGAATGCAGTGATATTGTGGAAGAGTCAGAGTGTCAAGTCGTGCTAAAGAGCTAGTCATGATCCTCCCCGTGGACCATGGCAACAACCCAACCCTAACCCTAACCCAAACAGAAAAGAAATGCCAAATAATGATAATTGTTTATTGTAAATGTGCCGGGTTTGGTACGAAACACCAAGACTATTCAATCAATTAAATGCATACAGAGCTAAATCCCAGATCAAAATCCCAGATCAAATGCACGCTAAAGGGTCATTGAAAATGTTTTCTCTCAGTGAGTGTATTGTGTCTTGATATAGCTATGTTGATGTTACACATGGAGCTGCTGTGATGCAAGTCAAATTTCAGATTTGATCTGACCAATAAAGTATTATCGTATCGTAACGTAACTGCAAGTTGACAAACTGAATGATTTTCGCAGCCCTGAGGCTCAATTCTCCTGTGATCACTGATTTCTACTTTCCAACAAAAAAAGAGGCATTGATTTGCGAGGTAAAACAGAATTTAACAACAGTTTCTTACGATCAATTGGGAAACCATTATATACTTAAAGTGAAACTCGACCCAACAATCTGTTTGTGAAACACTTACTTCCTATAAGCTTGAACATAAATACATATTGGTGCTCACTCAGCAAGTAGGTTTCACTACAAACCTGCCTTATCAAGTAAGTACAAAAGACATTACAGCAGTGTTTAATAAGGGAACATTTGAGAAACTAACATTGCTCTAATTTCGTAACCAGTCAGCAGGGAGAGCTGTGTACAGACCTGGTTGTCATGATAAATTAACCCTTATTTCCTGCAGATAACAGTGCTGCCAAATGATAATGCTGCTTGGTTTCGAAACATGTTTGAAAATGTGACTTTACACTGACCATTGTGAATAAAGTCTGCCTGACCAAACATTGAAATATCTGTACACATGATTAATGTTGAAATGTGGGAGTCAAACCACAGCCAAGGATAAGCAATGTCTGGTTTTATATACGATCCTAAATGTCTACCGTGAAAGCAGTTGAGACTTAATAATGCAAAATATTCATGATGAAAATCTGCACTGATCTGTTACACTGATTGCAGCCCCTCTCAGTTTGGATCTGGATGCAGTCCCAGTTTTTCCCGCTGGCCCCGGTCCAGAGGAGAACACTCGGAGGAACGTCTAAACATGAGATCTGTCAGGCTGCAAATGGACCACTTTAGCTATCTTCAGCACATACATTTCTCTCTTTAAAGAAAACCTGGTAGAAATGTTTAGCTGCACTGAAAGGTCTATACAATGAATTGATCTAGTTGGCAAGAAAGTCGCTGACTGTATACCACACATACAGTACAGAAAGAAAACATCCAATTACAATAACCACCCAAGGCTATGCCATGTGGAAAACGTAAGATGTTTAAAATGTAATAAACATACTTAAATAGTGATTATGTTAGCCATAACTTCAGAAAAAAACATGTGCCAGCTCTAATTAAATGTGTTATTGCTCTTGGCTGGGGACATAAACCTGTAGTTCTGCCTGCAACAATAAAAAAAAAGAAAAAAGAAATGGATTAGGTTAATAAATATTCAAATTGGGTTCGCAGCTGCCCAATCAATAGCAGAGCTCCGAGTCATTTATAACTGTCAGGAAAAACCTAAATGAGGCGCTGCAGCCTGTAATATAATTACGTTGAGAATGGGTACATTATAGAAAGCTGACTTGTTGCCAGGTCAGACTGCTTCCTTGCACATCTTTTTGAAGCAAATATCCTGAGTAAAAAGTAATGCAAAATGTGCTCCTGCAGCATACTATAACTTGAGTAACAAAAGCAATAGGGAAGTGGCAGATAACTTTAAAGCATTTTAATACTATTCAAGATAGTCCAAGAATAAAATAAGGGGACAAATATACAGTACGGATCATTCATTTATCAAATCCATTTGCCTAAGAAAGCTTTTAAAACCAAGAATGGCAGTTATGTAACACATAACACAAATATTGTATCCAGAACTACTTCCAGTGTTTCATAAACTCGGGCCATGCTTGACCAATACTCTGGGAAAGAAAATACTTCATAGTTAATGAATAGCTGAGGCCCTGAACACCAGGGGAGCTATGTGAGGATGCTCTTTGTTGATTACAGTTCTGCCTTTAATACAGTCGTCCCGGGCTGATTGGTTTCCAAGCTATCTGACCTAGGATTTTCCCCAAACATCTGCCAATGGATTAAGGACTTCCTAACTAACCGCCCCCAGACAGTGAGAATAGGCCCTCACCTCTCCTCCACCCTCACACTCAGCACCGGTTCACCACAAGGCTGTGTGCTGAGCCCCATGCTCTACTCCCTGTACACCTATGACTGTGCCCCCATTCACCCCACCAACACCATCGTCAAGTTCGCGGACGACACAACTGTGGTTGGACTGATCACAAGAGGAGATGAGTCAGCCTACAGGGATGAAATCCAGAGACTGGCAGTGTGGTGTTCAGATAATAACCTTGTTCTGAACTCCATAAAAACAAAAGAACTCATTATAGACTTCAGGAAAAACAGCACAACACCAGATCCACTGTACATCAACGGCAACTGTGTGGAAAGGGTTCCCGCCTTCAGGTTCCTCGGCACACACATTGCTGAAGATCTCTCCTGGTCTATCAACACCACAACATCTGTGAAAAAGGCCCAGCAGCGACTCCACTTCCTGAGGATCCTCAGGAAAAACAACCTGGAGGAGAAGCTTCTGGTGTCTTTCTACCGCTGCTCCATAGAGAGTGTGCTGGCATATTGCCTAACCACGTGGTGTGCCAGCTGCTCAGAAAAGGACAGGAAAGCCCTTCGGAGGGTCCTCAACACAGCCCAGAAGGTCATCGGCTGCTCACTGCCTTCTCTGGAGGAACTCTTCAGCCAACGTTGCCTCAACAGAGCAGGCAAAATAATTGCAGACTCTTCACACCCTGGACACTTCCTGTTTGCTCTTCTGCCCTCGGGTAGACGCTACAGGTCAATTAAATCAAGGAAAAACCGACTGAAAAACAGTTTCTACCCCAGAGCCATACGAGAACTGAACACCGTCAAACGCTGAACTAGCACACACACAGTAACAATTTGCAACTCCACTACTTTTTAATAGTTTTATTAATGTATTAACTGATCGACATCTGAGATGCCAAATATCATCCCTGTGTTTTTTATATTGTAAACTGTATTTAAATTATGTGCGGGCATGTATGCATGTTGGTATGGATGTGTGAGCATATGTTTATGTGTGTATATGTTTATATAGATTAGATATATATGTTTTCGTATTATGTGGAAATGCACTGCGAGGATTGCTTTTTTAAATGTCGTTGTACCCGGTGCGATGACAATAAAGGAATTCTATTCTATTCAAATGACAACAGTTGAATACAGCCATGACATGAACAGATGCAGAGCCAAACGTAAAAGACTTCCACTGTACTTATGCAGAAAAGATACATTTTGATAAAACGTTGAGGAAGACTCAAATTCCCTACAGCTTATTCTAGCTCACAGGAAACTGAGAGCAATGCAATCCTTAAAAATATACTTTAAGCATTTTGAAACACAATGATATTTGAAAACGCTTTACACAGGTGCTGTCAGAATTACAGGTTGTGTCATACTTAAGTTATATGAAACCACATTGTGTGTGAACACAAATGAGTTTTCTGCCCTGTGCTTTCCAGACCACCTGCAGCATTGCTGTCAAAACCAAAAAGGGAAAAGGAGCTTATCTACAGTAAGCAGACATGTATTAGAGTTCAACCAGAGGATCAGTTTACTCCATTTAAAAGCCAATATTCAACCTGTGTCTCATCGTTCAGCTTTGGACTCAACGCACATCTGATAAGGTTGAGATCTGGCTGTTTATTGAAGCATGGCACGAGACAAATTAACATAAGAGCTCATTACTGGTTGGAAAACTAAAATGCACAGCAACTGCAGACGTTGTTTGTTGAGCGGAGCATGGCAACAGTGAGAAGCTGGGCTCCCTGGCAGTTTTTGTAATTGCCCTCTGAAAGCAGCACATTGACTCAGCGTGAAAATATACATTATTAAATTCTGTCATAGAGAGGTGCAGATGTTCAAGCACATTTAGTTTTCCAACAATTCTATTGACTGCAGTTAATTATATAAAAGTAATTAACAGCTTCTAGTGTCCACATTAGAAATCACATGGGAAACATTCAAGAGCACCTGGTAAGCCGTAAACCAGGTATGTTGGGCTATTATACACTTTGCCGTGCTGGGTAAATAAACAGAGAAGAAGTAGATGGTTTGGTTTCAAAAGCCTTAAGACTGATGCTTTATACTTTAGAATCAGTTGGTTAAGTACCTACTGTATGACGCAGATACTAAACCTTGTTTCCCTGTGTTGTGTAAGCAGAGAATGAATCATACAAAGAAACAGAAAAATACATCAACTTTAACGTCAGAACAATTAAGAAAAGAATATCTGCTGCTAGAATTGAAAGCGAAAAAGCAAAGAGCCATTGTGAAGAATGTTTCCAGGTTTTTAACTATTTCACAGTATGCCTCCATACTGTAGCCGAAGAGCTGGAAACTAAGTCTTGCCAAGACAAACGCCGCAGATGACCCAGCAGTCACATGCAACTTTACACCAACGCTGATCTTGATCATGAGATTGATAATGCAGCATTTCCTAATCTAGACATGTGGGATAACTCTTTTAACATCCAGCGCGTTGAAAATATGTCAATTGTGGTTTTTGTCACCGTTTACAGCCCACTAAGTGCGTTGTCCACAAACCAATTAAGGATTTAGGGGCAAATAAAAAAAGCCCACATTTCTGGGCCAAGGAAGAAGCACACCTATTTCTGAACGTTATACAGGAGATTTAATTAAACAACATTTAGCTTGGATATCAACAGGCTTTTTGAATATGTGTATATATCTCAACTCCAATTATGTTAAGAAGGTGGTTAAAGGAATAAAAGATGAAGGCTGAACAACACATACTTTTGCAATTTCCTTTTCCTTAACCATGTAAAGTGTTATTCGAATGTATTGGTTTTGTGGATGTAAATGTCATTGATTCAAGGTAGATGGCCTTGTAACACTGCTAACAAGATGTGTGTTTATAGAGTAGTATATAGTATGAGATACAATGTTTGTGAATTTCTATGAGGATGGCCACAGTAACATAGACATCACTACAATAACTGGTGTTTGGAGGAACACCAGTTAAGAGGAGGTTTGATGGACTCCAAGTCACATATTCAAAGTGCAATGTTTCTGTTACAACCCTTTATGATTTCACAGTATATCACATTCAATGAAAAGCCAAATCACATGTTTTCTGCCTCTTCTCTTTCATGCGTAATTGTGGTTTCACACCTTCTGTAGTGCTGAGAACACACACACACACACACACACACACACACACACACACACACACACACACACACACACACACACACACACACACACACACACACACACACACACACACACACACACACACACACACACACACACACCCACACACACACACACACACACACACACACACACACACACACACACACACACACACACACACACACACACACACACACACACACACACACACACACACACACACACACACACACACACACACACACACATTGCAGGATTCTATTATCAGCTTCTTACCTTATGCTGAGGGGAATGCAGCCTGCGATGTATGCTGATCTTCACAGCTGAAAAGACAAATGATGGACATGTGAGACAAATGCACAGAATCTGTGGTTAAAGATGCAAATAGAAAATGATTACACATCTAAATGTGTAAGAAATGGATTTTACATAGGAGTGTTGCTGCTCTGTAGAGATCTCAAAGCACCAAATGCTCAGCACTTATTTATTTTTGTAGAAGGCTATGCCATGTGTGGCAACACATGAAGACAACTTAAAGCAGAACAAAATGAAGATATGAAAATTAATTCGAATTTTGCTGTTAGAAATTAGAAAGACAATTATGGCCGGTTAAGTGGATAACTGGAGATTCAAAAAGCATGTTCATCAAACACAAAGAGAATCGCAGTTCAGCTGCTTCCTAGATGCACTAATGCACATGTTTTTTATTTATTTTTTAAAACAGCCTGGAACAAGCAAGTATAGGAGGAATACAAATCACACTCACAGAATTGCAATGTCAATATTATCAACACATAAACTACACTGAACATATCCAACTTGTTATTGCTGGTTAAACATATATATTATCTGTCCTGCTTGGTGAAGGCTGAGGAAAATATTTGCTCTGAGATTTTCTTGAAATAGTTTAGTACAGAATTGATATCAAGGTCGCTCAGGACATTTTTTTGTTGATCATATCGGCTACATTCAGCCGGCTCAAACTCAAATCCTTTACTTACTGTTAGTTCTTTGCATCTTAGGTATGGCAGCTTTCAAAAACAACCCACTGCGCTTCAAAAGACAAATCCTTGCCCAAGCAACAAAATGTCAAAGCAACATATAATAAACAGCCCTAAAAACTTTAATTACATTTTTTCCTCTTCTGATAAGAGCAGAATGTTTTGTGTTAAAGATCGGCAATTTCACACCAATGCTGGATATTCCATAACCTAACACACAATTGAAATTGCTGCTGGATTTACTTTATCAGAAACGATGGAAACAACTGCTCATTTTTTAATGTTTCCTTTGTGATATCAGCCATCCCTCACCACAGCAATGTACTTGCAACCCTGGAGAAAACTTTAAGAAGGCTTACACAAAGCTGCAGAAAACACACTGCTCTCCTTAGATGCGGACTATATAGCTACATCAGTTCAACACTGTATAAATGTGGGGCTTCAAATTGTAAATATATTTTGTGCTGGAAAAAATCAATGTCAAGAATGAATCCAAGCCCCAACAGTAACACATTATTTGTATGATTCAAATGTCAAATAGTTGTATGAGGTTTGTAACAAACAATATTGGAAACATTCAACAATGATAAAAGTAATACGAAGTGCTTGCAACTTTTGCAGGATTGTGACTCTGGTCCATTAATTGCCAACTATGGCTTGTTTTAGTATAGAAAACACACCCACCATTCTGTTGGTCTTTTTAAAAAGCATGACGACACAGTCCACTCTGTGGCTGATAGTAAAGAAAACGTTAACCAGCCAAGAGTTCATTTTATAGTAAAACGCACACAATCATTTGCTAAAGCTTTCTTAATGCACTGACTGTTTTTAGTCATCAAAGCGAAAGATGATATACCTTCCACTTTTACTTATTAAGACGTTGTTTATGTCTTTGTGTTTTAGCTATTCAAAACCACAGCTCTTGCTCTTTAAAATCATCCAGTTTCCTAAATCTACCACACAATGTTGTTATATTTCTACAAGCTAGTAAAATGACGTCTACTCCATTTAGTAGTGCAGTGAAAACAACAGTATACATTCGACATTTGGGATATTTTGCGGAAGTTTACATTTCCAAATTCTCTGGACTGAAATGATTCTTAGCAAGACATCTACAATGTTATACAATATTCACAATACAGTATAATGCCTATAAAGACTCACTGATATGGGCTGCAGCCACTACACCGACAGGCTGATGGGGGACAAGTGAGAGACACTCAAGATAGATCATTTGAGGGAAGAGCAACACACTGCAGGCTCTCACTGTTTCCAGGTCCTATATCCCTTGGGAGGTTTTGCATGCACTGCACTTATACCAACCCTTACAAACACACTCAATATGACTGTGCTGTAAACAATGATGCAAATAGGCAGGTGGTTTGCTTTCACACAAAGCATACTGTATGTGTGATAGGATTTAGAATTGTTCATAGGGAAAATATAGACAAAAGCTAATTCCGAACTATGTAATGTGAGAGGCTCAAATCCAAACAGCTGCATTGTGATGAAAGGAAACATTGGCCTGAGATTCTAACCGCTGTTAACCATCTCGTTCAGGCTTCTGAGGACCTGCTTTCACACCAGACCCCCCCCCCCAGCTTTAGCTCAGGCAGCTAGCAGTAATAACCTGTCCCATGAGCCTCATTGACCTGCTGACTTTTGCAGGAAAATGTTTATTATTGGGAGGCAACTGATTTAAATAGTGACTCCTTTTTTGTAATTCCATTAAGGTTAACCAATTATGTTAGAGTGTATTTTAACTAGGAGAAAAATAGTTGAAGGCGATATGTTGAGGAAGGATCCTTAAACAAGGTTAGACACAAGATAGACAGCTATTAAAAAGGATGAAATCCAATTTGGAAAACCCTTTTCTTACTTTTTTTTAAGCAGTAGTTCTCCACTGTACCCAGAATTCAATGAGCTGGTGATGGTAGAGTTTCAATTTTATTTGAAAGACAACCAAAAAGGACATTTTAAGGAACCTGTTTGCTAAAGTTTGGCAAAGATCTGTGATTCTGTTTAGCTCCAACAATTATACGATGTTTATATAACAATACTGCATATTATGCAGTATTGTTTTAATAACCGCCTATTATTATGCAGTGCATAATAATAGGCGGTTATTAAAAGGTGGCAAATAACAGGGCCTCATATTAGGCTATGATAAACCCACTTCAAAACATCAGATGGAAACTTTTTCACAGATCAAACGACACAATAGGGAAGGGGTCTCTGCGAAGAGCTAAAAATAATGTGACAGAGAAACGCTAAGCCTTTTGCCTCCTGGAAAATAAACATGACCACCCGAATCAAACCAAACAAACTAGAGGAGAGAGAAACCTTATCTCACACAAGTTAAGAGACATTTGCATTCCTGTAATTGTCGTCTCTTAGCCTAGGGGGGAATGCTCTGAGCAAAATGTTAATATGCTAAGTTCAGGAAACACCCAACGGGGATCTGAGACAGCTCTGACAACAGTAACATTGTGCTATAAATTGAAATGAACTCTCAGTATATCTTGTTAGATTAACTGTTGTCAAATCTGTCCAAACCAAAAAATGAACATGAAATAAGCCTGGTCAAAAATGGAATAAGACGGGAAACTCCTCTGGTCCCCTGGGGTTTCCAGAGGTGGGGCGCAGGGGCAAATCGCCACTGGCAATCTTGAGCAACACAATGCCACTGGAGACTTCATTGTTCCGTCCTGCAATTTCATTAATCACGCACTGCAGAGGAGGACAAATGGGAACAGGTCAGACAATACGGAGCCTGCCTGAGAAACACCTCGCTCCAGTCCCAAAAACGAGGCTTTTAATAAAGCTCCCCACTATGACTTCTCAATATCTCACACAATCAACACAGCTGGATTATTACACAAAGTTCAAGGTGGTGACTCAGGTTATATTGTTATATACCAAAGATGTTTGTGAGGGTAGGAGTATGTGTGCGTGTGTGTGTGTGTGTGTGTGTGTGTGTGTGTGTGTGTGTGTGTGTGGGTTAGGTGAATTAATAATAAGCAAAAGCCATGAATCTGAATTCACCGTTAACCTGATTTATTGCACTAACAGTTGTTGCCACTGATCTCTGCTATAACTAATGGGGACTGGGGGCTAAGTGACTAGCTGTAGGCTACCTTAAAGAACAATGGCAGCTGCTCACTGAGAGGAATGCATTACTCATCCCCATCCCCATTTCCCCCCGAAAGTTTGAAAAGACTTGCAAAAACGACCTTTGTTGCTAGAGTAAAATGAGGATGGATTCTCCTTTAGCTGTCCATTAAATATGAAGCTAAACCCAGGAGAAAGATACCATAGCTTAGCATTAAGAGGCAAGGAATGAAACCAACTAAGGTTTGTCAAAAGATTAAACAGTATCCAGCTAACCACAATATGCCATTACTGTTTGTTGTTTTTTTACGTATATATAAATGCAACATCTTAGTGAGATTTACTAAGCTTTTCCTTTTTATCTTTTGACAGAGCTACACTAGCCATTCCCAGTCCTCATGCTAAGCTATCATAGCGAAGTATCAAATGCAAAGACATGAGAGTCTTGGCATCAAACTTTTGATAAGATACCAAATAAGTGTTTCTAAAAATGTCCAAATCAAAACCAATTTTCAAACTGATGCTCAACATCAGGGGAAATCCTGTGTCTCACCAAGGCAGAATACATTTTAGTTGCATTTCCTTCTCAAGTCAATTGAAGCTTATAATCACGCTAAATCCATCAAAAATGTGGATCTAGTCAATACTCCTTAATTGTACACATTAGTATGAGAACCGGCTCAGTGAAGTCATTCTGCGGGAACATAACTGTTGGGACCAAGTCCTTGGGCATTACAGATTTAGCATCAAGCTCAATACAATCATTTCATCAACACACCTCATTCTTCAGCTTCTATGCACTGCATCAATGACATTCAACAGTGAAAGCCATTAAACCGTCAATATGCAGACAAAGTGTACCTTTCTTTGCAATTAGCAACACGTCTAAACCACAAGAAGGACTGAAAAACCCTTTCCGGGAAACGGGGACTTAGAGGCGATGTTCCTTTCCAAATCTCTTTAGCAAGGGATTAAAAGTCCTAAATCATGGCAAACATCACAGCTCAGCCTTGCAGCACATAATGCTAAATAATTATCCGGTGTCTTCCACCGATCGCATGGATAAGTAGAAGTCGCAGATGCAATTAGCTAAATGGGTGTATGGGATCTGGACTTAATAAATGCAAGTGTGTGGGGGGGGGGGGGGGCACCCATGTCTGCCTAGAAGTCACTGAGAACTGCACTCATATAGAGCATTTTAGCCCCTAGATAAATTTGACTTACAGAAAAATAAAGATAGAAAAAGCATCCATACCAACTATTATGATGTACATCATATTTGGAAAAAATACCACTTATGTCACCCCAACCCACTCTTCAGCAGAGCCCAGCAGTGCACCACTCCCAATAACAACTCTTATAAACTCCATAAACACAAACCATCTGCTCTCGCTGTGTGTGTGTGTGTGTGTGTGTGTGTGTTTGTGTGTGTATAAGTAAGCAATATATTTACAACAGCAATGCAGACTGTGGGGAACAGAGTCCTGCAGCAATGAAAGCATCCTGCATTAGGAATGTGCGTGATTTACCAGAAAGGAAATCAAAGAGTAGTCCTTCAAATATATTTTACTCCAGACCTAAATATGGAGTGTGGACTGCTACTTGGAGAGGTCCCAGTTCACCTCCTGCCCTGCCGTGGTGCCCTTGAGCAAGGCACTGGACACCCCCCCCCCCCCACACTCCCATTGCTCCCCGGGCGCTGTACAATAGCTGCCCACTGCTCCTAGTACTAGACTCCTGGTACTAGGATGGGTTAAATGCCCATGTCACTGTGTGCTGTGTGCTCTGCATGTGTGACCATTAAAGAGGGTTTCATCCCTCCCATTCTATCTATTCAATGACCTGGAAAACAGGGAATATCGATGATGTTTTCATGTTTGGTTTGATCAATACGGAATGCCAACTGAGGCAAAAGGAAACATCTTTCGAGGCAACAATCCATGCAGTTAGTTTAGTTTTATACATTGTATTTTGGAGATGAACAGCTCAGATAAGAAGGTACTTTGCAATGTCCCCGATAAAATATCCCAAAATGTGTGCAAGATGCAACCTTCATATTTAAACCGATACTACACTTGGGCATATCCTCCCTTCTGAAAACTTATAATATTATAGATGCAATTTCAGCTTTAAAAAAATACTACAATAATTGAATCGATTATTATAGCAAGTATAGAGAAAAGAGTTGCCGTTCCTGTTTTTGTTGATTGATTCGAATAATTTAAAGTATATATTAATATATTACTAGAATACACACTCAATTACCCTATACGCAAACAGCAGCCTACACATTACACTTGTCAATACCCAAATACAGTGCAACAAACATAGGTGCATGGGTCTTACAAAAAGATATTTAAGGTGACTCGCAGATTAAAGAATTACTACAGTAAATATTCCCTGAGCCTCATCTATAACTCTTTGGGGTTTGCAATTTCTTTCATGGGGTATTTTTTCCCTTTTTTAGGGGGGGGGGGGGGGGGGGGGGGGGGGGGGGGGGGGGGGCATCTGGAGAACAGCTGTTGCTTTGCATCATTTCGGAGCACACACACATATTTCTTGCTCGGCCTCCCCAGCAGAGGTTAAGGGGTCAGGAGCCCTGTGTCCGGGTGCATCATTTAATCTGGTCTAGGTGTAGACAATCCCTGGAAACCCCACACACACACACACACACACACACACACACACACACACACACACACACACACACACCACACACACACACACACACACACCACACACACCACACACACACACACACACCACACACACACACACACACACACACACACACACACACACACACACACACACACACACACACACACACACACACACACACACACACACACACACACACACACACACACACACACACACACACGAGCCCCTCTAGTCTCTCTTCTATACAAGGCCAACTATTCCAACCCTCTCTGGGGAGGGCAGAGATTCTCAATGATTAGTCCTGCCCTTCCACAGAAAAAGGGGGGGGTACAACTAATTCAATTACACAGACCCTCAGCTCTCTTCAGGCCGACTCCCAGTTCCATGAATGGAATCAAACCCATCCAGCCAAGTTGGGGGGTGGGAGTAGAGGGGCCACAATGAGTTAACATTTGTTTTACACTTTTTCAGCTTGGGAAAGGGCCCCCTGTTTAGGTGTGCATGTATTTGTGTGTCCTATCGCATTTAGGCTAAAAACTGTACTACACTGAACTAATGCGAGACAAAATTAAGCGAGATGGGCTGAATGACAATATGTAAAAGGTTAAAACCACCAATTATCAAGGTTCGCTTGAAGAGTCAGCAATCAAGTGACATTATTGCAGAACACCAATGCCAACATTCAGTATGAAATATGTTTTAGTTTCTTGACAACGTATTTTTCACACCCCAAGGTTAGGAGAGGCTGGCATATGCATAAACCCTGAGTGCTAAAATGCAGTATGAGTATTTGAGGCAACGGAGACTGGAGCTTCAAGACAGAGAGCAAAAGGCAACACAAAATTGGAAATGAGGGGATTATACGAGCTGTTCCTTACAGCCTTAAACACATTCCCATACCATTTCAAGTGATAGCTTTCTGAAGACTACATTCTGCAGTAATAGTCCTAGGAAATTGCATTCACAATGTTCTCTTCCTCTGTAGCAGTAAATGAAATGACAGCAAGTCTGCCCAGCATACCATCCTCTTAACAGCCTCTATAGAGAACGGCAAAAGCATAAAGCTGAGAATGAATTTGTAACAAAAAGACTGCATTTGGAATTGAAATGAACTCATTAACCATTGAAAGAGCTTATATAGTTATAATGTGCCCCTTCTATAAGATACATCAGCAAGATTTTGAGAGGGTAATCAATTCTACTCGCCATTAAGATTATAATTTCCTACCTAAATGTTTTGTTCATAATACTTCCTTTTATTTTTTACTTATTAACCAGCGCTGGTCTATGAGTAAAAAGCTAGAGAATTCCCTTGAAATGTTCCGTCCTGCAAAGACCTCCCCCAATGTTTCTGTCTGACCATCCTGCTTGTGTTGACACCAGCTGCCGAACAGTTGTGCCATTGCAGAACAGCTTGAATCAAATCTCACTTTTGATCGCCATGGCGTGATGGATATTATTACACCATGGTCATTTTGCATGAACCCCCACTTATACCACCTTCAATCTCAACATGGATGTGAAATCAAATTGTCTAAAATAAGTTGTCTTCTATACTGTTATTGTACACTTAGGGAACATAGTCGTGTACATCAGTTGAACTTCTGAGATCTGTGTACACCATTACTGCTGATAAAAGCCCAACAACAACAAAAAGGTTGGGTTACCGGAGATGACATCACAACAGGTGAAAATCCTGACTAAGGGACTTTAGATAGAACCTTTCTATACACAATTAACCATATTTTTTTTGACTGCTGATGTCCTCACTCTTAAACTCATCCTAACAAACGAGCCATAAAAAAGGCATAGGCAGCCACAGAGGCGAGTAAATCATTTTGTAGATACAATAAATCCTCAGAGCCCATTTTGAAAAGGCAGAGTCTCAGTCTCGCGGTGCTGCAGATTATGACGGCCCGGCCCTCTTCATGAGCTACCAACCGTAATCTTCTTTTGCATCTCAGCCGCAGCGATATGGCAGTCCTCTAATCCGCTCATTGGGCGGACAACTGTGAGCAGACGTTTAACTGTCTGCCTCTGAAGCCTCCGAAACCCAATTTAGTCAACAGCTATATGGATTGACATACATTGGAATTAGCATAAGCACTTCTCTTCCATTTCTTATCTTTTCCATTAGAAGTGTTTGCAGTCGAAGCTGTTTTTCATGGATGAGTGTCTTTCTAAGTGTTACACTCTCCTAACACAGTTTTGAATAATCAACTGCATTTCCAAGGCAAATTAACGCCATAACAATTCCAGGCAGGTAAGACAAACATCAGGCAGGAGAACCGAATAAAAAGCCGGTTTGTGGCTGCGCAAAGGCTCGGGGACACTAGAGGAGAAGAACATGACACGGGAGGTGAACTGCCTTACAGGGCTTCGGCTGCCTATTGTGGGGGGACAATCCAGCGACTCCAAGCCCGTTTTTTTTCATGCTGTCTGCGAAGTGAAAGCTTGGCCCCTAGCTTGTCAGTTCTATTGTTAGGAGCCGCTCCCCATTCACCTCACACACATTAAATACTTTGAATTGTTTGGAGGGTCAAATGGTAATGGCAGGCACACATGCTTAAGAATTTGCACACACACAACTCTTGCTTTTAAGATTAGGGCTGCACAAATGCTAGACATTTTTATCAAAAGCGCAACAGGGGCTATTGAAATATCCAATAAGTAGTAAGGCTAAATATGTGAAAATATCTTTCTGAACATTGCAAACTAACTTGCCTTCTAAAAAAATCAGATAAAGCAAAATTAAGGCCAGGTGATCTATCTATCTAGCCGTCACAAATCATGCACGAGAAGATACCCAGACGGACGCAATGAACATAATTCAACAATTTGAGCAGGTAGTGTAAATATTCTGTCCATCAATACACCACCCTACATCCATTTACCAGATGTGTGTGCGCTGATTTACAACCCACAGCAGGCAACCTGTGTCACTTCATCCCTTGACTGGGTTGCAGCCGAGGTGTTGACATGCTTGCTAGCCTCGGGGTTGAGGAGAGAACTTGCAGGTGGTGAAAGAGAGATAGGTGTGAGAGAGGGAGAGATTCGGGAAGCAGAAAAAAACAAGCGAGTGAGATAATGGGAACTCATGGCGGTGGATTGAGCTGAAGTTTGGGGGGGGTTGGAGTAGGAGGTGGGGGACGACTGCTACTGTTTTTCTGCTGGGTCAGCGGAGTGGGGCTGATTCCAGGACGGCTCATCTTACAGCAGGAATACCAGAACCGCACCAAATGGACAGAAGGGAAGGAGACCGGCACTATGAATTCAATGCATGCTGCATAATGCTAATGATGACCAAATTAAATCTAAAGAATGATATTAAAGGGAGGGGTTTTTAGTAGCCAAAACGCTGCTCAATTGTGTTTCTACAATAAACAATAGTTTATGACTGATATGCTCTATGTTCAAAGGTTTGTATACACTTTCCCATCATACAAACCAAAACAAAAACAATGAGCTAAGGGGAACTTTGAGTGATAATTATCTGGTGGGTTTATTTCAAAAGGCAACTCCTTTCGCAAGCAAATAGTGATTCAAACACTATTAATTATAGACGGTAATGAAGATAAGAGAGCATCAATCATCTCATTTAACTCTCTGGGAAAAGCAAATTAAGATAATATGTCTACCTGCCTATTAACACCTATAAATACAGCATACCAATCCCTAAAAATAAACATAAAACAAGTGTGTGTGTGTGTGCTTCATCACATTGCAGTCCACTTTAAAACACCTGCAAGGGCTCAAGGAAAGTTCTGGAATGCTTGGCAGTCCAAAAGCGAATTTGGATGCCCGGTTGCTCAGGCGTGTTCACCTGCTTCCACAGCTGCATAAAAGTAAAATGCTAGGTAGCACCGTTATCAGATCTCCAATCAGGGAACAAGCTGCACTTAACATGAGGGAAAACCGATCAAAAACTAAAGTCCCATTTCCCATCTGCCACTTGTAAATGGCATTTGAAGCCATCATCCTAAGAATGCTGCCAATTCAAAATCAGCAGCACTGAGTGTCTGCATGATCAATCCCTGAAGAGTGGCCAGCAATGAATGTCCCACCTGGTGTTTGCCTGTCAGCCTTACAAACACAGATCATGTTGCAGCAAATTGAGATGTCAGACTTTAACTATACAAGTGACAACAGAAAACTCTGTCCTCAAAAGAAGGAACATCATTCAGTTGTGTTGTTCGGGAGGTGAGGGATGGAAAAAGGTTCCCCCCCCAAGTTATTTCCCTGAGGGTGTGCACTGCACCAGGGAGATAAGTAACCCAACTGAGGACAAGGCTGGCATTCTACCCCGAGTCCAAAACACAAAAACGCCTGAGTCCTCCTAAAGAGAGGAATCTGACAATGCGGTATTTGTCTGGTTGCCAGCCGGAGAACAAGCTCCCCATAGACACGTTGATATGAAACACTGCACACCAACTTTAAGCTTAGAAGATTACTATAAACAATCTTATTTTAAATTGGAAGAGCAGAAAAGACTGATGTTGGATTATCTCAATTAAATTCAAACCGGGACAGAAGCGACAATATAACATAGGAATAAAGCCTGGTACTTATGGAGCATCAAATCCCATGCTCTTCATTAATCCTACAAAAAGAAAAAACACCAACAAGTTCAAAGGTAAAGTATTTAACAGCATGCAGTCATGTAAAGTGCATTCAATGAACAATCTCATTTGAAACTCTGCAGTCGTGCTGATTATACAAAGCTGGCACCTGAATCCAAGTATTATGAATAAGTACCACCCCCACACCAACCAAACAACAACTGTACTTTAAGAAAACCTAAGCCTTGGTAATGAGTTATTATATTCTGTCAATAGACAGATGTTCTCATTTAAGTTCTTAAAAGTCGAGAGACCATATGGTTATAGAAATAAATAAATTGTCCTCCCCACTGTCACATCAAACCCACTGAAAACATGTCTCTAAAGACACAGGAGGACTGAACATTTATTTATTTACACAGTTAGCCCCTTCAACATGAATACAGTCACAGACAGCTGGCACCTGAAAGAACCAACATGCAACCGTACACCCTAGCAACTATCTTAAGTGATTGGCTCCATTTACTCACCTTCTTATTCATGTGAAGTAGCAGGGCATAAGGAAAAGATTTCATTTAAGCCGTTAAAATGTTGTATTGGCTGGCATCACGTGTGGGTTTCATTACTTAAAACCAAGAAATACATATATTACTAAACTACTATTGGTTTACTTCCATAGACTCTATAAAATAAAAGGGTGTTATCGCACTGCCGTCACCGTTAATTAGTGGACTATCGTATTTGAAGAATTGAGTTGGACATTTTGGCCGTCGCCATCTTGGTTTTTGGCCGTCATCTTCTTGATTTTCTTGAATTAGGAGTGACACAAGAGGGGGGGGGGGCTGATGCTGCTTTCCAGACAAAGCAGGAGTTTGGATTTTTGCAGTTTCGAACTCAAACCATTCCAGGTGCATGACATCAAGAAAAACATGTCTGACCACGATATACTAATGTTTCTGCAAATGTAGACACAATTAAACTCAGCAGTTCCACTTCCTTTCATTTATAATCTTAACAGGAACAACATTTAGTGTTATGAAGATCATTTTCAGATATTGATTACTGTACCATGCTAAAACATGGGCAACATTATTTAAGATCAATTTGCACCGGACTCGCCGCCTTCTGGCTTTTCATTGGCAGGTATAAGACACTTCAGTACTGGCTTCCCTTTTTAGGACCAAATCATGCTACGTTTTTTCACTACAAGTCAAGCTAGCAGCAGGTGGATTGCCTCTTCAAAAATCTCCACTGCTCATAACTTGACAGTGTCAACGAGACAAAGTCAATGGTAGCCAGCTAATGCAACCACTGCATCCTTGTGGCTAGCTGCATTAGCACACAGTCCATAGCACAGTGCACAGATAAAGACTATTTACAGCCACTTGATCAACACCAAGCTTTCCACATGTAATTTAAGCCAGCTGGCACACTCATAACACTGCCTTAAAAAAGAAGCTATGTTTACAGCTCTACATAGCAGAGTACACTCAGTTTGAGTGTTGTTTCGTCTTCTTCTTTCTGTCCCCATGTTCTACTCTGAGAGGCCTGGCAGCACTCCCATGTACTCTCCCTTAACTAATAAACAAAGAATGGTTTCCCTTATATAGCTCTATTCAAACTGCACAACCTCCACAAGCAACATCAGAGGGTTGCAGGGAGCTGGGGAGGGCAAGCGAGTCTGTTCCAGAGTGAGATTTCGGCCAAGGGCAAAGAGCACTGACAGTATGATTGTGTAACATATCATACATTAAGAGCCACTTAAAGTGCTATTTCTGGTTCATCCAAGCTGGATATCTTTGAGAGGGTTGCAAAGTGAAAAACATCCTACAATACTAAGTCACACATCAAGAAAAGGGAACTAGTGGGTGAAAAGAGAAAACCATTAGTTCAAGGACCATGATAATACATGATAGATGAGGCCTTTTCAACTGGCTGTGGTCAAGTGTCACCATGTGTGATGATGCCATTTTGTCAACATGTACTTTGTACACTGATAGCTTGTATGACAAAAGAGATAACTCAATACTGATCTCTCTGAATAAAACAAGGCAATCATGAAGCATAAGAATAATGCAAAAAGACAAAAGAAGCATCAGATCTGTCCTGATCTGTATTATTAAAGCAAACACTGAAACCCTACTGAACTGTCAGAGAAATAATACTTTGTACAGAAAGTATTACACTTACCATATACACAATCATCAGACAAAATAATCACCTGTCAAACTAAAAGAGTCTTGAAATCTTGCTGATGATATAATTGATCATTTGGGGAGTACTAAACAGCTTGAAAACAGCCGTGTAACAATATCCTCTGTGACTCTGGACAAAACTTTTCACAGTCACAAAATAACCTGAGTTATGCTGTGTTATCTCAGCCTGGGCTTGGGGACTACAGCTGTGCCTCAATTCACGTTCTTTGGTAATTACACTTGCTATTTTGAGCGCATAAGTGCGTTAACACTGAGAATGCTAAATGCATTTCACCATGAGTGCCCGAACCCTCCTCACCTTCGATGTCCGCCATCTTGGCAAGGTAGTAGAAAGGGAATGACCAGAAACAGTTGTGGTTGGTGTGGTGAACACCACATTATTCAAGATATTTTATTGTCATATGTACAGTATAACGGGCAGTTGCACTGTACAATGTAATTCTTACGCTCAGCTCTCCACACCTAAGTATTATACAAATGTAGTTTGTAAATGTTTATGTACTTTTGAACTAAACCATCAGTAATTTTATTGGGTTAATTTGGCAGTCTTTATTGATTTAGTACCGCAAACAATAATGTGAATTCTAGCTAGCTAGCTCACAGTGTGAACATCGTTTATGGTAAGTGCACAATAGCCATGTTTGATTTGTCTACCTAAGTAAGTACATAGTGTACACAGTATACTAGGTGGAAGTGTACTAACTATGGGAAATATTCAAATTTGGACAAAGGATTAAGGCTTTTAAATTGAAAACTTGATTTAAAAAGAGGTAGTTTGTGGTATAGGAGACAGGTTGTTTACCAGAAAGGGAGGGTGTGTTTTAGCTCTCTTAGCTTTTAGATCTCTGTAAAGACGGTTACATGTCATTTAGATTATTCTTTGCAATAGTAATGCAGAAGTGTATTTTCTGCTAACTTTCTCTCAAATATTGGCTGCTGATATATACAACTCAAATAACTTTATTTTGGGGTGTGGTTCTTTGTTGTTTGATATGCCATTGGAGATTTTTCATGAGATAAATAATTAGCCCAAAACAAAAATGTTGGTAATTAATTGTAGGGCATTTTCATCCAGTATAAATTGTGCAAAATATTATGGATTCCAACAATGGGTTCATCACACTCACATATCCAGAATATTAAGTCCTTTCTATTCTGCGACTCTGGGACCGTCTCAGCCCCTCTGCCGGCAGGGTGGCCTTATTCAGCGGGGTCACTCCCCATGCAAGTTAGCTACCAAACATTTGTAGCAAGAATTTATCCTTATGAGAAAACCAAGAATAGATGGCCCAGGCTGCGGAGGAGCAGAGGGGTGGGATACATTTCCAGCACTCCCAGAATGTTCACTCACTGCTCAACAAAGCTCAGCTCCACAGTCACTTCCTGGCAAATTCTAACACAGGATTATTTTTTCACAGTCCACAGCGTCGCAGGGACAAAAATAATTTGTCAACAAAAAAACAAACATGTTGAGTAATGAGAACACCATTTGTTCTTGACAAATGTGACAGCCAACTGCCGAAGAGTCTTCAAAGCAGAGGAAAACTAAGATGCAGTCATGCTTACGCTCACCTTTAAAATACAGGGTGGGAGCTCTGGCCTTCATTGGCGAATCATCAAAGCTATATGCGCTCATCGCCTTCTTTAAAATGTTAAATTCAGATCGAATTTATATCCTGTGGTGACACGTTATGGGACATAATTCACCATTGAGATTGTTGTGTTGCAACCCGGACCCGTTAGTGAGGGTACCGGGGTTTGATGTCATTCATGCTAGCTTATCAGACAACGCAGCACATGTACTTACCTCCGAGAGATTAATGGATAATAAAGTGTGGAAGTCCATTCTGAATACACCGCCTCCGACTCCCTTTCATCGGCGCTACACTGGTGACCCTGACGTTTTTGTGAAAGTTTCCGAAGACTCAATGAACATGGCTGATCGCGATGTTTTTGTAAAGCTGCCGGAGTTTTGGGAGCATGCCGCGGCGGCATGGTTCGCACACGTGGAAGCACACTTTGCCTGCCGACAAGTCCGTGACGGGGATTTGAAATATTTCCACGTGGTGGCAGCGATGGGTAGCTCCACATCATCCAGGTTGGTGGGATTTATCGCAGACCCCCCACACCATGGCAAATATGAGGCGATTAAGGCCCTTCTCCTTAAGACATTTAGCTTATCTGCTAAGGAGAGGGCCCGCCAGATTCTTGACATTCAAGGCCTAGGAGACAGCAAGCCATCCCAGCTAATGGAGAAAATGCTGAATCTGCTAGGGGGGGAAGACCCCCGCGTTTTGTTCATGGAGATTTTCCTGCGCCACTTGCCTTCCCGGGTTCAGACGGCGCTAGCCAACACGTCCATCACGGAGCCCCGTGCCTTGGCTGAGGAGGCCGACCGTTTTTTCCTGGCTACCCAGCAGTCCGGTGCGGAGGCGCTAGCTGTGACGCTCAGCACCCCTCAACTGTTAAGAAGGCTTGGGGGGAGGCGGGACGCGGCGGTGCCAAGCCGGTGTGGGGACACAGGGAAGTGTTTTTACCACGCGCGGTTCGGGGCCAGGGCGAAGATGTGTGTCGCTCCCTGCAGTTTCAAGCCTCCGGGAAACGGAGGAGCCGGCGCTCAGTAGTGGCCCTGAGCGTTGGCGGCACGAGCAGGCTTCTCTTCGTCAGCGACAGAGTCTCAGGAAGCTTGTTTCTGTGTGACACTGGAGCTCAACGGAGTGTGGTTCCTGCGTCGAGGAAGACGTCGCTCGTGGGGGACATGGACCGCAGTTGACGACGGCTAATGGCGGCCCCATTCGCACGTACGGCGTGAGGCCTATGTGTTTGTGTATTGGAGGACAGCGGTTCAACTGGGATTTTGTGACGGCAGACATTTCGTTTCCCCTCCTCGGGGCAGACTTTTTATGTGCTCACGGACTCCTGGTGGACGTTAAAAATAAACGCTTGGTTGATGCCTTGACGTTTTCCTCCCTCGTGTGTACACTCGGCGAGGCGGCGTACGACGGGCTGTCGGGCTCGCTGTCGGGTGCGGACATTTTTCTCAGGCTGTTGGCTGACTTTCCAGACCTGACGCTGCCCACCTTCTCCGCGCTCACCACCAAGCATGGGGTGGAGCACCACGTCACCACCGAAGGTCCCCCTGTCTACGCCAGGGCCCGGCGGTTGAACCCTTCTAAGCTTGCAGTAGCGAGGGCGGAGTTTTCAACCATGGAACGCCTGGGTATCGTCCGCCGTTCTGACAGTCCTTGGGCCTCTCCTCTACACGTCGTTCCAAAGCCGAACGGCGGTTGGCGCCCGTGCGGGGATTACCGCCGCCTCAACGACGCCACGACGCCTGACCGCTACCCGGTGCCGCACATTCAAGACTTTTCAGCACATCTGGCCGGTACGTTGGTATTTTCTAAAGTGGACCTGGTGCGCGGATACCACCAGGTGCCCATGCATCCCCTGGACGTTCCTAAGAAGTCAGTGATAACGCCGTTTGGACTTTTCGAGTTCCTGCGGATGCCTTTTGGGCTCAAGAACGCCGCTCAAACGTTCCAGCGCCTGATGGATTCGGTGCTGCGGGACCTGCCGTTTGTGTTCGTCTACCTGGACGACATACTCGTCGCCAGCGCTTCGGTGGAAGAGCACCTCACACCTCCGAGCCCTTTTCACGAGGCTCAGCCAACACGGGTTGATAATCAATCCTGCAAAGTGCCAGTTCGAGGTGTTTGACATTGATTTCCTCGGACACCGCGTCACTAAAGGCGGTGCAGCACTCCTCGCCCGCTCACGGCCCGGTCGCTCCGTGAGTTTCTGGGGATGGTGACTTTCTACCACCGTTTCATCGCCCGGGCCGCCAACATTATGCGGCCGCTGTATGAGGCTTTGAAGGGTACGACCCCCACCCAGGCGATCGACTGGACGGCGGAAGCTGAGTCTGCTTTTACGGAGGTCAAGACCGCGTTGGCTCAGGCGGCCCTGTTGGCGCACCCATCACCCACGGCTCCCATCTCCATTACCACAGACGCATCGGACTACGCCGTTGGTGCGTTGCACGAGCAGTGGGTGGATGGCGCTTGGCAGCCGCTCGCCTTTTTCAGCCGTCAGCTGACGCCCAGGGAACGCAGGTACAGCGCTTTTGACCGAGAGCTCCTTGGACTTTGGCTGGCCGTGCGGCACTTCCGTTTTTTGCTGGAAGGCCGTGAATTTACGGCGTTTGTCGACCACAAGCCGCTCACGTTCGCCATGGCAAAAGTGGCTGAGCCTTGGTCTGCACGCCAGCAGCGGCAGCTGTCTTACATCTCGGAGTTCACCACAGACATTAAGCACGTGGCTGGCAAATCGAACCTGGTCGCAGATTGCCTCTCCAGGGTCGTCATCGGGGCCGTGCAGTTGGGCCTGGACTATACCCGCATGGCGGCGGACCAGGTCACGGACCCCGGCGTACAGGCCCTAAAGGGGACAGCTTGGGGCTGCGTTTGGAGGACGTGGTTTTCGGTGACGCAGGCGTTACTCTCCTGTGCGACGTCTCCACAGGCCTGCCGCGGCCGGTCGTTCCCGCCGGTTGGAGGCGCTCCGTTTTCGAGGCGGTGCACGACCTGTCTCACCCCGGCGGTAAGCCTTCGGTGCGCTTGGTGGCCGCGAAGTTCGTTTGGCGGGGACTGAAAAAGGACGTGAGGACTTGGGCTGGTGAGTGCGTGGCTTGTCAGCGCGCTAAGGTGCATCGCCACACAAAAGCTCCTTTGGAACGTTTCATGGTGCCGGAGAGGAGGTTTGACCACGTCAACATCGACCTAGTGGGTCCATTGCCTTCCTCTCAGGGTTTTTCCTACCTCCTCACCATGGTGGACAGGACGACCCGTTGGCCGGAGGCGGTTCCTCTCGTGTCGACGTCGGCGGCTGACATAGCCCGGGCTTTCATTGCGACGTGGGTGTGTCGTTTTGGCACCCCGTCGGACATTTCCTCTGACCGGGGTGCGCAGTTCACGTCTGAGCTCTGGAACGCCGTGGCGTGTGGTCTGGGGGTTAAGCTTCACAGGACAACCGCTTATCACCCTCAGGCTAACGGCCTCTGTGAACGTTTCCATCGCTCCATGAAGGCAGCGCTCAGAGCCGGCCTGAAGGACGGAAATTGGGTCGACAAGCTGCCTTGGGTGATGCTGGGCCTGCGGACCGCGCCCAAGGAAGATCTGCAGTGTTCCACGGCTGAGATGGTCTACGGCCAGCCGCTGAGAGTTCCAGGGGATTTCCTCCCTAACACATCGGTTCCCTGGTCGGCGTCGGCACAGCGGGTTTGCCTGCAGGACACCGCCGAAACTTTTGCTCCGATTCCTACTGCCCAACATGGTACTCAGGTGTCCCGGGTTCCCGCGGATCTCCGCTCGGCGGAGCACGTTTTCATACGGCACGATGCGCACAGGGGTCCTCTACGGCCTCCTTACGACGGACCTTTCCGTGTTTTGGAGCACGGGGACAAGAACTTCGTGGTCGACCTGGGTGGTAAGGCCGAGCGCGTTTCTGTAGACCGGTTGAAGGCGGCCCATTTGGATTTGGGCCAGCCGGTGGTGCTGGCACGACCTCCGCGACGAGGGCGTCCCCCGGCCTTGGTCCCTGTCACTGACTTGAGGCCCGTTGTTCCGGTCTCGCCTCTTCCGGAGGCCGCATATGCAGAGTTTGTTTTCCCGACTCCCGTGCTCAGGAGTCGTGGGGGTCGACCTGTCGTTCCGCCCCGCCACGCGGATTTTGTTTATGGGTGAATTCTGGGGGGGCTTGTGTGGTGACACGTTATGGGACATAATTCACCATTGAGATTGTTGTGTTGCAACCCGGACCCGTTAGTGAGGGTACCGGGGTTTGATGTCATTCATGCTAGCTTATCAGACAACGCAGCACATGTACTTACCTCCGGGAGATTAATGGATAATAAAGTGTGGAAGTCCATTCTGAATACACCGCCTCCGACTCCCTTTCATCGACGCTACAATCCTGTCTTGTTTAAATGCCAAGTTATAATTTTCTCCTCTACTGCACAGATATTATTTTAGACTGCACGATTCAGGGAAATAATCTAATTGCGATTTTTCTGACAGATATTGCGATTGCGATTCGATTAGCGACCCAACGGAAGTTTATTGTAAAATGCGGCCATATCTCCGGCTAGGAAGGTCGTATCAGCATGCTCCCGTCTCTAGCACCCCCGCAGCCCGAGCTATAGGGTTGGGAACCGAAACTCGGTTCCAGATGAGAACCGATAAGAAAATGCGGGGTACCGGGTACCCATACAAAATACACAATTTCGGTTCTGCTTAACGGTTCTGCTTAACGGTTCCTAAACGCGGTAGACCCTGTATTCCACCGGGTCAGTCTGCGCCGCGGGGACCTGGTGGAATACAGGGCGGACTGGCCATCTGTGTGTTCTGGAGAATCACAGAACAGCCGGTCGTCAGCGGGCCGTTGACGGCCGGCTCGGTTAGCTGACGGCCGGCACCGCCCTTAATTTTTTTAAACGGCATCATGTAAGTTGCGCTGACAGGGGACAGAGGTCCACAGTTGCCCCGCAGCGAGGCTCCCCCCGCCCTCCCGTAGACAGTTCACGAGTTCAGTCACTTCATAACACCAAAGATGGATCGCAGTAAACGCTCTAAAGTGAGGCTCCACTACACTAAAAAAGAAAAAGACAAGGCACAGTGTAATGCCTGTGGCAAGTTAATAGCTTGCCACAGGCATAGCCCAGTTAAAATAAAGCACAGCTATTGTGCAATACATTTGTATTACATGTATATTTTTTATTTGTAAAAATGTCAGTTAAAGCTTAAAAGAATAAAGATATTTTTGTTATCTAAACGTTTGACCTCTTTCTTTTACAATTTTGGAATCGAAACGGGGAATCGATAAGAACCGGAATCGATAAGCAGAATCGGAATCGATACATTTCAAACGATACCCATCCCTATCGAGCTACGAGTGAAAGAACTAAAAACTTACATGAAACTTCCGTTGGGTTGCTTTAAAGTCAAGCTTCAGTTTAAGATTCACCCTGTAATAGATGTAAAACATGTGATGGAGCATTACTAACCTGACTCAGATGGTTTGTTTCACCAAACCATCTAGGAAAGCTCCATTAGAAGCCATTTGGAAAGGGCAGGCACTTTCAAAAATACTTGTCAGGTGACTGGATCAATCTGTCTATCACCTTCTATCATGGGCCACTTCTGATTGGTTAACAATGGCTGGTGCATGTGGAGCACAGCACTTCTGATTGGTGTGGATGACTGACACACAAGAAGAACAAAACAACAATTTTTTTTAAAAATCGCAGGCTTTGCGATTTGATAATTGCATCATTTCAAATTGCGATTTAAAATCGATTAATCGTTCAGCCCTACTGCACACTATAAAAAGCCAACGTGCAATAGTGTTTACTTCGACACATTTAAAGTTTTGGGATTCATCTGCAGTACTCGGAGTGACGCATGCAAACACACTTTAGATAGGACACCAAAAATAACCACAACAAGTAGCATTTGGCATTAAGTAGTTGTCAACTGAGTGAATCTAAAAGAGAGCACTTGTGCGGTGGAGAAAGTGTTACATGATCACTTTTGAGCTGCACACTGACTTTGCCTGGGGAAGCAAACCAGCAATCTCTTAATAATAGGCATGCTTCTTTAAAGTTTTTGCAACTATTATATTTCTTGATTACTTTGGCAAGAAGCAGAAGGAACATCTATGTTACCGCCCTTAGCAATTGAAATGTGATGCGAAGATTACAGGGTTTCGAGGGTGCCTGGCCACACGTGGTTTTCAAAACAGCAAATCTACACTCTCTGTTTGCAGTGCGGTGTGCTTATGAACCGGGAGCTGCGACACCTGATTAGGTTACATTTCTGCCCTGGTGACTATGAGGCATGAGGCTCGAGGTGGCAACCATGGCAGCAGGGATTTCTGCCAGAGATGCACTCCAGTAATAGCTGAAGTGCTCAGCTGCAACCTGAAACACATTTCAGAGCAGATCCACTTTCAGCCAGGGGTCAAGATGTCAGCTTTCTTTGGCCAAAACTCTTGAAATTTCAAACTGAGGTTTTGAAGAACTTGGATTAGGCCCAACAAGCAGTTGATATTTGTGTATCTTCACGTCCTGGCTGATTTCTCTATCAAATGATGTAACGAATGAGCACAGATCACAACTAACTAAAGTTACATTTCACAGTGGTCCAACAGGAAAAAGACAAAACAATAGAGTTTTATAATTTACAAATTATATATTAATCAAATAATTAATCAAACTCCACACCAGAAACTGCATTTTAAAGTATAAATGCAATCTTAGCATAATAGTAGGAAAGGGAAATTGGTCAACATAGATCCATCTGTTACCGATCTCATGATGAGCAGTTACGGGAGTGTAATAAGGGCATTTCAATTCAGAAATAACTGTTGTTCATATCCAAGCTGGAAAGACAAAGTCTTATTTCACCGCAGGGATTTTTCAAGTTTTCTATCATATATAACTTTTGGACATGCATGTGTGTTTTTAACCAATTAACATAATGTTTTGCATTGTTGTTCAGGGATATTTTGGAATAAAAAGACAATGGAAGCTATGATAATGATTAGTCACCAAACGGCAAATGTTTTGTTTTCAAAGCCCATGAAAACTTAATTAGCGACAAAAACTACAACATTGTCGACCAATCTCAATCTATTAAAATCGTAAACATAATTTGGTCATTAAAATTAGCAAGCTCTTCTACTGAGGAAACACTTCTAATGAACAACTCCAATCAAAATGCCTACTGAGTAGTAAAGCTTTATCCCCTGTCACCATGACAACCATACTGGCTCCTGTTGCACCAGATTGCTCAGCATGGCAAAAAATGTGGTGTTTTTAAACCAGACTGGGGGTCCACTGACTTTAATCACAGAAAAAACAGAACCACAGAACCAGACTTCTGCAGGGCACTTGCTGCAGAGACAGATTGCTCCTCATGAAACACACTGTGTTTAATTATACACCAAAAAACACAGCTAACATTTCCTATCCTTGAGTCATACACAGGATTTTAAACCAATCAATTAGCAAAAGCCAGTCAGGCAGAAATAGTTATACCCGATACTGGCAGGCAACCACTGGACAGGCTTATATTCATGATGCAATGTAGCTACATGGGACAGTGGAGTGAGTGGGAGGCAGGCATACCAGAACCTAGTGGGAGGTGGGAAAACAGAAAGTAGAATTGATGTGCCAAAAACACAGCCTCTGTTGCATCCATCCAACAATGACCAGCATTCAGAACTTCTACCTCAAAATGTTACCCACAATTAAATGGTTCCATGCTTTAAAGCTGATGGGCATTAAGGACAGAATCGACTACAGTCCAATCTATTCAAACCTGTACATCAATCTTTACATTGATAGTATATTTTATGTGCTTCTGCATCAGTTGCACAAGATATTTTTTGGCTCAAAACTGTGATTGTTGAATGTTTGGTCCATCAGCCGTCTGTTTTTAATTATGACCATTACTTCTAACATAAGTTTGAGGCTAGGTCAAAGGTGCATGGAAAGTGATTCAATGTGTTTTCTGTCTGAACTAAATAGGTACTGTACATTTGGAAGGGCCAAGCACAGGGGCCCTCTTTCTCACAGGATCCCTGCTTGGAATCTTGTGATTTGACTCTTGTGTTTAAAGGTTACTCATGCCTTGGCTTGGTCACAACAAAGTGTGAAATTCTCTGATATTGTTAACTTGAACTAGGCAAGACATTCCTCCGCCTCCATTCAGACCTCCCCCCCCCCCCCCTTTACACTGCAGGACTCTATGCATTAAGCACATTACCTCAACAAAGAATTCCAAAAACATGTGTTATATCTACCATTTTTAAGTCATCATACAATGTGAACTGAAGCCATATAGAAACACTGCCACTCAACTGTAGTATACAAGTTCAAAGTTGCTCCCTAGCATTTCAGTCAAAGTTGATTTGGCATTGGCAACAACATGATTACCATATTAACAGCAACTGTGTTAAATACTACAGAAAACATTCATTTAGACTCATTTGTTTAAAAGTGCAGCAAATCAAACTCACATTTTAGGTATGTGTAACAAAAACCAAGTGAACAGAAATAAATGTTTACACAATGTAAATACATTGACGGCCTTGGTATCATCATCCAGATTCATAATGTAAAACATGATTACTTGTTATTGTAATAGTGAGGAAAGTGTGACTATCAGAGGGTATATCATACTGTCTATAGACAAGGTTGGGGGTATCAACAAGGAAAAAAACTTTAATTTCATCTTTAATTCCAGATCAAGAGCTGGCATACTTCAGCTTTTTGACCCTTACATCAGCTTTTTGAAATGGACTCTGCTCAATAATATAAAACACCTTACAAACAAACATAGAGTTTCTATGTTCCAACGATTGTTTTTGATCACATATAACCTCAATCAGTCAAATAATGGCAACATTACATTTTGCTCTCAGCTTTTGTTTGCCAATTTGGCAGCTGATGCCTAGTTACTAAGCTGGCAACCACTTTCAAACATTTGTTTCTGACTGAGGTCCATAAAACATGAAACAAGCAATGAGTTCCAGGTGGCCAACTGGGAGCTACACTGCGAACCAAGCAGAGCAGCAGAAACGGATTCTTCTCTTGGTTATTGCTGCATTAACAGCACACTTTGTTTATTTCAGGAAAGCAAAAAGGGATACTGAAAAATATTCAACGTCATTTGATAATGTAATGTAACCATGCTTTGTCTGTGAGGCTCAAAGTCTATTCTCTCTACTCCAGCTTTGTTCCAACTGTATGAAAAAAGCTCCTCTTAATCAGTTTTTGAAGAGAAAACTGTTCGCAAGCATAGTCTTTCCTTGCAGCCTCTTGTGGAAACTGTTAATAACTGTACTTGCCGACAGTAACACTCAACTTTGATTGACACTTCCTGTACACAGCAAAGCTACCTGGCTGATCCTGAGCAGCAAACTGTTGGCTTCCTTCCCGTGGCTCAGTGCATTTGCATAACATTTGTGCCTCTTTAAGATTAAAGTGTCATTACGGGCTGCTTATTACTGCCTCTCTGCGGTCCCTTGTGACAGCAGAGGTCTGTTTTCATGCAGAACAAAGGAACAGATCAATACATTAGCCATGTATTAATGATGAGTAACCCGTCTACTGTCGGATGAGATTGGCCTCGAAAGTCTTTACAAGCCAGAAATACACATGGTCTTTGAAAGTTAGTCCCCCAAGGCTGTAGAGCAAGCACAAGACCTTTGGAAATCAGTTAACTGTTGGCTTTATATTTATGCCAGATATTACAATGGCAACAGGCTATGGGCTATGTGTCATGTATTGATTCAAAGCTCTTCTATTCTTGCATTCAGTTTCATTATGTTCAGAATAAGGCATCATTTCCTGATTATCCTCACTGCTTCTCCTTCCCTGCCACTGATTTCAGCACTCAATAACTGAACAGCTACACAGCAAATAGTGTAATTGTTGATCAGTCTGCTTTGAGAAGTTTGGTTTCAAACGATTTGCATAATGAAGCCATAAACACATTTTTCAAAAAAGGTCAGTGCAGTTACTAATATAATGAAAAGGCTTTTGATTGCTGCTTTAATGTCAGCAGAGCAGAGTAAGGCAGAGTTTGGTCAGTTTAATAAATGGTTGGTGCCAGCGCTTGAGGCAGAGCAGCATACAAAGCAGCAGCAGAAGATAGTAACAGTTAACCATGGGGCTTGAGAAAATGACATTTTCACAGAGATGAGACAGAAGCATAACTGATCAGTGCGGTGACAGGGGCCTGGCTCATTAGACGAGAGCTGCCATTTTGAAAGGACAGATTTTAACATCGGGTAACTTGAGAGGATGGGATGACATTCTCGTGCCATAGCAATTTTCTTCACACCTTTATTAACTATAGATTTTTTTGAAATCTAATAACTGCCAACCTTTCCCACCAGACATGCTGTCCTTACACCCAGACAGATCTCAACACGGGCTGGTGCTAGACATACCTAGAGGATGTGTAAAGAAACAGTCAGAGGGGACCACTCGTTCCTCAGGAATCACACACACATTGGAGCCGCCTGCAGCATAAGGTCATGTGTATTTTTTCTGACAAGCCAAGGTCTATGCAGCCAGGGGGGAGAGGGGAATGAAGTGTGTGTGTGTATGTGTATGTCAATGTGTATGTGTATGTGTGTGGATTTACTTTTGCCCATTAAACTGCCAGAGAAACTCACTTGCACATCTAACATTGCAGGCATGTCTTGCTTCATCGGTGCCCCCATCTCATATGACCCGTCTGCCTCACAGTCCCACACAGGGCACTGCCTTAATAAAATTCATCTGCCACTCATCAGTCATCCTCTCATTGCAATACTACTATGGAGTGTACTGGCCCTAGAGCACAAACTTGGCACATAAACAAGTGATCATTTAATTAATTAATTAATTGGCAAAAAGGAGGACATACTCATGAGATTCCCTGCAGTGATCATAATTATAACACATCTAGCATGAGATAATATAACTTCTGCAAATTGTAGGCTATGAAAGCCTTGTATTTCTATAAAGGGGTGTGGCAGCGTAGGAGACACAGGCAGCCATCCCCACAATTCATGCAATATAACCTGGAAGGATAGCTGCTGCTGCTGCTGCTGCAGAGAAGCCATACATTATTCTACATGTCGCACTTTCCCCCCCATGCTGCTCTTATTGTACTGTGGCAACCACATGCACATGAACATAGGTTCCCCTGCAGGCTGTAATGTTTAACGGTGTGGTGAACTTAAGCCTTGGATTCCCCATATGGAGGAGCTGCTCCTTTAACACAGCAGCCACGCGCTTTACACAGGTGGCCGCCCTTTAATTTGCGTGGCAGACATGGCATTATTGACGAAATGTTTTTATTTTAACAAAAGTTGACAACAATTGCATGTGGCATGAGTGGAAGATTGAATGAGATGGTAATTTAACATGGCGGAGGCTGGCTTTCCCTTGGCCAGTGCAATGTTACCAGCCCCTCCGTGAACTCTCCATGCCTTTATGACTCTGCACACCCACCACAAAACACACCAAAACAGCTTTGCCAAAATAAATCGCCAAAAGCGGTGCCACTGGAGAAGTCGACAATTAAAAAGGCTCCACAAGTTTGGTTGATTCAAATGAGCATGGCAGCCCCTGAACTTCGGCTGTAGCAGCGATACATTTAAAAAGAGCCGGAGGAGCAGACATTCGAAGCGGTCACAGAGAGGCTCCCATCCGGCAGACAGGCACTCACGCCGGGCTCGCACACACACAGCGTGAGGGTTTTATTATAACGCTTTGGTCGGAGAAGGTCAGGCAGATCTGTTCGTCTGCTGCGGGGGAGATGGCCAGCAGAATAATCGGATTACAGGGTTGTACACCTACCTTCAGATCCTCTACTGGGGCATTTCAAGCAAGGCAGCCCTGAGAAGATGCACATAAGCCGACAGTCCCGCTCCTCAGCAGTACAATATCCTCCGCGTTGAGGGAAATGTCCAAGTGGCTGGACAGTGTTTGAGCAGCAGCAGCGGCACTGTGTGTGTGTGAGTTTGTGTGTTAATGGGGAGGGGGTACACTGGGGCAAAGAGGAAATGCGTCACTATTAATGGACCAAACGCTTTGTAGTCCACCCGCTGTCCACTGAACTACAAATGGGGTTGAATTAATTAATATAATTTATATGTGTACAGAAAACATTTTGTCACGTGTGATTATTTGTAAGAGCCATTACCTCACGTTAGAACGTTTTTTTTAAATTATAGGTCTAAAAAAGTATTAAATGATTGGTTGGCATACGATTATCAGTCCGGGTGATAAGTTATTGCCCTTCAAATATTGGTTTAAAGCCAAAAACAAAGAGAGGAAGAAAGGAGAATTCCCTGTGAAAGGCATCCAAACATCACCACCTGCTCAAATATAGGCCTATTCATTGTTTGTTTTACTGTAGACTGGGTGGTGAGAACCTGCGACCTCAAACCAGCCAACTTTATGCTTGTTTGTCAGACAAACCACCATTTTCAACTAGACTTCTGAATGGTACTGGCATTATTGTGTGCATTTAAAATGACTATGCTTGGAATATAAAAGGCAGACATGTGTCTGATATGGTTTTTGTTTTTTCTACAGTAAAGGTCAATTACCAATATGAAAATGTTTTTATTAGTGGGTAACTAAAAACAAAGAAAGGCTAAAACAAAACAGGAGAGATCGGGTTAGACTGATTCTTATTATGGGCCAAACTCCCATAACCCTGGACTTTACATGTCCCAAGATGCAATTAAATAGCATTTTTGGATTTGTCAGTGAGGTTGCCCACATCTTTCAAAACCAACTTCCAGTCTCAGTAAAACATTTTGTTTATTGTGCGTGGTTCCTTAATCAAGGTCGGGATAACCCAAATGACATCACTACTATGACCTCATCTTATTTTATCAATCTTGATAAACCCTCAGATACACAGGAGACACTTAACATACAGGTACATTTTGTTTCACAGGCTGCAAAGTATTCCTTGAATTTAGTTCACTGGTTATGTGTGAAATTGTTGGAGTGGCCCTTTAAGGCATGGTCTAAAATTATTTTAGCCATTAAAAAACGTAATGGGGGGGGGCAGCTACTACCTGGAAATGGGACATTTGATAGAGTTCATTATTTTTGCAGGGGTCAGGTGAGGTGAGGCAGGACAGAAATATAAATTGAGGGATTGGAGGCATTTGTTACACATGCTATTAGTGGAAACTGGGTCCCTGTTGTCAGGGTATACAGTTGGGTGAAATGTGAACCTCAGCGGGGGTGAAGCTTAAAGATGTTGACCCGAGCCGGAGCAGGACAATCTCAGATGGATTCCAGACATTCTGATGGAAGCCCTTGTTACTGTCACAGCCATTAACACGTCTATCCCTCTGTCTGCGAACTATAATCTCTATACTTCCACAGACACTCCAACATAAATCATCACGTATGTAACATGGCAACGTGAGAGCCTTTCAAAATAAGAGCACATACCATTTCCAGGCAGAAATGTCTAAGGACGTCATCTGTGCATAAATGTAAAAAAATAGTTTAAAATAACACCTACTAAACCAGACTCAAAAGAAAAAGGTATTACCTTTGAAATAGGATCCCAATTTTTTTTTTAAATCTGAAAGATTTTCATGTTGACACTTTTGCGGTTTCCTTTCAACAAGCACCCGCAGGCATAGAAGAGGGGGGGAAATCATTTTTAAGTACAGCAGGCAGACCACATCAACAGTAGAGATGTCAGCTTTTGGCCTGTGTTCAATTTAACAGGAGATTAATGATAAGAGCCTAGTTCTGATGAAGTGTTTCTGTACTGCAAACATGAGAGATAATGGAGTCCTTATAGAAACTAGTATGTGGGCTGGTGACCGTTTCAGATATGTTAGGGGAACGTGGGGAACGTGTGCCCGGTTAATTGTATTTAGCACAAAGCACAAACATGTTTATACATGGTATGGCCTATCAACTGTGCAGTGAATGCACATAAACTAATATTAGACAAATACCACCCCCCAGTGGTCAAATACATGCAGTACATATGACAGAAGAAAACACTGAACTAGTTGAAATTGTGGTAAGGAATTGAATGAATCTGCAGGGAATTCAGGATTTGTCCACATGACATTTTCGCATTTATTTTCTTAAAGGTTTTATGAGAAAGACAAAGTATTTTTCATGCTTTGTTGCAATGTTCACTACACTGTAGCTCATTTTAATAACACACCCTGGATGGTATTTGGTTAGGTGTGGCGAAAAAGCCAACAGGTTGTATTTGAAAAACTTTACTTGTTGCACAGTTGACAATCATTTACACTCACCAACCGGGTCAACTCTGTTTTCAGTAGTTCTAAGGAAAAAAATGTGTTGCTAATGGAGAAAGAAAATGACCAGTACATTGTTCAAAGCTCACCTGTTTTCCAAATGGCTCTAATCAATAGTTGAGGGAAAAGAAAAAAAAGTGAAACAAATATTCAAGGCTATTTTTACTTATAAGTTTAAACATTTTTACAAAAAAAATCAATAAAAATAACACAAACAAAAAAAGTACATCAGTTGATTGGAAACATTGTAATAAGTATATTTAATTCAATCCAAATAAGCAACTGATGAGCAGATTAATCTGCAGAAAACAAACATTTACATCAGAATGTATCGGCTATGGCAAAATATTTTTTCAAACTAGGACAATAGTAAATTGATAAATAACGCACACACAGGGTCTCTTCCATATCCCCATTAATAGGTACAATTTATTTTATGTTATTTTAAGTTTAGATCAAATTGTATTCTGCTTAAAATATTTTGCACATTTAGACTTTGTCATTCCAATACTACACATACAATGTCCCACTGGAGGCTTTTCTATCTGAAAACATACAAAAAGACTCATCTACTCCTCTGTCTCTACCTCTTTGGGTTTCGGCTCACATATCTCAGACTCCATCCCTGGCAAACTAGTTCTCCTTCGTGCAGCAGTCTCGATCTTCTGCACCAGCTCCACGTCCCAGGGATGCGTGACAAAGGTGAGCACCTCCCCTCCCTCCATCCCTCCTGCCCTCCCCACTCTCCCTGCCCTGTGAATGTAGTCCGTGTGGGATTGTGGGGAGTCATAGTTGACGACCAATCGCACTCGAGATGTGTCCAGGCCACGTGAAGCGATGTCTGTGCATATCAGCACATCTGCACTGCCCTTCTGGAAAGAGTGGAAGATTCCTGCCCGCACGGCAGCAGGCATGTCCCCCTGCAGACGGGCGTGCTGCACCCCCATCTCGTCCAGCGAGTACCCCAGCCAGTTGACGGTGACACTCTTGTTGCAGAACACCAGCGCAGCACCGCCTCCTTCTTCCTGTTGGAGCTGCTTCAGGGCCTGGTTGAGCTCCAGGATCTTATCAGCACCCTTCAACTTCAGAAACTTCTGCTTGACATGAGGCATGAGGAAGTGCAGCATCTTGCTTTTGATAACAACTATGCTGCCAAGATCTGTCACCTGGCTGAGCACTTCACCCACACCCCCAGGGAAGGTGGCCCCCACCACCAGCAGCTGGGCTTTATGGTCCAGGCCTTTTGTTTCCTTGGGATTTCTAGAGATGTTTGTGTTGACAAGGATGTTCTCCAGCATGTCAGAAAAGCTGGGGTCGAACATGGTGTCAGCCTCATCTACCACGAAGAAGCTCAGGTCGCTCAAGTCAATGCAGCGTCTCCGCAGGGCCTTCACCAGAGCCCCTGGTGTGGCCACTAAAATATCCGGATGATCCTTCTTGAAGACCTCCTTGATGTGTCCTACACCTCGCCCACCCCCCACAGTCATCGTCCGTAAACCTAACTGAGCACACAAACCCCTGGACACAGCGGCCACCTGCTCTGCTAACTCTCTAGAAGGCACAAGAACCACAGCACCAATCTTGTGTGCGCCTTGAGCGTACATCTCCGATTCCTTACCAGCCTTTAGCCTCTGAACAATAGGCAGGAGGTAACACAAGGTTTTCCCACTGCCAGTCTCCGCAGCACAGAGAATATTGTGACCTTTCATGACCTTTGGGATGGTCTGCAGCTGCACAGTGGTAGGGTTGGTAATGCCGATTTTCTCCAAAGTCTCGACCAGCTCCTTACAGATTTGGAGGTTATTAAACGTCACAGGTGCTTCCTTTTCAACTTCTTCATTCTGATTTTCAGCAACAAAAGGGGCCACCGTCCTCATGTTGTTGATGGTGAAATAGTCCCCAAATGATTTGTTGTGTTTCCATCCTTTCGAGGAGAGGACGGGCTGCTCGAACCTCCCGAGAGTGTATGCTGCAGTCTGGTTCAGATCCGGGTTCTTGCTCTGGATCAGCAGCTTGCCAGCTCTGACGGTGTTGATCTTGTTTTTACCTCGAGTCTGCTTCACATTTTCCACTTGCTTCTGCATGTAGCGAGGGATCCGAATAACAGTCTCTTCCGGTGCAGCTACTGATTGATAAAAGCGAGTCTGGCTAACAGGACAATGAAGGCGAGAGTACGCCGACACAATAACAAATGTACGAGAGTTGACTCTATTTGAGATTGCTCGGGACGCAGCCGAAGCCAAATATGCGACCTTCACAGAGAGCATTTTGTTTTTAACCGGCTCTATAGCAGCTTAGAGTCCCGTGACAAGAATTACAACGCAAAGAAAATACTAGACCAAGAAACGAGACCAGTTTAGCGAACTGGGAATCTTATGGAGTCACTTCACATGTTCAAAAACACCGTAGATTTGTTAGCATCCTCTTTCAAATGACAGCAACACAACGCCATGCTTTGTTGTCGAATGTTGATGATGTCGGCTCGGCGTTGAGTGATGACGTATGTAGAAATGCAAAATCTAGACTTTCAACAAATCTAGATGTGTAGAGGTGTAGCCTACTTCTAAAACCACCACATGTATTTGTTAACTTTGTTTACTCTAAAGTTTCAGACTTAGATTAACAATACAAAACATAATCAACACAAATATATATTGTATTTGTATTGATCCCTTGGGAGGTTCATTATCTGCCTGGCATTAAATATAGGCGTAGTATAATAAAAACATAAAAAGTTTCTTCTTCCCCAGCTGTACTGTAACATTAAAGTGATCTATACGTAAGACATCAATAATTACAATATACATGTCATAAAGTCAAGTTCTACCAAAATGGATATGGACTGCCTGCTTTAACCACTGAGCTATACAGCAGCTTGTGCAGGTAGGATTGATTTGAAATCATTGGATCACATGACCTTTTTTCGTGTACAATTTGACACAAAGCTTTCAAATAAAATTGGGACTGTTCAGAGGAGGTGAAATAAAATATGATGGCAACTCAGAGATATTGTTAAAGACACGTGCACAACTTTCAGAGCAATTGAAAGTGCATTTGTTATAAATGTTGTCGTATTCACAGAATACAAGGCTACCAAGCAGAACAACATTGTGTGAAACACGCACAGACACAGAAATGTATAAATATATAAATGTAACTGAAAAGAAATGTAGAAATACATTAAAGCTATATAATAATGCATGTTCTGTTTTATTCTCAACTTTTACTTTTTTATTTATACATTCATTTATTTATTTCCATATTTATTTATTTGTTCATGTATTTTTTTATTCCTGTATTTATTCTGTATTAATGCATTTATTTATTTGTTACTTATGTCATGATCTGTCCTCCATACCTGGCTCCTGTGCATAAAAGTACAAATTCACTCCAAATCACATCCCAGTAAGACCTATAGTTGGCGTATGTATAATAATAGTTTGATATGTGTAATTATTTCTATTGATACATGTTTTCAACATTTAAACATAAAGTTTAGTTTTCAACTAAATTACCTATTGATTCAGAGGCAAGACACTCGATTTGCATGATGATCACTGTTTCTCCTGTCTTGTACATTGTAACCCTGTTCTCATGATAACTCAATCCCTGATCAATATACAATGAATCAGCACTGCAGTACAGTTATAAAAGAGATTAAAATAGATTAGAAAATGGTGAGAAAAAGTGCCGTCATTGACACAACAGTGACTGTCGATAACTGCCCACATGACTCTGACCTCTGGTCAATTCTCTTCAGCATTTTGAGGCACAGTAAAGTATACACTTGCATTTATCTGAGAATTACCAAAGAAAGCTTATCAACATTTTCATCTGATTATTGTAATTAGATGTATTAATCTTTTCAAGCATGTCAGTTTAGCATGTACACTTATAAATTACTACTTAAAGGGCTGCCTTGGGGCTTTTAGGGTGATAATCTATGCTGCTGCCACTGGGAGTGTAAGCTAATAAAAAGGAGACTAATCTAAGCATGCATTCAGAGAGGGTCCAAAGGGCGATTTCACTCTTTGCTGTTTGGCCCTGTCTTTGCTCAGTTGGCTACCAAGAATGTTTTCATTCATTTGTTTTGGTTTACAAATTGTATCCTCATATCCTATTCCTTTTGTGCAAAGCAATTACAGCAGCCTGCAACAGTGTGACTGTCACATGAAGCATTGATTGTACAGCAGCTACCCTTCCCAAATGAATCGGTTCACTGATTGATTTACTGTAGCATCACACACACTTCCAGTAATAGAATCTCTGTCACATGTTGGACAAACCAATGCTGCATAAATCCCTACAAACTGGGGTCTTTGATCACGGTCCACCAAGAAAGAGGAAACAACTGAGCTGGGCATTTACCAATACTTCTTTAACAGAATCAAAATCAGAATTATATATATGCCAGGTTTAAACAACAAGGAATTTGCTTTGGTGTAAAATGGTGCTTATATAAACAAAGTAAGATAAATTAGGTTGTAAAATAAGAGCAAATATATACATATTACTAAATCCATAGTAAACACTGTTAAGTATTAATGTAAAACATTTTTACAAGAAATATGGATATACAAAAATCGAAACACAATGAGAACATGACAAGTGAAAATAAATGAAAATGCGCAGTATATCTGAATTTAAAAGTTAAAGAAATGTGTTTTAATATTGTGCTTTATCCAGTCTTTTATGACTCCTCAAAGCGCTTACATTTTCTTCATCTTAAATGAGGTAAATTCCCATGAACTGTATATTTTATTTTCATCTCAAGTCTTTGGACTGTTATTGCCTGTCAGTGAGAACACTGTCCGACTCACTCATCATAACAAGCCAATTTTCTGTTTCGCATACTGAACAAAAGAGGGCAGCATAAATCAAGAAGGGAGATTTCAAGTCATCTGAGTTCCTGATCAGAGCTGCGAAAGAACGTTTTTGTGGTTCCCATTCTTCTTCCAGATTGTTTAAATAAAAATGAAAAATATTGGTTGTCCAGGATTTTTTATTCTGCTGTTAAATTCCTCATAATCTCACTATTCAAAATGATTATCACATACTGCAGGTCAATCACAGATAAATAAAGACATGAAATATCAAATAAAGTTACAGATTGTTGTATTTACTTTTCAAATGTTGGAGAACCTATATAAATACAATCATGTCTACAAAACAGTCTTATTGTTAGTCTTTAATCTCTTGTGAGCTGACATTCTGATACAGAACTAATATTTCTTGACATTTAGTGAAAATCAGAATCAGAATAACTTTATTAGAGTGGAAATGTACAGTGTTACAGCCAAAGTGAAGATAGAGACAACAAATAAAACACTATTCGATAAGGGCATGCACATAATATTAAAATAGATAAATAAATCAATCAAATCACCATGTTGCAAAAGTAGTGTGTTGCATTTCTGCAGTGTGTGCAAACCCCAATCCTTGAAAGGGTGACACCTCTCAGAAAGGACCAGTGTGGGGGCAGATGCCGTTGTTTTTCCCTTCATAACTTTCTCTGCAGCAACACAATATCACAAACCACATCTACAGCCTCCCACACAATTTGTTTTCTTTATCTTCTCCCTTCAAAGGTCATTTGCGAAGATAAGAGACGTCAGTAACCTGAATTAGACTCACTCGGGTGGATCTGTGGACATGATTGCTGCACAGGAGAAAGTTCAGCCACACATTCATATTACTTCATAAATCAATGAGAAGATATTTGTGATGAAGGAGAATGTAAAGTCAGTGAATTAAGACTTGTTTTGATTTATTACAACTAAAACCTTGTGTCCTCTTATTCTCTTTTCTCTTGTAAGCATGTGGCACTTATTATAATTTAAAGAAGCGTAATCTTCAATGTGCTTGAGCCATTATAAAGTAACATTCTTGACTCAAAAGTTTTACCGTCATTATGTGCTTTTATTTTTTCATTATTGCCTGAAATATGTTGAAACGGGGAAAGAATCACAGCTCAAGAGGATATTCCATTATATTTATCATTTGTAAGTGAACCCTAGAATACTTGGTTGTATTGATAAATATAATCATCTCTTAAGAGGGACTGAATAGAGATTGAATTGGTTATTACTTACGTGCGACAATGGGATTTTCGCAATAATAATGTGTGATGAAGTGACAGTACCTACTCAAATTATTTCTCAAAAATAGCTACTTTCTTGAACTCTTTTCAACAAAAGCAATGCTACTCATTTATTACTTATTTAAGTTAAGTAACTATAAGCCTGTTTGAGTAGAACATTTCAAGTACTCTGTAAATGGAGCACTACATATCAGTCTTCAATGGCAGGTGACGGTGGAAATTGTATGAAGTTTGGAGAGGAAAGAAACAAAAAAACTGTTTTGGTGTATGTTCCAAATTCTGTACTTTGGATATATATACAATAACCTTTGCGTTACTAAAATGTCTGTTGTTTCAGGAGGGCGCATAGAAGTCAAAAAGGGTTAAACCTTTTGCTTTTGCATGGAAATAAAGACCACAGGAAATGTGATATTGATGCTTTCAGATGCATTTGTGAGCGGAGCGCTTGTCTTACGCCCACATGCATCTAGAATATATGTAGTGTGCATGTGTCAGACAAATAAGAAGCTGCTATTTGGTGTGCATGCAATTTGTTTTGAGGATGGACTGATTCACATCAAATTGTGGTCTTGCAGGAGTTATTTTTATAAATGATCTTTGAGCCTGTTTTACCAGGCGTGTTTGAAAAAACAAACTTAGTTACTTTTATTTTGTGCTCATTTGTGTCTTTTATTGCAAGTTGATCTTTGAAGCCCTAAAATATTGTTCCAATTTTATGAATGTAGGCTGGTATTATTAGTAGAAGCAATAATGCACATAATAAAAAACATACAAAGTTTTATAATTCGGCTTATCAGTGTTGCAAAAAACTTTGGCTAAACATTAAAACCTTGCTGGATAAAGGCAGATGTTGTGTACGTGAGTTTGTGTGTGTATGTGTGTGCATAGTACAAGGAGAGAGCTAAATAATATGAATACCCGCCACTCATAATGTACAGTTTATAGTGTATGAAAATATAAAATAAGTTGTGTGTACTTTACTTTGGACTGATACTGTATGTCCAGCCGGATGAACGCAGGAAATTACTGAAAAGAAATATAAATATTGTCCAGCATCAAATCTCATCAAAGCAGCAACACATTAAAGCTTTAGAGTGCAGCAAGCTCTTTGTCACTTAGCCAATAAAGATTAACCTGAGGAGATTGAGGGGTTGGATAGAGTCACAGAGGTTAATGTGAGTGGAACAGCCCGTAAACAGACAGATGTACTATTGCTTTATTTGAGCTGCAGATCAACTCTTCCATAATATCTCTGGTGAAAAAACAACTAAGAATTTGATTGGGATATAACAAACCAACTACTAATCCCTTAAAGCAGGAATATGTATGCACAACAAGCAAAACTACTCAGTAAATTGTCACGTCAAATCACAAATCTAACAGTGTGCTAATTTTAAAATGTAGGTGTAAGGAATCTCTTTCATTGTCTAAATAAATGTAATGTAGTAAAAATGATTTGGTCACAATGTGTTCCTGTTCTCAACTAACTGCACCTTTGGCAATCATTTTAGTATAGCGTCCTGATGAAACACTCACTCAGTCTCACCCAGTGAAAGAATCCCTGTTAGCAATGAAACTAGAAAATAACATTTTAAAGAAACTTCCCTCACATGCTTCTATGATCAAGGATAAAACGGCAAATAAATAGTGTTTAAATCATGTGCTCTTGAAATAGTAAAAGCATTTTTTCTCATATTGCACGTAGCTTGATGTACAATCTATAACTCAAATAGACAAGCCTAAATTGGTTGTTTTGAAATAAATGTGAACCCGTGGTGACAGGCTCAAGGGATATAAAGGCAGAAAGTGCATCATGTCATATACTTACCAACCCTGGCTTGTTGGAACCACACACAGAGGCAGGGTTCAGGGCCAATCGGATGTAAGCTAATAGCGGAAAAGAATGGAGGGCCAATTAAATGATCAAAGTAAGACCTAGTTGTTGCAAGGTCAAAAAGTTTGCTAAATGCAATTTAAACGTACACTTTGTTGTGCAAAAACAGCTTATACCTAGTGATAAGACATAATAAGAGATGTTAGATATTTATTTAGGTAACATTATAACGAATATTCTTTGTTTTCTTGCATGCCTGCATCAAAATCAAAGGTGTTATTTGTACACAATATTGCAAGAAATACTCATGACCTCATTGTTTTATACTCTTAGTTGTTTCTGGAGTGATTAATAGCTAAGTGTTTCCCTTTTATTATTGTTAGGATTGTATCAGTGTTTATATATTACGTATATTTGGAAAGATGCACTTTAGAAAGGGATCGAATGTATTTGATGTGTATTATTTTGCATCCAATGAACTAAATATAGCAAATAACACACACTATGTTTTATGCTTTAACTTTAAAAGTCTTTGATTTAATGTTTTGACCAGAGGTGGAATAAGTACTCAGATCTTTTACTTAAGTAAAAGTAGAAGTACAAGAGTGTAGGAATACTCTGTTACATATTAGTATTTTTCAGAATAACATATATTATATGTTCTGATTATAATTATTGATGTAATAACGTGTTATCAAAGCTGGGAAAGGTGCAGCTATGAATGTCTTTGTATACTGCAGGGTAGCTTGTTAATTTTACTCCAGGTGTAACTAAAGTCTTATTTAAGTGTTGATTCTATTTCACATCATTAATCGAAATCTACAAAGTAACTAAAGGTATTACATAATTATAATGGAGTGAAAGTACATGATTTATCTCGGAATTGTACCTCAAAATTTTACTTGAGTAAATCCTTAGTTACTTTACACCTTTGGTTTTAACTGAAATTAGGAGATTGTGTGAAATGTGTGTGTGTGTGTGTGTGTGTGTGTGTGTGTGTGTGTGTGAGTGTGAGTGTGTGTGTGTGTATGTGTGCGCGGCTTACCCTGTGTTGTGTTGTGTCTGCTGACGTCACCACTGGAACAGCCTTGTCACGCGGGGTTAGTAAAAGTTGGGATAGGAGCTCCGGAGAGAGAAACAGACAGGAGGAGAGATAGAGAGAAATAAATAAAGAGGGGACGGACAATTAATCGGCTTTTATAGCAGGGAAAGCGCTTCTTCTTTGTTGTAGATTAGCTCGGCACACAGAGAGAAACAGTGAGGGAAGAAGAGACAGAGCGGACAGACGACTTTCTCTGAAGTTACGAGGAAGAGCAGCAGCCACCGACCTGTATTTTGGATTTGTCTAACTAAGGGGGGGAAACACGGCTTCGTGCATGGCCATAACCGATTATAACTTAAACAAAAGTTGAAGTTCGGAGTCGTGACAGTCGGTAAATGTGGTGACATTTTTTAGGAGAGCATACATTGCTCCATCGGTCGACGGTCGAGTGGCGGGGTAAAAACCCGAGCTGTCAAACCCGATGACGACTGCTAACTGCCCCGGGAATGAGGAGCTGGACTTCAGGCTGATCTTCGGGGAGGACGGGCAGCAGCAGCCGCTGGGGCCTGCAGGTCAGTGTGGTCCTTTGGGGTTATAATGTTACTGCATGCATTGGAAGTACACTAAGACACTGTACTGTAACATTAACATAAGTGACTCACCTAAGCTGCTGCTGGTTTAATTTAAGCCAACAGTATTTGACTGCAATATCAAAACTGCAAGCCATATGAAAGAGGAACCGAGCCTTATAAGTGTTGTAATACTCTTATATTAAAAAATTATTTCTGTCATGGTCGCCTAGCTAATGTCCACAACGCCAGCTGTCATTAGCTTGACGTGCTAGCAAGTTAGCCCCAGTGCAATCATTGTCATGGCTAATTAAACTGTGCATCCAGGTAAAGAAAACACTTGTAAATGCCCCATTTCATTTTGCACCTTATAACTTTTCTTCTGTATACGTGGAGGCTGTGTAACTCAGGCGGGACTGCAACAGTTACAGTTAGGTTGATGTTGTGTAAGTGAAGCAGAAGGAGGGACCAGTTTGAATGTCACTGAGACACATTTCTGCAAAGCTGCACATGCTAATGTTGTCATAACTTTTAAGCACTTTTTCACAAAATAAGTCAAAAGTAGGACAGTTGCTGTTGTGCTGTTTAAATTACCAATATAGGCTTTGCAGTATATTTGTTATTATAGGCAAGTGGTTAATACATCTCTTTATTTAATTTAGCAGTTATTAGTTATTATTGATGTTTGTAATGTTAAGACACATTTTATTCCACAATTGGCCTTATATCTGAGTGTGAAATGTTTTAAAATAGGTCCTAGCTAGTTAAGGCAAACGTTAGTCTGTTAAAGTTTGTCAACTTTTTCAATAGTTTAGGTAGCAATGTTGTCAAGTCCTTTATTACTGAAACTACATTGACCCTTGACTTTTTGAAACAATTTGCTCATGGAAATGATGGGTTACCCACTGTGACTGCTGAATTAAGCATTGTTTGATATGTCATGATGTTCTGGACATAAACAAAATATATGCAAAAGCATCAGATAATTGTTATGGTGCTTTTCACCTTTAGAAGAAACATTTACTCTACCCAACGTGAACAATTAGTCATAGAGGCTATTGGACCTGTTGTTACCTGTTACAACAAAACAATATGAAGAAGTTAAAAATAGACTTTCTCCTGGTGGACCAGTGATTCTAGGTGCGCACCATGCTGAATGAGATGCCGTGGGTTTGAATCTAGATGATAATCTTTCCCGCATGAAACTGCCCTCTATTGTATTTCCCCCAGGCTGAAGTATCCTACAATATGACACATTTCTCTATCAAAAAGGAACACACTTAATGGCTATCTGGAAAACTATTGTCAGAGTAGAAACAAAGAGTAGGAAAGGATTGAGCAATGCCAGGCTTTATGACAAACAATCATAATAGTAGTACATGCAAACAAAGTTAGATCACAAACTTGATAGTAAATAGGAAATCTATGTCAATGAATGTCTTTAATTGCTAGGACAGATATATAATTAAATTAAATGTGAATAATAGTGCACAAGTCATTGCAATTAGTTTCCCAGTTGATTTATTGACGCAGTAATAGAATGGTTCTGTCTGATTTCAAATGTCATTTCACTTTCTCTCAGTGAATTAAAGCTGCAGTAAAGAAGTACAACAATGCAAATAATTATGTCATCCTGTCAAACAGCAAGAACGTGTCAGTACCTGGGTTTGAAAAAAAAGTTTTAAATTCATTTCTTTCAGTTACAGGCTGCTTTTAGTTTATATGACTTTACATTACCAGTGTTATTGAACTTCACAATGGTCATATCCATTTAAAATAATAAATGGAATGAATGCTTGAATGTAAAAAAATTGCATTGTAGTCCTGACAAAAGTACGTGTGTCAGGACTACAATCAAAATGACTTTCAGTTTATTGACTATATTTAACACGTGGATACATTGACTCATTTTGCATATGCCTAAGTGTGTGTTTTTATTTCAGCTGCTCTAGGCAGTTCCTGTTTAATGCCAATATCTAGCAAAATGCGAGTGTGTATAGTTGTTAAGTATTATGATTGACAGGAGCAAATTTCATCCTTTTCATAATGTGTGCTTGTTTCTTTATTGTCTGCAAACACTTGAAAAAAAACGAATAAAACAGGGATTTGCAGACGTCTGCACCCAGCATCACAATTGCAGACAAAACTTTCTTGGTTAAACTAGACTCAGGTGGTTTTGCAGTGAAATTCAATATTTTGGATTTTCCATTGTTTTAGTCGCCTAGTAACACTATTTTGATGGTAAAGGATTGAGTCTTTTAGATAGTATGTATTGTACAGAAGCTGAGTGATATACGATGTAACGAAGATCATAAAGTGGATTTCAACCCACACATTCATTGATTAATGCCATCTGTGTTTGTCTTCCATGCTAAATTAATCTTCTTCAGCTGTTTCTGTCTTTGGACATTAACCATTGGAACATTTGAAGGCTGTCCTTTTCATGGGGAAAGTAATGACTGCATGAAGTTTTGGCTTATGCAGATTTAAATAAAGTTTTCCTTCGATTAAGAGAAGATTGATTTGGAGATGGGACGAAGGGAAAAACTTGCAGTTGGAATAATTTCGGAATAAAAGCACCACTGTGCAAGTGGGGGCGCATGTCCAAATGAATAACTGAAGTGTAATGCAGGATCACACAGCCAGAGTCACAGGGAGCTGCTCACTCCTCAGTTGTTCTTCCACTGTGCAGGCAGGGATCAAGTCAGGGCTTGTTTTTGTTACAACCTGAAGAACTTCTACTGTGAATATCTGACAATATCTACTCCACTTAGCACCTTATTGTTATTGCGGCTTGAACTCGTTGAACGTTGTGAAAAAAAGAGAGAACTCTCCCCAAATAAAAACGGACCAGTGCCACATCATAGCTTATTTAAGCAGAAAATACGAATATGTTACCATACCTTTGAAAGCTGGTTGCTCATATTTACGACAAATCTCCTCTACATATTTGTTTTATATCTTGTTCTTTAATTTAGCTGACTGTTGGCTTTCTGCTCACTTTCTCTTTTAGCAGAATTGTGAGATTTCTCGTTGTCTTTCAGCATTTTTACTTAGAGATTAGAGATTAGAAATCTGTGTAATATCGTAGTTCAGAAAAACGCCCTTCCTATGTCTGTCTTTTTTGTTCTGCTTTTCTTTGTCTGTTTGTCATGGGTGTCTGTCTTCTCACTTTCTTGCTCTCTCTGAGTGTTTTCTTGTTGCTCAGGAAACCTCTTTGATTTGAAGTATTGCTGTTAAATACAGAGGAATCAGCCACTTGACAGAAAGGGGTTTCCCGAGATGATACACAGTGCCTGCTGAATAGAAGTTCTTCTGTGAATCAGCAGAACTAGAAAGAGTCATTCATAACATTTACTGAGAAAGTTGTGAAAAAAGGATAATAGCTATAGAATCAACACCAGCATTATAACAAAATATATAATTAAAAGTCTCTGCTAGCTATATTTTTTCACAGTTAGGGTATGACCTAATCCAATATTAATTTTGGTTTCACTTTAAAAGACGTGTTGGTATTATTTGCATTCATTGGGTGTAGTCTTGTTTCAGGAGATGGTTTCAGATCGCCAACAAAAAAGTTCAATATATACAATTCTACCGTAGCAATATGTCTTAGTGCATAAAGAGTGGACAAAGAGTAATAAAAACATTCTGTACAGCAATGTCAGAGATAATGCAACATTTTAGAAATAATCAGAGTATTTTTTATAAGTAAAAAACGTAAAAAAAAACGTTCAACCCTTTCAAGAAAGTCTATTAGAAATAGTTAAAAAAGTTATCCCTCTACTCTGAACTTCATCCGGCCACTTCACAATAAACTCCATGTATGATATCAAATGTATGATATTAAATGAAAAGAAGAAGCGTGCATTTTAACGTTTTCCTTTATAGCAACTCCCCATTGCCTGTTCTCTTGTTTCGTTGTTTTACAGCAGATTTATCTTGAGATGGTTGAGCAGCTTAGTGTTTTTTTTCTTTTTCTAATTTGTCAATTTAGGCTGTTGAAAACCAACACGCGTAGGCGGCCTCCTGTAGATTTACATAGGCAGGGGAAACCACGTGTCAAGAAGTATCTCAGTCATGTGTTGAGTAGCTTTATGCAAAAACGGCTCTCAATCCCAGACGTTGTAGCTCATAGTTATCATTGTGAAGCCAACGGCACTGAAAAGAGTCAGTAAGAGCCGCGTTGCCGCTACAGACAGGCCTCAATTATAGAACATATTTCCCCTTTCACTTATTTTGAATCTAATTTCGTAATACAAATACTCCATCTCACTCACAACATGTATTTGGGCTTATCGCTTAAAGTACCACTTGATCCATTGGTGATAGAGTGGTGGTAAAATGAGTTGTAGAAAAAAGTATTGGTGAGTTAGGGTTATGCAGGTCCAAGCAGTGGCCGCATTGGGCTTTTGAGGTGGTATGAGTCAGTGGGGCTGCACAAGTGCCCTTTATGGGTGGCATGGTAGTCGATCCATAGCGGAGGTGTCTGGCTTTCTGCCCAGACATGCCATGTGGGGTTCAGATGGCAGGGGGTAATACAAGGAGAGGGGGGCACATTGCTCTCTCACTTGGCGAAGATGAACAGCATTTTTGTTTACCTACTGACTCTTCTCATCTAGAATGTTCTTTTCTTAATTTTGTATATACTTCACATACATTGGCTTCTTATCTCAAACCCAAAGACGTTTTTGTGGTTTGTCAATTGCCACCATACCAGGCGGTACGTTGTAGACCAGCCGCCACCAGGAAGACTGAGGCTTCTTTCCTTTCTCACGTCTTTTTCTCAGGATGTGAAAGAGACCACCAGTGACATCAGAGAGGTTGATCTAGGCTAATGAAATCTCCAGATGCCAGCAGTCACCACAACCACTTACTGACTAGTTGGGTTTGATTTTGTTCTGCATGCTGTGGCATTTATTGTACCTGAAGGATTGTCTTTGCAACCTTTGCAACCTTTTTAGCTTCAGGGATCAAACTGAGGGCAGCCATTGGAGAAAGCTTTTTGCCCTTGTGTATGTTGTTGTCATTGCTCCGCTTCTCTGAACCAAGAGCACGATCCTCGCAGTCCTTGTCGTGGGAAAGACTGAAATTACATCGCTCTCATGGTGGACTATTTTGAGCTCCCAGAGAGAGTGGCAGAGGGCAGGCGGCAGGTTCTAGTGACTCGTTTGTACTTAGTGCCGGAGAACCCCTCTAGTCCCAGCACGTCTGCAGCCTTCAATTTATTACTGCTCAAGCACTTTGCGATCTTAGCGAGGAGAGGAGTGGAAGAATGCTGTGCGCTACATCGCCAGGTGAGTGTGCCGGCACTCCCACTCTCTAGCCAGGTGTGTGTGTGTGTGTGTGTGTGTGTGTGTGTGTGTGTGTGTGTGTGTGTGTGTGTGTGTGTGTGTGTGTGTGTGTGTGTGTGTGTGTGTGTGTGTGTGTGTGTGTGTGTGTGTGTGTGTGTGTGTGTGTGTGTGTGTGTGTGTGTGTGTGTGTGTGTGTGTGTGTGTGTGTGTGTGTGTGTGTGTGTGTTGGTCTGGACTTCATATTGAGGGGTGGGAGCCACCACTCAGACAAGCAGCTGTCATCAGAGTACAGGCTGTACTGAAGTGCTGAAAGATGACAAATAAATACGTTTTTATTTATGCATACATGTATGGCCAATTTTAGTGAACAGTCTCACTTTTTTGTTCAAATATGCCCACATTTAGATTTAGTTGATATAGTTGTATGTTGTATGTACTGCACTTGATTCCCACTCTGCTAATATGCAATTATAACGTGTCTTTTTTGCACATTTGATTAGGAGGATTGTTCATATTACACATGTAGGACATGGATACTTGTTAATATGCATTAGTTTAGTTATTTTAGACAACCACAGGAGATAATATACCTATATATATATAATCAAAAATTAAATAAAAGAAGAGAGGAAAACACACAAACAGAGCTAAGACGGTGGAGAGATTGAGAGTTAGAATGTCCATAGACTTTGTAAATATTATAGTTTCATATTGAAGGCTTTATGTGACAGAAAAAGAGGGTTTATGGAACTACAGGTTCTAATACTTCTATGAAAATGTAAAAGGCAGAGAGGTGAAAGGTCAGACAGTCATGCATGAGGTCCACATGTGGGGCTGGATCTCCATGTGGGTGCCCCATGACCCTACTGAACTGGAGGGGTCCCAGCACCCAGTGTGATGAATGAGACGTTTGTTTCCCGGGGCGAGGCATGAGTAAGTATGTGTGGCATCTGTCTAGTTTAAATTTAGTGTAACTGAAGCTACCGCTGGCTGCGCTGTATCAACATGTCAGAGGCTGCATTACACCAGAGAGAAAGCTGTTGAACTTCTGCATCTGGCTTCTTTTTCTCAATTTTCTTGCTACGCAGGGATTACGCTGTTTTGAATCCCATTTGATTTTAGGCTGACCCTCAAAGCCTTATTTCAGTCAGGCTAATGCGTGGTCACCTCTACATCAGGCACTTACCCTAACCCTAACCCTAGGTGTGAAAATATCATTCTAAAATGAGTGTGCAAAAATAACGTGAGGATGCGCTCCAAAATGGTATGGGCTCTTCTATGCTTTAAAATATATATTTTTCATAATCTTGCTGACAAACAAACCAACAACCAAACCAAAAAGATAACATTTTTGGCATGTATGTATTTAAATATAGTCACTTCAGTAGTTACATTTTTATGTACCAGTTTGATTTTCACTGCGTAATGAGACCACATGGGTCACGGTTGGAATGTGGACCATGTGGACTCTGACAGGCCACACTAATTGTGGATAGAGGTTTTAAAAATATGAACTACTGATCACATAATGCACATGCTTAAAAGTTTAAAACATGAATCGGGGCCCCAAGATATTCTAGTCCTCTTGGGAAACCTGTATGAACTTGTAGAGCTTTGAAAAACACAAAAAGGAAGTGTTAACCTACTTTAGGCGTAGTTATCTTCTGGATTTCAATTCCATTTAAGCTTTTGGAGTGGGAATTGCTGCCTTCCTGTTTTTTCCTTGATTATTTCCTGTTGATCACAAGCACGATAAAGAGCAACAGCACTGTTGTGAGACTCTCAGAAACAGAGCAGATGGACCCTTTACTTGAGGACTTGCCTTTCTTTTCACCACCTCACCATATCCTCATCATCTATGTGGTTCTGCCGGTACGCTTTAATTAATCTGCGTGAAGGTGGGTCAAGACCAGGAGGTTGTGGTGGCCACTGTTGACATGTGGAGATAAGGAAAGTGTACAGAGCTACATATAAAACAATCCGTCCTATGTATATATACTTAGTTCTAAAACAAGCATTACTGTGTTGATGCTTGGATATTCCAGGAACATAGTATATACAGTATAAAGTATAATAATCTCTATGATTTGTTATGGACTCGGTTGGAGGATATTGGTTGACACACTTGTGCATTTATCAGTGGTGTGTATATATACTGTAGACTCACTACTAAGACCTGCAGTTAGTAAATGTCACCTCTTCTCTTGCTCATGTCTCTCGCTTTGTATTTCTCTCTCAAACACACACACTGTCTCTCGCTTTTTCTCACACATATACAGGCCCACAAAAGCCTTCCCTGCATGTCCCTCTCCCTCTGGCTTTCGCTCTCTCTCTCCCCCCAGGCAGACTTTTTCAGGCACATGCACAGTCAGCCCTGACAGATTGTTTAAATGTCAAGCTGCTAGCAGTAGCCTCTGATGTTATCTGCTCTGGGTTATTGCAGGCCATCAAGCAGCTTGTGTTCGCCTTGGAGGCCAATATCCTAATGCACTCTCCTGCTCCTACTGGCAACCAATACATACATAAACCGAGTGACACACTGTTTGTTTACATGCACATGCACACAAGAAAACAGGTTAGTGGAAGAGGCAAAGTTAAACGGGGGAGTAACAGCATTTTATTTTGATGCACTGTGAAACCTTGTGGTTACTCAAAAACCTGAGTTACTTAACATGCAAGTGACATCAAGAAGTAAAAGTGGAGTAAAGTTTCTTAAATGCATGTAAACACACTTGTGTGTCAAAGATGAGGCTTTTTACCGGACAAGATACATCGGTTAATGCATATGTAATAGCTAATATTGAATGAATAGTGGTATATAATTATTTCGACAATTTGGTTTCCGTTTCTGTTGGATTTAATACTTATACTGTGGATTTTGGACATTTATCAACCTCATGAAAACCTTTGATGGAATCAGGGATGGGGTTTGAGGCATTTTATCCAAATAAACATCACTAAATGTCATTTCTGTGGTCGTTCAGCTGTACGCCCTGAAAAAACATTTTGTTACAGACATATCTTATATTATGTGGCGTTTGTCTGAAGTGCTGGATATATCTATTTTTTCCTTGCCTAATGATTTCAAATAAATGTCATCTCAAGATTTGTTTTGATCAAATTGTAATTATTAAATGTTGTTTGATATCTTTTTAAAATCCAGTTTTTTTTTTACCGGTTAGGGTTCAATTGTACGTTTATAGTTTGCAATTATAGCCCTGCAATTTCAATGAAACCTATTATTTGATTACATTGTAAGAATAACCCTTTCCTAAAGCCTAGATCTCTTTATAGTACCAAATAATGTACTCTTAAGGCAATTAGTGATGTGTTTGAAAGGATCTTCGTGTGTTGGTGGGTATTTAGTTCAGGTGGTTATTTGGCACTCTATGTTTATCCCATAATGTTACCTCGGCATGAGATTGTTAATTAGGAGCTTAATTTAGCTGCCGGCATATGTTAACATTGGCTAAGTCTGCCGTTGTTAAGCCTCTGCTGGCTAGTGAGTCGTGTAACCCTAACATAACATTACAGAACAATATGTAGAATAATACCTACCTCAGAATGTTACCTTATATGTGATTTGTGCCTCATAACTGATAAAAGGAGTCTGACTCGTTCTGCCCTCTTGCTCACTCTCACTGAATGTTATATGTGCACAGACCAAACCACGGACACATTCAGGGATCACCAGGAGGTTTGGCACAAACCCATTCAGCAAGCTTAAGATACCCAGGTGTAGGCCAACCCTTACTATATACGTGTGCATGTGCGTCACAGGCTCCGTGTTTAGAAACGTAGCCAACGAGCCACAGTTATAGGAAAACCCAGGGGGTAGAAAATAGATTAGCTTGGACTCTGCTGCAAATCTCTACAACTATCTACATCAACAAAGTATTATGCCAAATATTACAATTATAAAATATAAAATGTAATTCTTAAGAGTTTTTTTTAAGGTTATAATGTAATTATTACTTTATGTATTAATCAAGGTATACACTATTGATCAATGCCATGATAAAACTTGTGTTTTCTATTTTCATTAAGTGACAGCTGGGCACTGATTACATTCCTTGCCCTGCTGTTGCTTTCATAAAAATAAGAGCAAATGTGCTCCACACAGTGACGCAAACAGAATAAAAAAAATAGACCGTTAAATCCCTAACTCGGAGCTTTAAACAGAACTCTTATACAACATTTTTGTTGAACCGATGTGGACTGATACCTTTAGACCTCTGAACTGTAAAAAAATAAATGTTTCATGAGCATCCAGCACTGAGATTTTGTTTTACAGACCACAGAAATAAAAATAAAATCAGATTTACTTCCTTTTAAATGTGTTCATCTTTACTTTTATCTGGGGATATACCATATATCCCATGAGGCTAATAGTACCTGGCGGGGTGGCACACTTCTGCTCTGGTCTGTTGGTCAGCAGCTCTGGAGGAGGGCTGAAAGAGGACACTGGGCCCAACACAAAGACTTTGTACAGGGGATGTAAGCAGAGCCTGCTCTAATCAACCTGCTTGCCCACCACAAAGGGAACCCTGGCTAAGGTTACCCTTTAGCTCCAGCACCACATGGTGTTTGGGCTAGTGGGTAACCTAAGACAGCATATACACACAAACACTCTCATATACCTATACAGTAAGTGCAAAAAAGACACAGGAAGGCACAAAAGCACAACCACAGGCACACAGGAAAATACACACAGTCATACACCACCCACACTTTGTTACCCATATGCACATACACACATAAAGAGATTCTGGGTGAACTAGCAGGAACCTGCCTCAGCAATGAACTTGTCATCTTCTCTGAAAGAGACTAATCCTTCCCTCCCTCCGTAGTACACTGGGCTTTCTCAGAATGTGGGCCTGTGTGTCACTGCCCATCACAGGACCCTGACACACTTTGTGGACAGTGAGAGTAGAGAAGGAAGCAACAAAGTCTCTGCGGATTAAACGAGAATCCCCAGGCAGTGTGACGGTCAGCCAGAGGCCTGTTGGGCTTTGTGTCAAGGAGCCAAAGTGGATGGCACCATCAACAGTGGGTCAGGCCGCTCCCTGTGGTTACCCTGAGAACACAACAGTCTTTGTGGTGTGTTGCACATATCCACAAAGATGCTTCACTAAAACATCTCCCAGTGAGAAGAGCTATTATTATCTTCGGTACAGCAAAGCCTCTTACAGATCATTCTTTAACCGGATTGGCTGTCTGATGTATGGATACGCTTTCAGGGGCTTTGCAACCAAGGCCATTGATACAAAAACAGTTCCATTGCTATCTCCTCTGCTCTCGTCTCCTCACCTCTCCCCTCCTCACCTCTCCCCTCCTCACATCTCCCCTCCTCACCTCTCCTCTTATCTCCTCTCCACTTCTCTCCTCTCCTCTCTGACCTGATTTCCTAAGGTGACTGTTGTTTGGCTCTGACTCGGGGGTTTCCCACCACCCAACCCTTTCCCCACACTTGAGGGTTTTAGGTAGCATGCTAATGTTATATCAGGGCAAGGAGGGGGCTGTGTGCCAGGTAACAGGGTCGTCCCCTGTCTGACCCGCACTTTGCAACTCTGCTAATAACCTCTTCACAATGTATGAAGTATAAAGAAATCCAAGGGTAGAAAAGTTGATGGATTTTTGTGGCTATCCCACCTTTAGTCCTTTTTGTCATATTTTAATTTCACTGTTATGCAGGAGGCAACTTTAGGACATGGTAACAACGTGAGACAGTGTGGTCAATAAAATATGTTATAAGATGTACTGATTACATTTCATTTATATATTTCATTGTACATGATGCTGTATGCTAAATGACCTATTGCTACTGACAGACATTGCAGCAAAAGTGCACCTTTTCACAGTTGTATACCACAGGTTGTTTATCGCAACAAATTCATACAGCAGTGTCAGATATGCAAAAGATAAGTTTATTAAAACAGTGCCAGATTTACAACATACAAACACAGGGCAATCTGTGACTTTCATTCAATTGGAGTTTGTGAATTGTGTGTAATTAGCACCTGATTAACTAAGGCAGCAGCTCATTACTGAGTCAGCACCTAAGACTGCCCTGCAATGAATTATAATTATCTGAATTCAATGCTTTTCTTGGTTTGATTCCACAGAGCTTAAACAAGCTTGTCAAGTTTTGTTTTTAGCTAAGAAGCAACACAGAAAAGCAAACTGAAGAACAATTCAGAAGCAGATGAAAATGTATTTCCTGCATTCGACATTTTGTATTAATGTTAAATCCTTCTAGGTGAATATGTCTCTCTAAAGTAGTCTAGGATAAGGCTTCTTAAAAGGAACACTTAATGCAATGTGAATGGGTTAATACCAGTCCTTTGGCCAATTAATAGCTATGTTTTAATCCGGATTTTTATATTGGATTAATTTGAATTGCAAATGTAGCTTTTATTAGTAGTTAGAAGAAGACAAAGCATCACTCATGAGATGGATTTGCTTTGTCATCATTATGACAGACGGGGAATATTTTGCAACCTAGATGTAACAGCAAAAAGTTGCAACAGAAGAAAGTCATGTCACTATGAAGTAATAGTTGACTTTCTGTGTGCATGGTATACTGCCGTTTAATTGGTAGAAAAGGCAGCTTGCTGTGGTATGCCTCCCTCTGTTATGGTGTGTGTTCTGTCTTTAGTGGTGCCCTCTGTTTCTTTCTTCTTTCCTGTTCTCTTCATGTTATTTCCTAAGTCCGGCTGCCATAGTTTTTTTTCTTTTCCTCCCAGCCTCATTCTGTTCCTCTCGACGTTGTCCTTCTTTTACCCCGTCAGTCAGTCAGACGCTGTCGTCAGAGGATCCACTGCTGGGTCTTGTGACTGGCAGGCAGGGCCAGTGCGAAGCCGAGCGGCTATAAATAAAGAGCCGGCTGCTACTGCCTCTGCTGCTGTTGGATAGAGAGGACAGGAGGGCAGGAGGAAAAAAGCTTTTTAAAGCCACCTTTAATATCTGATTAAAAAAAACATTACGGTTTATTATTTAAAAACAGAGGACACAAATATGCTAACGTCAATTCACTCAATTTGAAGTTATGGCCTTTTTCAATGTGCTTGACAGTTAAACTAATATTTTAGTTTTTGAGTGTAAAAATATATTTTATTATCATACATTTGAGGAATATGGGGAAGTGATTTCACAACCTTATCCTGTGCAAGCTTCATGGTTGCTTTAGCTAAGCTAGGTGTGTAAAGAATTGTCATTGGCTTTTTATTTATTAAAGTTTTTTCATATTTCTTGTGAAGCAGAGGTTGTATTAATAGCTCAAAAGTCCTAAAAAGGACATATTTTGTCAAGTGTGATGTTGGTTAGGTGAGTAGTAAACAATAATTGTAAAATGTATGTTCTCTGCTCTACATGATACATAAAGCTTAATGGTCACAAGTTAATATCTGCATGATGAGATGTTTTGGGAAAATCTCCACTTTTATATAAGAACATAAACATTATGAATTCCTGTTGTCTTTCTAAATGTCTGTGCATGTGAAACACTGGAAGGGGGGGGGTGTAACTGCAACTGCCCCATTGGGAGCAGCAGAGCATATCCAGTGGAAGTTTATCAATAACCTCTAACAGAGTAGTGCCAATGCGGACAGTGGGTTCTTGTCTATTTGTTTGTGTGTGGGTGTCTGTGTGTGTGTACTCACAGCCTGTGTTGGATGACCTTTGATATAAATAGCCTGCCGGCGCTCGCTGTGATGACAGCCGACAGCACGCATCGTTGTGTGAATTTGTTCAATGAGTAGTGCTGTTCATCGGTTATCCCTCTTGGAACAATGCCTGTATAACTGCCTGCTACCCAGCAACACTCTGGCCTCCAATTTCCTGAATCTGGTCTCAATCGCAAGCACAAACTCAGGTTGCAAACGCAATGTTATTGGTCTGTGATCAAATCATTTTGTGCCATTTTGGCAACCAGAGAATCAAGCAAAGTCCTGGTCAAGGTCAACACATGACTAGTAGGAGAAGCAAAGTATCACCAGGTTGAAATATACAAATGATCAATCCTCTTATCACTTTTAAATCAAAGTTGAATAGGCCTGTATGAGAGTCTATACCGCTCTTGGTACAGTAATATAAAATATTCTCAAATATTCTTTTTTTCCTTAATTGGTAGGTTGGCCGCATTATCATTGTTTTATTTTGGATCTGGCGAGCCACCAGAAACTCTACTTTTGACCAAAATGACTCCATTATTTGTTTTACACTGTCCATTCCTCTCTGCTGTACTTCTGACTGATTGCGACTGTGATTAGGATTGATTAAAGGATGGGCTGGATGTGAATGATGTTTCAGCTATGCCCAATAGTGCTTTTGTCTGCTTAAACACCACCTTGACTCCGCCACTTAAGACCTAGGTATCACAAATGATCTCAAGAATGTGGCTTTAGGAGCTGTGACACAACTAAGGTGTAGCATTTAAACTCATTTTAATCTATGTGTTATTAACCTAAGCTTTTAAACTTCTTGATGAGTGACTCTGGATATTCTTACCAACATTTATTTGTTTTTTACCTATTCTTTCACACAATAAAGTCAAACTAAAGAACTTGAGAAATAACAAAAGTAATACTTGAACTTTTCTCTAGATTGCTGTATCTAAATCTTCTCTTTCTGTCATTCTCCTAGATCTGGAGCCCGATGACAACACGTCGTTCTACATCCTGAATGTGGGCCAGCCCCAGTCTATGATCACCAACCACCAGTCTCTTGGCCTGCCTCGTCATGGCATGCAGTCCCACTCCCAGTTCATCAGCTCCTCCCCACGCCTTCACTCACACAGACAAGGATCGGATCCTCCGAGATATGAAGCCCCAGACTCCAAGTACGGCTCCTCCCCTCTGCTGCCCTCAGCTCCTGTGGAGGCTCCGAAGGCCTTTGAGTGCCCCAGCATCCAGATCACCTCCATCTCCCCCAGCTGCCAGCAGGAGATGGACGCCAATGAGCAGGATCTGAGGGCCAATGGGCCTGATGGGGACTATCATGTGGATAGGCCCCTGTCCAGAGACCACCTGTACCTGCCTCTGGACCACTCGTACCGGGACTCTTCGCTCAGCCCAGTCCGTGCAGCAGCCTCTCCTCTCGGAGCTGGTTCTCTGACGCCTCCTCCTGTGAATCTTTCTCACACGTCTATGACGATGTTGACTCGGAGCTAAACGAGGCAGCGGCCCGCTTCACCCTCGGCTCCCCTCTGACTTCCCCGGTATGTATCTCCCCTCAAACCTGTGGGGGGGTTTTGGAGGAGCAGCCCAACTGGCAGCACCATCACCCCGCCTTCGTGCACCACTCCCACTCCATCAGCCTGTCACCCCGGACGTCCCCGTGCCACTCGCCACGCACCAGTGTCACCGATGAGAATTGGCTTAGCCCGCGTCCCACCTCTAGGCCCTCCTCACGTCCCACCTCACCCTGTGGGAAGAGGCGCCACTCCAGCGCTGACATCTGCTACCCAGGCTCCTTGTCTCCTCATCACTCACCCTCACCCACACCAGGACCTTCACCCAGGGGCAGCGTGACGGAGGACACATGGAATGGCAGTCCTTCTTTAGGCATGTCTCCCTTCCAGTGCTGTCCATCAGAGGCAGACATCCCGTCCAAGACCAGGAAGACGTCGCAGGACAGAACAGCAATGCAGACTGGGAAAGGGGAGATGGGGCTAGATGACCAAGGAAATATGTCTCCTAATCTAGACTCTCCTTCTGACGATGGTCTCCACAGTCTGAAGAAGGACGGGCCCGGGGAACAGTTCCTCTCAGTGCCCTCTCACTTCTCATGGAATAAACCCAAACCTGGTCATACGCCCATATTCAGGTAAACCTTCTGATTTTTAAGAATATTAGGAGACAAACTGTAGGATTTCAGTCAAAACCATCTTGTCTCAATGTAGCTCCAACAATAACTTAAAGGGCCCATGTCATGGCCATTTCCACTGATCATAATTCCATTGTTGAGGTATACTAAAATAGATTTATACTGTGCATTTTTCCAAACTCACATTGGTTTAGCATACAGCTTCTCTGTAAAGTATGTGTATTCAGCAGTATTCACTCTCTCCACTAAACGGCTCGTTGCAGCTCTTGCCCCCCCTTCCCTGTGAGCACAGTGTGCTCTGATTGGTCGGGACGTTGTGAATCGCGCTGAGCTCCGTGGAGGTGTGGTTTCCTTGTTTAGCGATACACAGCGAAACACAGCCAAACTCATCCTGAGCACACACAAACTCACAGCCGAAGTAAAAACAATAAGTGTGGCTTGATATTTAGTAAGAAAAAGGTTGATAAACGCTGTGAGAATGGGTCTTTCGCCGCGATCCCGTCTGTTATCAGCCTGCAGCCAGGGATGAGAAATCAGCAGAGTTGCCTGCACTGAGTGTGTTTGTGAGGAAGTCCGTGGATTGGTCAATTTGGACCAATCAGCAGAGGCTTAACGTAACGGCTCCGCGGACGTAACGTAACGGCTCCACGGATGGGTCCGTTTGGTTCCGGGTACGAGCTGACGTCAGCTCGTACCCGGAACCAAACGGACCCATCCGTGGAGCAAAGAAAGAAACTGAGAAATCTCCAACGAGGCGTTTTGGGGAGGAATTTTCTATGTTAGACTTTTACTCGCTACAGGGTGTACTTCGAGGGTTTGTGACTCTGCAGACCGTTTACATGCATAAAAACTACATAACACACAAGGGGACGGGTAATAACCGGAAAAGCATGACATGGGACCTTTAAGTAAATGATTCATGCAGATGTTAAGTGGGAGAGGAAGTGACAAAACATTTGAACTTTTCAAATGTCAGTGAGGACTTTCTCAACTTTTTGAAATAACGTTCTGTTGCAATCATTTTTTTTCTTTTCTGTTTCCTGTTGGTATTTGTTAAGAGTTGTGACGACATGTATAGGGGGGCATAATGGATTCTTGATGGATTAACATCCTCGAACTAACCAATGTTTTTAACTTATAGTAGAAAAAACAAAAGGCAATGTGGCATTAACTGCATCTTGGTCAGTATTTTGTTAATCATTGAGGCAATCACTGCTTGACAAGACATCATTATATGTCAATCTTAAAATCAATCAGTAGGTCAACTAAACAATAGACCACAGTGATGATTTTATTTGTATAGAGTGTTGCGAGGAGTCATAAATGTTGGATTTGATCTAGGGTGACAAGTGTGATTGCAATGCTGTCAATGAGTATCTAATAGCACGTTGGATGAATAATAAGCCTTTGATAGAGCAGATACATGTTCAATAGCAAGGGAACTTTGAGCTTTGAACAGTATCACCAGTATTCATCTGACTTAGTTACATCATAGAGTAATACAAGTTGATTAGTTTGTGGCAGGGAACATGGGGACACACAGCACCAACCACTCCAAACAGGCACACAAACACACAGTAAACATATCCACATTAAAGAGTGATGGGTGATTTACTGTAAGAAACTCATAATGGAGTATTTTTGGAGAGGAGTCGGCTGTCTGTTCTCCAATGTGTGCATCAGATGAAGACTTGGCCTTGTTTGTGTGCACTGGCCCCTAGCACTGTAAATCAGCACAGGGCACATATGGCAAGGGGGCCACACACACACACACACACACACACACACACACACACACACACACACACACACACACACACACACACACACAGATGGACATAACACAAACCCTTGCTCACATAGACCTAATACTCTCCAGACAATAACAGGGTAACAGAGACGGCTCTATGATGAGTCACCATTTCATATTTGCATCTTTGCCCTTGTTAGTGAAATGTCCTTAGGCCACATATCAGGGATAGAGCAGCAACAGAATAATGTCTACATCGCTGTATCATGAGCAAAACAGAAGCTCCTGTTTTTCTTAACTATGCTGTTATTCCAATAATGACCAAAAAGTATTCCTACATACAATTATTTAAGACTTTATCAAACTCGCAGTATAGACCTATGCAATATCTACATTGCAGTAAACTCAATATTGGGTAAGTGCACATTTGTTTTCAAACATTACTCTAAATTAAAGTATATTTTGGTGCTGCAGAGAAGTCCTGGCTTATAAATGGTATTCTTCAGACTTAAAAAAATGCAGCTCTAGAACAATTGCCAAACCTGCCTGAAGTAGTTGCTCACATTGACATAAAAAAAGGGATAGTCTTTTAACAAAATGTAAACATGTATAGTCAGACGGTGTTAGATCAGTGAGTTGAGTAGGTCTGTGTTTTGCTTGTCACCTGCAGCTCCTTTCAAGCTTTTAAACAAATACCATAATTAACCAGGTCAGGCCAGGTCAGAGAAGGTATGAAAGTAGGACAGAATACTGCCCTGGCCTATTTTGGAGTTGCCTTTGTGTATACACATGTGTGTTACTAGTTTGTTGACCAGATGGCTCAGGTGGAATGGGCTGGCTTGGGTTAGGGTGGGTGGAGTTGTGTTCAGACACTTCAGTCTTCTCACGCCTTTCTCCCTGAGCTCTCTGCAATGAAATATTAACGGCACTCTTATGACTTGGCTCCCAAAAGATTTATTTAAAGGTCCCATGACATGCTTTTCTGGTTATTACCTGTCCCCTTGTGTGTTATGTAGCTTTTTATGCATGTAAACGGTCTGCAGAGTCACAAACCCTCAAAGTACACCCTGTAGCGAGTAAAACTCTAACACAGAAAAGACCTGTCTATGCTGCCCCAGAACGCCTCGTTGGGGATTTCTCTTTTTCCATTGTTTACTTCTTGGGTATAGTGACGTATTTCGGGTATAGTGACGTAACGAGCCGTTACGTTACGTCCGCGGAGCCGTTACGTTTGGACCAATCCGCGGACTTCCTCACACACACACACTCGGCGGGACGTTGCGAGGCTCGCGACACTGTGAGCTGGCTCACTGGTGTGGGGTCGGCGAGACAGCGAGGCACCGCGGAACTCAGCTGGGCACACACACAAACTCCCAGCCAGGCTGCGGGTGTGTGTGTGTGTTTTGCGCTGGGTTTCGCTGTGTCTTGCTGTCTCGCAGACGGCCACTGGGCTCACAGGGAGGGGGGGTGCAGGAGCTCCAACAAGCCATTTAGGACAGAGAGTGAATACACATACTATACAGAGATGCTGTATGAGAAACCAATGTGAGTTAGGAAAATTGCACAATATTAATTTATTTTAGTATACCTCAACAATGGAATTATGATCAGTAGAAATGGCCATGACATGGGACCTTTAAAGAAAACGACGTTTTTTCTCAGTGGCAAATACAGTATGTGCATCTCCAGTCAGTAAGATAGAATTTAGTAGCAGGAAAATATAACAATGACCACTGCATCATTGGGATAAGTAAATGAAATACAAGTAGCAGAGGAACTGATGGTATTATTGAGGTTGGATGTATGCTTAATGGTATACCATACGGCAACAGAAAAAATGCGCTAGATGCTCAAGAAATAATTGTAATAGGCTTTCATTATAAAGCTGCAGAACAACAATATAAACAGGGCTTCCATTGTTATGCACAATACATGTTTACAATGCATTGAAATATGTAACTAGGTGTCATTTCACGACTTAAAGTATGACTGGTTGGTGCAACATGTAGGCTACAGGATTCATTGGATGCACAGGCTGATGGTGGGACAATGGAGAAGAAATGTAGAGAAGGGTATTTGGGTTGTGGGGCAGTGATCAGAGTGGGAGCCCCTACAGCATGGCTCAGACATTTGAGAAAGGTTATGCTGTGTCAGGACATAGGCCACCGCTTCTGCTCTGCTCCGTCACAAAGCTCATATTTCCTCTGTCCTCCTCTACTCCTGTTACCGGAGCAGCCATGCTAACCCACACTTCATTGGTGGTTATGCCATAGTAACCGGGAGAAAAACAGAATTAGGATGCCTTTATACACTGTTTTAGATCTTAGATAGAGCAGCTGGCATGTGATCACCTTGTTTGAAAATCAAAGGAGGACAGCTATTTGTTGACTATTGACAGGCTAAACATTTACCATCACGGTTACTCAGAGTAGATAATCATACTGTCATAACTTTGTTTTGAAGCAGGATATGACTTTTATATAACTGTTTGTGATATACATTATGTGCCTAAACACTATAGTCACTGAGTTTCTTAAGCTTGACAGTTACAAGTACAAGTCGCTTTAGGTGACCTTTCAATATCACCATGCCATAGGAAAATGTGTGTGCATAGATTTGAAACCAAAAACCTGCATCTAGTTGTTTCAAACATCTTCAAAAATATCAGACACATGACTTTTCATCCCATAAATGCAGTGTTTCCTTTGAAATTGGTGCCAGTCTGTAAGGCAGTGAAGTGAAATGGCTCCACTGAAAGCCCTACTCAGATGTCTTTCATTCAGTCTGATCAGATTGGTCTGAACGTAGCCAGCACTTGACAGGCGTTTGGAAAGGGAAGAATTACGGGAGTCAGCCATGCTGGCTAAAACTTTACAAACTTTCCCTTGAGAATTATTTGTACTGTCAAAGATCTATCATGCTGTTTAGACTTGGATGTTTGCATGCTAGGAGCCTCTACCGTTTATGACGATGGAGCCAAGTAAAAGCTAATGCCACTGTGCCACAAAGAGCCTACAGTGGCCCACACTGTGCTAGAAATCAGTGTGTAGCATAGGCTGCTTCTTGGCCCATGACACAGCATATACTACAGCTGGACTTGATTTACTGACTCAGCCCTAACATACACAGCTATAGACATAAAGACACACATGCATGCATTCGGTGAGAGTATGAACGCACACTCACACACAGGTGTGTAATTTACGTCTATACTGCCACGCTAGTAAACAAGGACACTCTGTAACTGCTACCAGACAAAACACCTGGATGACACACATATAGCTTGTTCTGCCCTATAGTAGGCCTCTAGCGCCATGAATCAAACGCCTAAAAAATGTGTCAAACTATGACATAAGGAGATGAAACCATTTAGGTAAGACAGCATTAACCTTTGGATGCACCATCTTCTGAATGTGTTTTGGTAACATTTTATTATTGTACTGGAACATAATTAATCAATTATAATCAGCATATTGGATACAAGAACATTTGGAAAAGGTTACAACTTGGGTTGATGCTAATGGTTCATGCCAGTGTTTACTAAATGTTTTCAGGGATAATCTGATCTAATGCACTCGGATGGACAGACACAGTTTCTCAGTGGAGAAGGCCATTGGGTTTTTTTATTTCTGAGTGCAGCTGTTCAAATATGATTGGGGACTACACAGTAAACAACTAAAAACAGAGGCATGGAGGAAAAACACACAATGCCAGCCCCTGTGGTGCACTACACATAAATACACACACACACACACACACACACACACACACACACACACACACACACACACACACACACACACACACACACACACACACAGAGAGAGTAATTTAGTCACTGTCTGACACACACTCTCATCCTGCTTCTACTTCACTGACCCACACAGAAGACTCACAAAGAAAAACCCCCTCAGTAAATGATTCAACCTTAGAGTCTTTAACTGACCTATTACCAGTGCTGTGTTTAAGAACAGGATTAATGTATGTGTGTTCTCCAGTGATTCACCGTCTGCTGGGGCTGAGCATGTTATTCACACGTTTCACACCTATTATGCTGTCTCGGGCCATGAAGGGGGGAAAACCACCTTTTAACCTTTTCAGATTGCTTTAACAGCCGCAAAGTTGAAAGAGAGGTTGTCTGGCTTGACCCTACACTTTAATGTCACATAAATGACTAAAACAGATTTTGAAATGAGGCAAACTTTTTCTGTTAAGGCATATTTGTTCATCATTGATTACATGTCGTGCTCTCAGCTTTAAGCTTCAGGGCAGTTTTTTTAAACCAAATACTACAACCAAATTTGTTTTAAAGAAGAGACACCGGACTGAGAGCCAATGTCCTGTATCTTTGCCATGAACACGCCCCTTTAGGAGACTAACGCCAGGTCTGAATATATTACCTCCAGAAGTGAACGTTAACCTGGATAAGCCGATCCTTTCTCCTTAGAGTCACCAAGTATATTTTGGACCCATTTTTCACAAGTCATATATATTTCAAACATTCTGAAACAAAAATGACGGACGGTCAAATCTGGGGAAAAAGACTGAGACCAATTTCTCATATTTGTCTATAACGCTTACATGAAGTAACTTTCACAAACACCCTATTTATCTTTGCCCTTTTTTTACTTAACGAGCATCTTTTTAAACAACCAAACACATCTTCACTTTTTACTTTTAATAAATCTTTTACAAAAGGTCTAATCAAAGGTCTAATCTACTCTCCCTCTTTGTGTTTGCTTTGGTTTGCTCTCCTCAGGACCTCCTCACTGCCTCCTCTGGACTGGCCGCTGCCGAGCCAGTTTGGCCAGTATGAATTGAAGATAGAAGTGCAACCCAAAGCCCACCACCGAGCGCACTACGAGACCGAGGGCAGCCGAGGAGCAGTCAAAGCTTCTTCCGGTGGCCACCCGATTGCCAAGGTAACATATTTGGACATTTTCCCACATGTTTGGTGCTCTTCCCGCTGCTCAGCGAAAACCCCAATCATTTTGTAATTTAACTCTGAAGCTGTAGACCATTACATAAATGTTAACAGGATTAACTGTGAAAACATTTCTCATACCATGCAGAAAAATGACCACATTTCTTTTACAGAACATTACTTTTGGTTTTGTGCTCTATTAAACAAAATACCAGCACTGATGTCTGTACCATACTGGGGATTACATTTCCCCCTGAGTTCATGGCTGATTTACTGTACGTGTTAACATGATGCTGGCCATGCATTAGTTAAGTGAGACCCTTCTCACTGAGCACTTATCCAGCTCCGCTGCGTTAACCACACAGCAAAGATGTCAACTCTTGAGGCCTGCAGTGATGAAATAAAACATGAGAAGTAAACTGAAACGGACATGTTTGATACATTTAGCAGCGGTTTCCTGGGAGATTGAGACATTTCCAGTTTGTTGGGATTGCCTTTTCTACTGCATGTGAGTGAATTATATTTTATCCTAACAGTGTATCATCTTTCATACTTAAAATGCAGATAATTATATATGAGTGATAAAATAAACATCGTCTGCCTCCACAGAAGTTGCAGTTAAGCACCTTTGTGATATTTGCAGATAGCTGTCACTAAGGCCCCGTCCACACGGAGACGAAAACGAACCAAAGTCGTTTTCAAAAAAGTCTTCCGTCCACACGGAATCGGCTCAAGAAACGTGTCCGTCCACACGAACTTCCGCCACAAAATACACCAAAAGCAGCGAATAAGACCGATGACGATGACGATTATTATTATTATTATTATATTATATTATTATTGTTGCTGATGGTTGTGGTAGAGGAGCTGTAGATTTTGCGCTAAAATCTGTATCATGGTCAGTAGTGTCTGGAGCACGAACGCAACCCTGTGATCTGCCATTGTTGTTGTTGTTGGCGAAACGCATCAGCAATGACGCGGGTGACACGGGGGTGAGCAGGAGAGGTGGGGAGAGGCGGGACTATGGCGTCATCGTTTTCAGGAAATGATCGTATAGGGCGTAGACACGGAGCCGCAAGCGTTTCGTCCTCAGACCTACCCACTTTGGGAGCCGTTATTAAAGTGTATCGGATTCGGGCTCCGAATCCGCGGCCTCCGAATCCGCGGCCTCGTGTGGACGAACCGTCTATACCAGGGGTCGGCAACAGGCGGACCGCGGTCCGGATCCGGACCCAGACGCCGACCTATACGGACCCGGACCTATAATCAATACATTAATAGGGGATTTCAATTTTGACGGGGCGATTCTATTTTAACCGCTGCCGACAGGGGGCGAAAGAGACAAGTGAGCGATACAGGGAGAGAAACACAGAAGAAGAGACGAGAGAGCGGCAGAGAGAAGCGGAGAGGAAAGTGATTGAAGAGAGTAATTAGCGATACAGGGAGAGAAGCGGAGAGGAGAGTGAACAGGCGTGTTAGCGGCAGACAGGGAGAGACAAATAATTACACATGGTGCTCTCCAAGAAGAGGAAAGTGGACAGTGAGAACAGAGCTTTTAACCCCGAGTGGACGGACTCATTCGTGTTCATCCTGCCCACTGGGAGCACAAACCAGTGTGTCTAATTTGTTCAGAGACCGTGGCGCTCATTAAAAGGGCCAATGTGAAACGCCACTATGAGACAAAACACAAAGTGTTTGACCAAACATTCCCTCTCTAGTCAGAACTGAGGTCACAAAAAATAAATATCGTTCCAGGGCAGGCTAACCGAGGCTAACCAATGAGCACCTGCATGTGTGTATGAGAATGGCCCTGACACCATTTCAGCCCAGATTTAATCTCCTGGCAGGACAAGCTCAAGCTCAATTCTCGCACTGAACAAAACAAAGTGAGTGAAGGACTGCAATATGAGAGGGAAAGAAAGAGAAACTTTAAAACTGTTCAATTGCTATGATGTGTAAAGACTGATATTGTTCTTTAATCGGCTGAAACTGTTAAGTCATGATGCAAAACGGTTAACAAAGAAAAAGGGAAACTCAAGCTGCTCCTACACTTTATTTTATTTATCTAAAATTAAGCACTTTTAAGATGCACACATTTTCAAAAGCTATTTTATTTATTTTCTCTATTTTATTTTTAAATGCAGCCAGAGAGGAACATTACACATATCCACAGTATTTTACTGTATATCTTTATAGTTCAATGTTAATTGACAATAAATATTGTTGTTTTTGAATTGTACTTTCTTTATTTGATTGGCAGTCAGTTGATGATTACATGCAGACGTTGATAAAGCTACAGGCTACTTCAATATATATCACACTAATTCATAAAGGAAGTTAGACATTTTGAAGTTCCGGACCTTTGCATGGGGAGATTTTCTCTAACTGGACCTCGTTGAATTTTAGTTGAATACCCCTGGTCTATACGATAGAGAACGTTAGCGGATTCAACTGATATCGTCTCCGTGTGGACGGGGCCTTAAGACTTATGCTACATCATTGGACTTTGAATTAGTAATTGTTCAGTCTTATAGCCCAATCATCAGTCAGCAGTTGTGAATAAGCATTATATTTAGGGTTTAATTCGACACATTAGCATATGTAGATTGCCCCAGTCAGTCAACCTGTTGCAGACACACAGACAGAAAGCAGAGCCTCAGCTATAGCCCAGTCCGCTCCTCTGACATTTGATATCACTATCAGCTTTCTTTGTGCGTATGATTAGGATAGGACCTTGACTGGACCATGACCATTGTTGGGTTTCACAACAGCGGCTGACTTCAGACTGGCAGTTTGGTTCCCTGTCCAACAGCCCAATAGGGTTGCCACGTATAGTCCAATATTCTCCGTATATTTTGCACTCTTGCATCTACTTTGTGAGAATTGCAGTGGCGTTTTAATCATTTTATTTGTCAAACTTCTTTAGAACTGAGTGAGGATTTTTCCTAAAAAAATAAATGAAGATACTTGTAAGCTTTATCTTGCTGCCAGTTTTACGTTTCATTTTTTTTATGGCTTTTAGTATTGTATATTATTGCATCCAAGTGCATCATTAAAGAATAAAGATGCTTGAAAAGAACATTATTATCTAAATTGCAGGGACAAGAAACAAGCATTAGCTTTACTCTAAGCTAACTCGGACATATTAAGTCATTTTATAAATATGCACTGTTCCTGTCAAATAAAATAATAAACTAAACCAAACTAAATGCAATATATTCCATATGTGGTGAGATAACAAAAATGCATCAGAAACAAGGACAGATTTCGGTACAATTATTATTGTTTAGTTATTATTTGTTGCAGGCAGCGTGTGTTGTGTTGTTTGGGACTACAGAAGGAAACCAGCTGTGTTCTCAGGCGTTTTCAGTCTTTACTCATTATGCACTATTTACATAAGATATAATCATTTAAAATACCAAAACAATCCAAAGCTGTGGACACAATATTTCCTGAAACAACCTGGAAGCCCAAATGCCTGCCATTTGTTGCTTTAGAAACTCTATGCCCTCAAGCAGTCTCCTTGAAGGCCAATCATTAACTGTTTCAACCTCAGTTGCACCAAGATTCTATCCTGCCATATGTGACGATGCATAATTTAGCTGTCAAATGGTTTCAACCGAGCGTTTGCCACGCTTGCCCTCATTCCTCTTCCCCAGAGGGAATTGTTTAGTTAGCACTGCAGTCGGCTTAACCGTGTGTGAAAGCTGCAGACCCTACCTTTCCTGTTTTAGGGTCATTTGTTTCATGTTATTATAGGAATTAGTTTGTGTTGGGCTAAATCTTGACCAAGATAAGAATCTAAAGCAGATCCAATAACGGTTAATCACATGTAAGGTCAAGCAGGGAAACTCAGATGATAAGCGTCAAGAGAAATTAAGTTTACTACCACTTTTAGTAGATGAGCTTGGTTTACAAAACCCTTTGTTCTTGATGGATAAATTGCCATACAATAAATCTTGTATTACATTTTCTAATATAGATGCCTTGACCTGTATACCTGTACTGTAAAGTTACAAGAAGTGAGTGGTCACATCTTTTATCTTAAGCAGTTTGTTGCTACTACCAGTGCTGGAAATGAAAGATCTTTCAAAATCACAACGACAAACTGCAATGTGTAGTCGCAGACAGAGAGTAGACAAAGCGAGAGCCCAAACAAACTACATTTGCATATCATGAGCAGTGATTTGCAGAGCCATGTGAGAGGAAATGATCGGGTGAATGAGTTCTGTGAGGGAGGATAGGGCAACTGAGTTTAATTGCTCATAATTGTTGGGTTATATCTGAGGTTAAACTTAAGCAAAACCTCATTCTGTATTCACCTGCTCTATATATACTGCTCCACTCTTTCTAGTGTAGTTGCTGCTAATGATTGTATTACCGCAAAATGTATATTTTGATGTCCTGCTGTAAATTGCTAACTAAGATTTTCAATATTGTTAACTCATAGTAACTCCCTTATACTTTACAGAAAACCTAAAGCTCCAGTTACGTTTTACGATAGACTTACAATAAACCGCCTATGGGCACTTTTTGTAGTTTAGACAATATAAAAAAACAGACGAACATAAAATGAACAGCCGGCTTGTGATAGAATCTAACGTTCAGTCTGTGTTTACTAAACACCCAGTCCTCTATTGTTGGTCTTCTTAGCCCTTTTTGATGCTCTGTGCAAGGTCATTTCCTTACCCTGTGACGTCCTTTTTTTCACACAAAAAACAATATTGTGTTATGTATTCATGTTTGAGCAACAGAATAGCAATTCTTTTTGAGAGCTAGATACATGATCAGAGCTATGTTAAATAAACAAAAACCTTCAACAAGGATAAACAACAGCAAAGAAAGTGCATTATTGGAGGGAATGTCAAAGTCATTTGACCCAGTATATGTTGGACGTAGAAGGTTAGACCACCTGAAACCATTAACAAGCTCAAACATATCATGTTCCCAGGTGCAATGTAGGTGTGAAGCCAGCTATTCCCGGAAGGCCCAGTGACACAGGTGTCGATGTGTGTGATCACAGCTTTTCTAACACAGAGTTCGAATACATAGATTGGACATTTGGACTATATTTCCAATAAGTCCGAAATTAGCAATTAGACGGGCAACATTGAGAAGGAGCCTTCCTTTGTTATAATGACAAACATTGATTTATATATGGTAGATAGAGATACGTTACTGATACAACGGCAGCTTCCCTTTCTGAAGATTGTACTTCTACCAGCTCTCATTCCCCTCGGGTCTGGACTCTGGTGGTGTGATGTCACCAGATGACGGCATAGCTGCCATCTGGTGACATGGTGATGACTTCCTTTTGAGGCCACGCCGTTGCCTAGATCAATGCACCACTGAGCTGCTGTGTCAACAGAAGAAAAGAAAACAGGCAGTGGTTGAAGAAGGAGCTGTGGGCTGGTGTTGTTCACATGTGTTTCAAATCAAATAAATGTTGTGTTGTTATGTTAGTTTCTATGAGTTTCTTCTCAATGGTTTGCTAATGCTAAATCCTTCTCGTATTCATCATCAGGCTAGTAACACTGTTTCAGTGTCTGTTGTTGGTCTTGAGTTACATTTGATTTCTTTCTCTAGCCTGTTTGAGGTCGGCAAAGACATTTGTGTTTTGGGATAATACAATACATTTTGTGAAGGTGAAGCCCACGTGGCAGTTTTTATACATTTGTGAGTTTCTGAAGAAATTAATGGCTGAAAGCAAATAGAAACATGTTTGAAACCTTATATTTAATTTGTTCAATTCATCTAGAGATTCCACATGGAGTTTGAAAGCTTGATGACAGTTCTGTGGCATCATGTGACCTGAACAAGTTTCCTCGTGTTCTGAATTCCCTAACTGGAATGCTTAAAAGTCTTTTTTTTAATCATTTTTTAAGTTTTGGAAAGTATACTGAATGAGTGGCCACGTTGCTGTCTAAATCATCTTTGTGGAGTTAAAACGGCATTGTGTCCATTGCATGTCTGTCAAAGAAAGCAGCTGCTTGGGATTTTTGGACCCACACACTCCTTGCTTCTGCTTGCAGTGTCTTCCTGATTTGGAAGGACCTCATTAGTGGTGTCAGGTAGTCTCTGTTTGCAGTTTTGAGAGGTGTGTTTACTCTACTTTGAAGCTCAAACCACTCTCTCCAAACAGGTGAAGTACCGACTTCAATTCCTGTCTCGCAGTAACATAATCTGTACCTGACAAGGCATTAGCAAACAGACGAGTGAAGGTTTTGTTGAGAAACTCAAAGATGCTTCAATCCTGCCATGAAAGCACCAATACCTGGTTGTACAGTTTTCGGCCAACTATTGACTTTAATCGCTCCATCATCTCGAGGTGGGAGTCCCAGCAGGGGTTTCTGATCAGATTCTGAGGCTACAGGCTTTTTGTCTTTGAGTTGTGTTTGTGGCCAAGTGTTGAAATCTGATAATTTGTATAAAGTTAATTATGAAAAGCTTTTGATTTTGAAACTGTGAAAACAATTAAATAGTTGCATTTAAGGGGTAGGGTTAGGGTTTATAACTGCTTTTGAAATGACTATAGAATGGTTTACAAAGATTAGTTTAAAAAAAGACAATTTCTGGGAAAAGGAACTTTAAAATGTTCTTTAAGTTTCTGTTTTGGTATCTCCTAGCTTCATTATCCAGTGGCTGCAGCAGTAGTTACCCTTACCTCTCACCCAGTGGCTCTTATCCAGATTTCTCAGGGAGAATGGCCGTGTGAATCTTTTCAGGGCGTCTGTGTAGAATTTAATGGCTCAGTTGAGAAGCAGTTTTAGGTCAGTGATTTCTAACCTGCGGTTTTGGTCCCCAGGCGCAGGATGTAGGGGTTGTTAAAAAATGTAGCCACAGAAAATAAGCGGCAAATTAGCCACTGAGGAGATCCTTTTGCAGAGTCAGAAATATAACAATTTAGTTTAATTTGCTTATTATTATACTCAACAAGCTGGTGTTGTGAGGAACAGAGTGACTAAGTGTGCATTACATTTAAGAGTAGTCATACCTTTTGATTCGAAATAACTGTAAATTGTGCTCTGACATGAGGCTGCAGAGTCTGACTTCGTTTGCAAATAAGAAAGGATTAAAAATGAAGTGAGGGTGTGGACCAGCTGTTGATCGGGGATCTAAAGAGAGACGGGTGTTCTAAAGGCAATGGTCAAAGCAGTCAGCTCCTTTTCTGTCAGTCTGTACGGTAGCCAGACAAACAAAGGCCACAAAGCGTGACAGAGTTTACATTGAATTGTTATGACAGACATGATTCATTGCTCGGGGTTCTCTGAGGAATGCTTTGTGTTTCTGTGCAAAAACTGACACTCAGAGCTAATGATACTATCGCAGTGTAGCTTTGTAAAGTAAGAACAATTCCACCTCTTCAAAGACATGTTTTACAGAGTCAAGATACATTTGAAAAATTAGCAATCTTCTGCTTTACAATTAACATTCTACCTAAAACAAACATCGTGGTTTTGATAATGAAGTTCAAATGTTAACAACACTTTGAAAGTTATTTTGAAAAGATCCTTATGGTTCCACATTTCTTTTGATAGGATTGACCACCGTATCGTCTCAGTGATTGTACATTGAAGGAAGGCTACGTGTGTGCCTGGCTGTTTTAGCCATTCCTCCGGGGCTAGCTGCAAACCATAATCGGTACACCTGTTGCTAGGAGACATATAAGTCCAAAGCCTCTCTGGCTTGCTGAGGGTATCCTTGTGCGTATTTAAACAGCTTAATTGAGTGCTGCTGCACCCACACAAATATAAGGAGCCCCTCTGGTATTACCTGCTGCTTCACATTGAGGCAGGCAGACACAACAGAGAAAAGGCTGTCAGATACAGTGAAGAAACACACCAGCACTTCACAGGACTATACTTTATTACACCTGTCTTAAAGAAAACAGACAGTCGGAGAAAATGTGTCAAATCCACAGTGCCTCACTTAACCAATCTGAGTGTAGCTGTGGTGTCTGGTAACAAGGATATTAAAAAGAATATGTCTTGTGTGTCTTATATCTTCATTGGCTTGGATGTATTAAATGATTCTAATTCCAGCACTTGAATGCAAAGCCATGAACCCATTGATGTCTGTTCCAGTCATGCACTTAACCCTTAACTTATTTTTGAACTTACTTCTTCTTCTGTCTTTCCTTCTTATGCACTCGCTCGCTCGCTTGCCTTGACAGGTCTCTCTCTTACTCTGCTGTCTCTCAATAGACTGACTGCCATAATGAGGGAGACACACAGATAACAATGCAGGGCCATGCGTTCTGCACTGTTTGAACTGGCTCGACTCAGTACTGCTTTGCCCCGGGGCTGTATTTGATGTAAACATGTTGGAAGCTTGGCTCTCATTTGTTGTAATCAGGCTTAGTGCACAGCGAGAAGTGAGAGAGAGAGAGAGAGAGAGAGAGAGAGAGAGAGGGGGAGGATAGACATTGGAATAAGAGGAATTGAGCTTGGACCAGTCTAGCAAGGCCATATACAGCCCTCATGCAGTATACAGTAAACGCTGCTGTGTGTGTGCATGTATTGACCTTGTTTAAACAAACAGTACACCGGCCCCCTGGCTCTCTCTGCCCTCCCCAGTGTGCTAGGCAAACAGCAAGCCTGTGTGCATGTGTTTGTGTTTGTGTCCATAGATCCTAGGTCGTGTTGCCCCAGTAGGGAAACCACTGCCAGATAAAATGGACCCACTCGTGACCTTGACCACCAATTGCTCCTGTTTTTATATCTGTTGCACACACAAACACACACACACACACACACACACACACACACACACACACACACACACCTCAACCTTTCAAAGTTAACACCACTGTTTTGTGCTTAAATCCACACATTCTAACACACACACCACCTCCAACACAGGCCTTAGCGCTGTAGTTTACATCAACGTGAGTGTACGTAGCTGTTCGCTCACACACACACAAAAACACTCCTGCATACACACAGAGAGTCTCACCATGGCAACAGTGGAGCAACACAGGGAAACAACTTGGCAGAGTCAGGCGGTCGCTGTGAGAAAGTGTCGAGTTACGACAGAGGGCTGGAGCTGAGGTAGGTGAGAGGCGAGGACAGGGACGGAGAGCAGAGAGTGATAAAGGCAAAAGAAGTGGGAAGAGATGAAAAGAACAAAGAAGTAGGAGAGGGCGGGAGAAGGAGTGTAGAGGAAAGATGAAGAAGAGAGGGTAGTGTATGAAAATGAATGGGAGGAGCGACGCTTGCAGGTAGTTGTTTCTGAAGAGGCAGTGTTTTGCTGCAGGGAGCAGGTGGTGTGCTCTATGTACATATCCCATTATCTAAGACTAAGCACCTCTCAATACCACAAAGAAACAACAAGTTAAAACACTGGTGTGTGTGTGTGTATGCCTGGTTGCCTGTTTATGTGTGTTTGCAGTGATGGGAGATGTTTTTCCCCTCAGCTTGCTCGCCCTATTACTGGATCAGTGCAACAGATGAAGGCCAAAAATAAGTGGGGACTTTATTTAGTGGGAGCTGAGTATGTAACTGTATCCAGTGGTTTTATTTTAGGGGAGGGAGTTCATCCTAAATTCGATCCACAGTCCGAAGAGGCAGTCAGGCCCGGGGACATGTGACCGGCTTTAATGTCAGTGTGGTTTAATATAAGAACTGATCTCTATCTGGCCTCAGTTGCTTTCTGACCAGCTGGGCTGCACTCTGGACAGGCAGAAAGGTGAGGAGTTAAAAGTGCAGAGACCACCCTCCTGTGGCATTTCACACTCAAGCATAGATTTAAGGGGGGACGGAGGGGGTGACTCAGGAATGTGAAGCAAGCCAAGGGTGTGTGTGTGTGTCGTGTGCATATCACTGCCGAGAAGCCTCCTCCGCCAGAACCATGGTACTATCCATGTGTGCTTGTTTACATCTCCTGCTGTTTGCAGGTGGTGCTTTACCCATTTTCTAAACTGAAGGTGCAAATAGGCCCCTGAAGTGTGCTTGGAAAGCTATTGGAGGAGCTCATGGCATCAGTGTACTCGGCATTTGTTACACAGATTGAATGCAGTCTTAGGGATGTAAAAGAAAGTGATCATCCTATAAAGTTAATGACATTGAAATAAAAAACTTGGGATCAATTAAAATCATGGAATATCATGATATATATTGAAAGACAGCTTCCCATCTGTCTCATTTCCAATTCAGCTGCTACCCAGTATTGGTACTAAGTGCTAGGCCCTAGGTGCTAAAACAAATGTCCTAACTTTTAACATTTTACATTACATAAACGTTAAATGGTTTAATATTACCAACATAAATGGAATTAAACATAGTCAGAGAAACTCCAGACAGAAAAAAACAACAATTGGGTTTTGTTGACAGTTTTGAGTGGTTCTGTTTCTTTTGATTCGCTGGGACTACTGAAGTGTGCCCTTTCTTTCTGGCCCCCTAATCAGGTTTTTCCTGGATGATTATTTGATTTAGAAAGAACTGCTGGCCTGCTAAGTGTCTGTTTGTCAACACTCTGGCTCCGCACCAAATCCCTCATGTGCAAAGACGGAGACATAGAGAAAAATACAAGAGGGCACAGAGAGAGGCAGAGCTGAAGGGAGTTAATGAATGGAAAAAAAATGATGTTGACAGTTTGTGGTTACTCTTGGGTAGGACACTGACAAACTGGGGTAAAAAAACATACAGACATTTCTTTATTTAAAGGTACTCACAATGATACTGATGTTTAAACCTTTTTGAGCTTTCTTTTTATTTACACCCTTGAAGCATTTTCATTTTTTACGTCTGTCTCGCCTTTCTTACAGATGCATTCCACCAGACACTGTTAACTCATTTTATGCTGTCTGGAACACACATGGTGCTTTGAATAAACATGCCCTGATTTAGTGACACACACATGCAAGCAAGCACTGTCTGTCTGTGCTCACTTCCACAGTTTGCAGACATGACTATAAAACAAGCAACGCAACCCACAGGACTTTTGATTCCCTCGCCTCCATGTTGCTTTGAATCCAGAATAATGGTGTCATTTACAGCCATGGATCCATTCAGACCGGGGTGCGTAATTACCTGTTAGCTTGTTACTGGCAAGAATTGTACTTTCATGTGGCTCTTAAGATCTAATGCGGTTTTCAAAATATGAGCCCATTACTGGTTATTAAAGGGGCCATCTGCTGTTACTCGGTACAACTTCCTTCCGAATGTATTTCATGTACCACATACAGTCGGTTTTATTCCATTTTGACAAGTGAGGCATCATCTTGAAGTTTTATTTCAGAAATATATACCCTCTGGGAGTTTGTATGTATTTTAATGTGGGAGGAAGCTGCCTTCCCTGACCTTCATCCCTGTGGTTAGTATCACAGAGATGTCATTCTGCTCTACAAGAACCAATAGCAAGCTTAAGCTCGACACACCCAACGGGAATAACTGATCCATTTAGTCATTCAATCTCAGACATGCCTGCATCACTGAGCAGTTAAAACACATGTAGGATGTGGTGGAGGAACATCAGCATACCTTTGGGCGGGGAGTTTTTGATTCAAAACAAAGCCTGGGGGTTGGAAATTAAACTTTAAAAGCCTAAAAAACTCAACAGTTGGCAAAATAGCTATTGATTTATTGCTACTGATGAATAAACCTTCACCCTGTGTAATTATACACGACAAATACATGCTTTACACAGATATTTGGTGAAGTGGATAAGAAGATATTTCAATCAAGAAGATAACATGTCTCACCCTGTCTAGTGGAAAATACATCCCTTGTTTTATTTGAGGCTTTTGTGTTGTAAATGTGTGCTTCTTTTAATTTTTGCTTATGTTTGTGTTATGGTTTCCCTTTAAAAGTGATTTGTGTCTGTTAACAGTGCTTATCTGCTCTCAGCAGGTAGATACACGAAAACAGAGTGTTAAAGTGAGCTGAACCAGGCCGGACCTCAAGCTTCATGGCTTCTCAGCTTTCTCTGAAGCTCCGTTAGTTTAGCCTACAGTTCTAAGCCCAGACATTTGACAAACTTCTTACCTCTCAGCTCCCAATCGACCTGAGACACTAGGTGAGCCACGCTGCAGAGGAATGTGTCTTTGATACCTGGAAAGGGATACTAAAGATTTGATTATCTGCAAAAGTTAAACAAATTGAAGGTTAAGGTTTACCACTGTGCTCTTAACTTACGTGATGTTAAGTAGTAACAAAAAGTATTTTGTTTACTTTCCAGAAATACCATTTCCGACATATTAAATTCCACCCTTTTTTTTGGGAACCAAAGCGGTCTTTATTGAGCTCAGTAGCATAGCCCTGTTTAGATTCAATGTTTTTATTCAGCTAAGAACAGTGAAGCATTATTCAGGTTATAGCTATGCCGCTCTGGCTATAGTATATGCCTCTGGAGGCTCGTCCTCTCACATAACTCGCTGTAAACACAGCATATTTCAGTTTTTCCACAGCTCAGTTCAATGTTGGTGCCCCCCATACCTTAACTTCTTACACCACAGGGGACCGTCTCAGAAGAGGAAGAGTGAAAGAGAGGGAAGGAAAAATGAACACAGGCTACCAGTAAATCCAATGAAAGCCTTTCTCATGAACACCAATCCAACCATTGAACACAGTACACTCTTTACCTATTCTGGAAATAAGCTGTGTTTAATAATCTTGCTGCAAACAAGTTCAGTTCAATTGGCTTCAGAGAAAGTTGATATTTTGAAACAAAGCACGCATTTCTTTGATCGTGCTTTGCTCCTGTTATTTTGTACAGATGTTTCCAGGGCCTGATTGTGGCCAATTTAATCCTTTCTAATTTAGCTGGTTTTGGAACAGCAAATGACAAATCCCAAGCTACACCCACTTTTTCTCTTTCCACCAAACGTTGACACAGCGGTGTGTGACGCAAACTTGCTGGGAGGAAAGGGTCAGTAGCCAGCTGTGGTGAGGTTGAGGCTTGGCAGTTCCTGGGGTGAAACAGCAATGAATGGCCTTGTTCTTCTCTGTTAAACTCAATGGACTGCCATCCATATGAGCTGGATGTGAGGGCAGTACGATGGGAGTGTGCAGGAGGCGGGGGTGCCATTTGCCGTCACGCAGTTTGCCAAGTACAACATTACAACAGAGGTGGGATTGTGTGGCCTGCCTGTTTGTTCTGTCCCTCTGAGGAGGAAGGGTCCTGCTTGCCTCTCCATCTTCCCCTTGTCTCTACCTGACACCAAACAAAATGTCCTTCATCACACTTCTCACCTGTCTGAGTAGAAACCGCGGTGCCATCCCTGTGATGAATGGAGAGGGCAGCTAGTAGTTTAGGTGCCCCATGCCATCCATTTTGGCCTGCTCGAAGCACTGGATTTGAAAAGGCTGTTGACATTTTTACTGGCATTTCTTTCCCTTTTAGCCCCAGCCTAACCATTAAAAGGTTTTTTATGTGCACGAGACCTCACAGAATGACTTGAGAGCGTGTGAATGATGCTTTGTATATTTTTACAACCTTTTTTCGTAAATTGATCCGATGATTGACCACATCAATTCCTCTAATAATCTCAAAGCCAATTCAGTTCTCTCAGTTTTATTTTGTTGTTGTTGTAGTAGGCAGTGTAGATGCAATACACATTTTTGTTTGTTGTGGAACGACTGAACAGACCAGGTTTTAAGGCTCTAGCTGGTTTTTTCGGAGGTAACGGTGGTTTGCATGGAATCCTGTTAAGGGGAAAAAATTGTAAGTCCATTAGTTGAAAAAACGCGTGTTTCTCGGCCAAACGACCAGATGAATCTCCAGCGGGACTGCCAGACTTAACACAACACCCTCGAACTGACATTTAGATTCCCGCCAAAAGAGGTGGCCTTCTGAAGTCAGTGGAAATTAAGAGAGTATTCCTTTGTTCACACCTCTCATCTGGACTCCAATAACTCACATCTGTTTCTCTGTCTCTCTCTCTGTCATGTCTCAGCTCATTGGCTACACTGAGAAGCCCATCAACCTGCAGATGTTCATCGGAACAGCAGACGACCGCTACTTGAGGCCGCACGCCTTCTACCAGGTGCACCGGATCACCGGGAAAACTGTAGCCACGGCCAGCCAAGAAATTGTAGTCACCAGCACCAAAGTTCTCGAAATTCCTCTCCTGCCTGAAAACAACATGACAGCCGGGTAGGTGTCTGATGCACTTCGGGGGTTACATTACTCAGTTATGAGCTTACCACCATGAAGGAAGCCCGGTCCAATGAAACAATAACAAGGTTTATGATCATATAGGGTTATAACATCTTCCAAGGGAGATTTAGTAGATTTTCTTAATTTAAGCCAACATGAGAGTTGGGCGCAGAGGGAAAATCTTTCTCATGGAGCAGAAACTCTATTCAAATATTTATGATTCTGCATCCCCTTGATTATTTTATTTATATAAGGTCTGGTTTCATTTAAGTTGATACTCATATAGGAAGGGATTTGGTAGGGATTTTCTCCTTTACAGTTGTAATAAATCATATTCACGGGCATTCTTATTTTGTCATTCAACACTCAATTTGCCTCTCATTGCCGACTCCCTACCGGGCTTGTGGTTGGTTTTATCACTCCCAGGCCTTCACTACTTATGCCTGTCTTAGTGATTGCCGTATAGGAGCCAACTATTTTCCCTCTACTTTGCAGCATCGACTGTGCTGGCATTCTGAAGCTGCGGAACTCAGACATCGAGCTGCGGAAGGGGGAGACGGATATCGGAAGGAAGAACACACGGGTCCGCGTGGTCTTCCGAGTCCACATCCCACAACCCAACGGGAAGGTGCTCTCTCTGCAGGCCGCCTCTATCCCTGTGGAGTGCTGTGAGTGTCAACAAGCCAGAGTCTCACACACACGCCTACACACACCAAAACATGTTCATTCAGAAGAGCACATGCACACAAACCTTCCCACACACTCCTTTATTAGCCGGCTTGCAGTCTGGCAATTTGAAATGTTGATTTAAACTACTGTTTGTTCTCATTGAAAGTCACTTAAGATAAGAATGTCTGATACATGTTAAAAATGTAAACGCTCAGTTCTATCCATGCCATTTTTGTTAAGCATTTAGGGAGGTGTTGACACTAATTTGTGGTTTATTTTAAGGCACATTTTTTGGGGGGGTTTTGTATTAAAGGTCACCTATTATGCAAAATCCACTCATGTCTTTTATACATAAACATGTGTCCCCTCTGTGTAAAGAGATTCTGAAAGTTTCAGGAAAAAAGATTCGCTCACTTTTTGTCCTGATCCATTTATATAAAAACTGAGCTGATCAGATTTTGGCCACTTTATGATGTCATAATGATTGTTTGCTTGTGTAACCATTAGCCAATCACCAACCAAGGTACCCCCCCCACCTTATCACCTGAATCTCCTCCTAGAGCACCATTGTGTTCTTTTTAACCAAATATCTCTCAGAGGGGCGTGGGGAGTGGCTCCTTATTTTCATCTAAAGTAACAGACAGAGAATCAGCACTTTTGAAACAGGGCTGAAACAGAGGGGATTATGGGATGCTGCAATGATCTGTTCGAACCAAACACTTCAGAGACATGTTTTGTATATATCTGAGACCTATAATATATTGATGAAAAACAGTATAATAGGGGACCTTTAACATCCATAATGTTTAAAGGTGCTCCTGATGATTTGTCTACACATTATTAATCCACCCTGAATAGTAGACTGCAGAGTGTATAATCACAGCTCAGCAAATGACGCTCCTCCTTCTCTCCTCCACCCCTGCTGCTCCTCTCCCAGCCCAGCGTTCGGCTCAAGAGCTGCCCCAGGTGGAGAAATTCAGCCTGACCAGCTGTCTGGTCAGCGGGGGAGAAGAGATGGTCATCAGCGGCTCAACTTCTTCCCTGAGTCCAAGGTCATCTTCCTGGAGAAAGGCCCTGGTAGGTGCACAGCAGCTTACCTTTGAAACACCTTGTTTGTGAAAATCGAATTGTATTTAATGGTTGTCTGACAGATTTGATCAGAAAAGCTGCTATGAGTAAAAGTTCACATGTGTCATTTATGTGGTCTGTTGGAAAATAGGTATTCTTCAGTGGCCAAATAACTGACTTTGGGGTGTTGTTAAAATACATTTCTACTCTTTAGATTGGATTCAGAGGCTTTTCTAGGTCTTGCAGAGGTCAGCAGAAAGATTTTATGGTAGTCATGGCCGATAAATGTCAGTGGGGATGTGAAAACAGACGTGTGTCTTCCCCTCAGCCCCAACAAGTCCTCTATTCCCACAGGGCATTCTGTCAGGTGCAGAACAGATGTATCTCTGCTTATAATGCTGTCTATCAAGTAGGCATGAGGCAATGCACTGCAAATCCCAATTACACATTTGTTTTCACAGACGCATTCTATCTTGTAGCAAACTCGACAGTCAGCATTTTGATTATTTTACTTTTTAAATCAATATCAAACCACTGCAGTATCAAAATATTACACAAACATAAAAAGGTACAAACGTTATGTTCATGGTCTACAAAGCTTCCTCAAATACTGTCATCTTTACTTAACAGGACAGGCTAATGTGATCAATAAATATGCTAATGTAATCATAAACTACGCAAAACAGATCCATGCTTTATGCTACAATGTGATTATTTGTGACTTTGAAAGTTGCTTAGTTAAACTCCCGTTGCAATTCATCCTGTTCAGTCACTGGCCTTTCTCTGCCTTCTCTTTTGTACATCACTCTGTAATCAAAACACATGTTGTAGCTGTTCCCTTGGATGGAAATGTTAAATGGATAGCAATAGTTGAGCCAGTCTCTGCCTGCCTGAGACACCTTTGAGATGCGGAGCAACAGAATCAAGTTCACACATGGTAGAAAGTTGAAGGGTGTTGTTTTTGCGAGTAAGAGCCATTGTCTAGGATTTTTTTAGCCTGTAGGAATGTCTTTAGCTCTTTGAGGTGTAGCAGCTGAAGCATGGCAAAGAGAGGTAGCACGGTTGAAACAACCCCCTGATGGTCGAGTTTTTATAGCACAGCAGCAAGTGGAAAGCTTACAGAGGTGCATCTTGGGTATGAAGGGAAAGCTGGGCCCCATGGAGCACGAAGGCAGCGGACTGTGGAAAGAGACAGAAAGAAAGCGAAGGGGAGTGGAAGATGATGTTGATTAGGTTTGTGTAAATGATCCCCCTCATCACGACTAATCCGCCTGCTTTAGTGCAGAAAGGCCCTGATTGGAGTAAGTTTAGGAATGGAAGAAAAGGAAAAAAAGAGGCAGTGACAGACATTTTTCCACCATCTGTCAGAATTTGAAGACAACAGTAGATTCATAAGGAACTGGAGAAACTGGGATTTGGTTGCTAGTACACAGAGATGATGGGATGGTACTATAAATGACTCTATGTACAGGCACAGATCAATCAATTTGTTGGTGTGGGATCATATTTAAAAGCAGAAAAATGTCAAAGTGTAATGTCTTTTCTTGCCATGTGTTAGTAGTCATAGCTTCAGAGTCCTGTTTTTGTTGCTACCTTAAAGCCTGGCAACTGAAAGGTTACATCTACACAAAGTAAATACTGTTTAAAATATGTGATAGATGTCAGTCTTTCTCATTTTTTTCTTGTTTTTCTCTCTGTATTATTTCCCTAAAAGCAAGATTAGCATTTCAAAGCTACGAGACTTCTCAAGCAATGAAGTTCAGAATAAGTCCATAATTGGTATAAGTATTTCAACTTTACAAGGATGAATGTTTATATAAAAGAATGAACTTTAAAGGCTATAACTGACTGCCCTGAGTAGTGACTAATAGAGCCTGTGTTCTCTGTAGTCACTGTGTTGTTTCTCTTCTAAGAACAAATAACTGTGGGCTTTTACAAATATGTTTTAAATAAACAGTAATCAGCTTTTGTTATTTTTGTTGGATCTTCCGGGGCAATAGATGCTCGCTCTTTCCCTTCTGACTGGGGTGCGCAGGGTGTCTAGATGATGGAGTCATTGTCTCAGCTTGGTATGAGGTGCCTGTTGGTGCTTGTTGTCTGACAGAGCATGTGGGGCCCTTGCTCCTGCCTGTTGAATGTCAACAAGCTGCGCTGCAATAATGCACTGCTGTCAGCTGCAAAGACATTCAAGGTCATTTTCTCAGAGGAAAAAGGAAAAACTCTGTTTCATCTGTGATTTTTTTCATGAGTGTCTTCAGAGTTGTTACTGGCTTATGGATAACTACAACTATGACTAATGTTAGGGTGAGATAAGAACAGGTAAATCACTTACTTAGAGCTACAGTAGAGCGTGGATTTTAAATGTTACACGGCTTACAGTTGAGTGCTTGTAAGGAAACATATGGGCTTGCCTCTCTGCAGACATGGTGCAGATGCCTGACGGTGGTTTTTGGGGGAATCCTTTGGGTTTTGAGGAAGAGGCCGTGCAGGTGCAGAGTACACTCGCACCATGTGAGCAGTATGAAAACAGGCAACTGCAAATTAATTTGACTCCACTGAGAGACTATACAGTACTCACTTAGTTGTCAAAGTTTGTATTCTTCTCCATGCTGCGATGATTGTGATTTCTTCCAACCACACGGCAAGTCTGTCAGTGTTTTCAGCCCGACTGCTTCCCTTCAAGCAGCTGCCCTTACGATGTCTCGCCAAATAATTAGATCCCTCATAGGAAAGCTGGAAAAGGACGTTTTCTAGCCAGAAACCTGGCAGTGTGTTAAGGCCTTTTCAAATAAATACAATTATTCCACTCCTCTGTCCCATAATGTTAACCAGGCAAGACAAACAGCAGGATATTTGGACATTTGATTACCATTTAATAGCTGCTAAGATTTTCTCCATAAGGCTTCTGGGCCTTTCAAAATGACATTGTTTTGATGTCTCTCGTTTCTCCAGAACAAATTGAAATCGTGTGCTCAAAGTCTCATATGGTTCTCAAGCCCTGTCTGTTTGAGAAAGCCCTGCACACTGACATCATCTTTAGGAAACTTAAAGATGGAGAAAGAGAGCTTCTCCAGAAGAGGAAACTTACTTTGAAAAATAGCTAACTTTAATTCAAAAGGGTCCTCATAATAAAATGTAGACATCAGTGGTCATGTGTGGCCTGGGTTTATTATCACGTTTGCATCAGGATGAACTTGTTTGTTTTAATGTATTTTGTGACTGGTATGTGATACAATGATACTGTGTAACTCTCAGTCTATTCTTCATTAAAAAGCCTATTTTAGCCAGACCTGCACTGGAGAACTGTCTTTTCTGATTTACTGATTTGTCAAATGTGTCACTTTCCTTATGAATTTGAGGTTTATTGTTAAATCTAAATCAACATTTTTGAGTTTAGAGTGAAATGAGTGATGTATATATTTTGTGTAATATATGTTCCTGCTATCTTTCTTCCTGCCTGCACTAGGAGTTTCACTGGTTTGTGCATTCATATATATTTTTTTCCTAACCATAGATGGACGACCACAGTGGGAAGTTGAGGCAAAAATAATGCGTGAGAAAACTCAAGGAGTAAGTAGTAACATTTGTATACTGCATATTGTCTGCAAATTGTTTACTCATTTCTTTTGTACTAGCATTTACATTTTATTGTATGCATTTTATGTTGTGTTGGCAATAATTGAGTGTAAATAATGTCAAATGTGTTTTTGTTGTAGTCGTGCATCATTGTGGAGGTCCCTCCCTACCACAGTAAGTCTGTGGGCTCAGCTGTGCAGGTGCAGTTTTACGTCTGCAATGGCAAGCGGAAAAGGAGCCAATCGCAACGCTTCACTTACCTATCAGGTGAGATAAGAAGTTCTCAAGACTTTTAGACAGAGTTAGACTGTTAATGAAATTTTGGGTGGGTTATTTTCGACTTAAAGCTGCTACATTTGAAGACAATCCCCTCGGTTAGGTAAGAGAGCACAAGCTAATGCTTTTACAGACATTTAGACAAAGGGTTTCTCTCAAGCTTTACTTTGCATTCCTTGGGGTGTACTGCTCCCTGTTGCAGCTCATCTCCAAAGATAATGACAAGAAGTTTGACTGACAGCAGAGACAGTTGTAACGTGCTCTCGGTGTTGCACACTTCTCCACAGGGGTTTCACTAACCCTGTTTCTCTCTTTCTCTCTCCAAAGAAAGCATCACTGTGGTTTACAGGGGCTTCTCCACTAACAATAACATTAACACCTGCCAACTGTTTATTCTGTAAAGCCGACTCAAACTACCAAGCCAACTATATTTTTTCTTTTGCAATCCAGGAAACTTTATATATTCGCAGACCATCAGTAGTTTAGCAGAGTATTTTAGCAGTAAGGGAACTCGAGAGTCATAATATTTTGATTTGAAAGTTTCCCCAATGTTTTTCATTAAAGGCAAATTCCTGCCGTGCTATTTGATATTGTTATTGTGTTCTTTTCCTCGAGAAGCTAGTCATACTGAAACACCGTTGGCGGAATATAATGGCATGTGAGCATTTTGTGCAACATATCCAAACCCCTGAGTTTTACCACTAAAGTGTGTACGTTTGTGTGTGTGTGTGCGTATATGCGGCCTTGCCCCTCCACCCACCCAGCCTTTCTGTTTGCAAGCACGCCCACTCAACACTGACAGTTCCTGTCTTCAGCGTCGACAGATCAGAGCAGCCAATCAGAGCAGAGTAGAGTTACCCTGCTCTGTCAATCAAGCGGCGTCGCTGACACCACTAATGTAACCACGGACACCGCCTGCATTATGGCGGCAAAAAAAAGAAAAGTTTTCATTGTGGTCTGGGCTGCAGAGGCCCTGGCCCAGTTGAAGGATGAATTCTGAGAAAATTGTGACATGTTTAAAACGAAATTGTCTTTATTTAACATAACGTGCAAACTTTGATTTGCTTCCCTTACCCACCAAATACTGTACCTCTGTCTCGGTTTGAAGCCACAATAAACACTACTTTGCTTTGGGGAACACATTTTCTTTTTTAAACTTAAGAAACAAACTATGATTTTCTGTATGAAAACAGGATTTCAATGTTGGTTTTCAGTCAGAATTTTTTTTATTTGACCTTGGGGGAAAAGTGTCTTTTTAAAACAGAAGGAAAAACATGTACCCTTTACTTACCCTTGATATACCTTTGGCTCTATTCTATTTATCCTTGGGGTCTTCATCAAACAGAAGTAAAAAACGATTTTTTAAATGTCTGGGTTTCATTTTGAAGCCATAATAAAACAGGATTTCATGTTTTTAAATATACAGTTCCCTTGCTTTACCCTTGATATCCCTCTGGCTCTGTTTAAAGCCAGAATGAACCCTGTTTGGCCTATTCGTGCCCCCTCGCCTCTCAATCCCAGAGGCATGATGGGGTGAGTAGAGGGCAACAGCACTGAACTCGTTTTCTGTTGGTCTGATCCGGGCTGCGGGGCATTCGGCTCCTCTCTTCCCACACAACATTTCACATGATGGCACCCGGACTGACAACATATGCTCTCCCTCTAATTCAGAGCTGGATAAAAATAAAACTCACTGTCACAAGGCACCAGATTGGGAAATAGGTTACCGATTGGCATAGCAGAGCTGTGTGCTGTCACAGTAAAAGTGATTGTCCCCATTTACCATCACAATGTCACTCGTTTTTTTGAAGCTTTTTGCATCTGGAAGGAGACACATTTCACAATCCGTACATTTCAGAAACTATTCTACAGGCTTTTAGGTTCTTGTGACCTAGTTTTTCTGGTTTTACTGAAACATATTTGAACTTCAAAGACACTGATTGGGTGAACTTGTGGGGGATGAAAATGTGGAAAAACTTGAAACACAGACTTACTTTTTTTTAGCTGCCTGAAGGCACTGGACTTAGCAGCAGCATCACTTGCTGTGACACTGTCAATGTTGCAATACAATGACCTGACTAATGTATATTCTTACTGTAATCTACCCGCCACCACACTTCATTCCATAATGTTACACTTAATTGATCTTATAAATACTGCAGCTGCTCACTTATTTTCCCTGAATTTTCTACTTACTTTTTTTTTTTTTAAATACTATGTACATACCTTTTTATCTAATAGTGTATTCTTTTAATTTTTCGTCTCTATCTATACCCTGTGTGTGGGAATGAAGGAATTCTGATTCTGATTCAGGCAGTATTTGAGTGATTAATGTGTTTTATCCTGTCTGTATCACCGTTTTCCTCACATCTCCCTTCCTCTCACCCTTCAGTGTTGGTGAAACAGGAGCACAGAGAAGAGCTGGACCTCTCTGCCGTCTCCCCCATGTCCCTGCCCCTGGCCCATGCTGGCGGGCTGGTGCGCCCCCAGCTGCCCTCTCCGGAGCAGTGCCACCCATCGGACGGCCTTCTGTCCGGCTCCCCCCACGGCCTGCTCCCCCTGCAGGGCCCCTGCCCCTCCCTGGGCTCCCCGTCTTTCCAGCACCTGCCTCACCTCCAGAGTCGCAGCTTGCACCACCCCCCCGCAGACTGCCACATGACGTTCCACCCGACCCCTGCTCCTCTCCCTGCGCCCCCCCGGCCCTCCTACCAGTCCATGCAGCACGGCCACAGCCACAGCCTGCCCTTCAACGGCCAGTCCCCCCTCCCCCCTCAGGGCTACGAGAGGATGCCCTTCCAGCACAGCGTCTCTGCAGCGTCTCACCCGATGGGGATGGGGATGGTGTACCCTTCCTCCCCGTGCTCCTCACCATCAGCTCCCCCCTCCTCAAACAGCATAGCTGGGTCTCCCCAGAGCCAACAACCGATGCTCTCCCCCTCATCCCCACGCCTGCACACACTTGGAGGCTATCACTGCTCCCCAAACCCCCCCCAGGTGCCCTCTCCCGGCGGCCACCCCCTCGTGGGGCAGCACTCCTCCCAGCTGCAGAGAGCGATGGGCTACCACCCCGTGGGTCAGAGGTCAGCCTCCTGTCCAACCCCGTCCAGCGCCCCTGCTACCAGGATGATCCCCTCTCCCCACTCAGGGCCTTCCTCCCCTCAGCTCCAATCGCTGCCCTACCAGTCTCCAACCTCCTCCTCCTCCCCCACATCAGGTGGCAGTCCTCTGGGGCCCATGCAGCAGCAGCAGCAGCAGCACTCAGGTCAGCACTCCCCCCAGGCCACCAGCCCGGTCATGGCCAGCCTCTCCCCGGTGGCAGCGGGGCCTCTGATTCACCCTCTGAGCCCACAGGGACCCTTCACCTCGGACAAAGAGAGGCCGGACATCAAAGAGGAGCCTGAGGAGAAGGAGCCCACCTTCGGCTCCATCGGCCTACAGGACATCACGCTGGACGATGGTAAGTTATTTTTATCATCATTCTCTGACTAAAAACTTTTCTTCGGGCTTGTGTCCACCTGATTACCTTTATACGCAGAAAAGCACTGAGGGTGGTGAAGAGCATGTGTTTAGCTTGCCTTCTCTACTGTGATCCTGAAAAGTGACAGAGAAGAGCACAAGATGTCTACAAAAAGTTTATATTGATTTGACATAAGGCTCATTAAGGCAGTCCCACACTTGACACTTTATCCTATATGGAGTGGTGCAGTGACGCGTCCTAAAACCCGGAAGTAAGCTGCGCATGGGTTCCCTCGACAAAAACGCAATGCAATTTCTCCATAGGATTTTGGAAAATAGCTGGAAATAAGGTCTGTGGTTGACACACATTTAAGAGACGGGTCACGTTTGGTTCAGTCGGATAATCTCCACAAGTCTACCCTACTTTTATAATTTTCTAATGGTAAATCTAATCGCCAGAAGCAAAATGCTAACGTTATGCTACAGCAGGGTTGCTGCTTCAACATCACGCCAACTTAAAGGTCCCATGTCATGGCCATTTCTACTGATCATAATTCCATTGTTGAGGTCTACTAAAATAGATTTAAATTGTGCAATTTTCCAAACTCACATTGGTTTCTCATACAGCATCTCTGTAAAGTATGTGTATTCACCGGTATTCACTGTGAGCCCAGTGTGCTCTGATTGGTCGGGATGTTGCGAGGCTCGCTGCTCAATGATCTGGCTTACTGGTGTGGTTTCCGGGTCGGCGATACAGCGGGACAGCGCGAAACTCATCCTGAGCACACACAAACACTCACAGCCGAAGTAAAAACAATAAGTGTGGCTTGATATTGAGTGTGAGAATGGGTCTGCGGAGAGCATTTCTCCGCGATCCCAACTCGTCTATTACCAACCAGGGAGCTCTATGCAAGTCAATGGGACTCCCTGTTAGTTGAAAATGTACGCTAAAGGTCCTGGTGTGTGAGGAGCTCCGCGGATTGGTCCATTTTGGTTCCCGGGAACCGCATGACGTCATGCGGTTCCCGGAAGAAACAAATGGAAAAAGAGAAATCTCCAACGAGGCTTTCTGGGGCAGCATAGACAGGTCTTTTCTGTGTTAGGGTTTTTGACTCTGCAGACCGTTTACATGCATAAAAACCTTCATAACACACAAGGGGGACGGGTAATAACCAGAAAAGCATGACATGGGACCTTTAAGATCCATATTCAAACATACAGATTCAAAATTGTACAAGTTGAAGCGTTTGTTTTAACAGTTTGCAGGAGGCAGGTACTTGCTTTCAAGCGGAACACGGGGAAAAAGAAACTTAGCGGGAGTGTTTACGTGTTCGGTGTAATGACGTACAACGGCCTCGACAACTTCTGTAGTCCTATTCAGCCACTTGTTAACAACCATCGTTTTTCAGATATGTAAACTCTTCAGAAATCACCAGTGGGGTCACTGCTGATGTATTTAATGTCGTAGAACAAAACGTGATCCGTCTCTTAAATGTGTGTCAACCACAGACCTTATTTCCAGCTATTTTCCAAAATCCTATGGAGAAATTGCATTGCTTTTTTGTCGAGGGAACCGGAAGTGGTAAAATGCTAACTTACTTCCGGGTTTTAGGACGGGTCACTGCACCACTGTATTTGCTAGCACTCTAAAACAATTAGAAAGAGAAGCTGGCCATCAGATAAAGACACCCAGTGGACACGCATCTACATTTCACTTTCACTTTATGGTGATGAGACCCTACATGTCTCTTTTGTTTTTCGTCTGACTCTCATTCTCCAGTTTCCTGTAAGTCAAATCTTCCTGCTCTCATTATCACATTTCCCTCCCTCACCCTGTCCTTTAACACAATATATTTACACAGCCCTCCCATCTGTGAACAATCTAATTTTCAGTCTAAAACAAGCGGCCGCTGTGGGATTCAATCTACCCTACATTGTGTCACGAGCAGGATGAATCTATATCTGATGATGTAAAACAATACAGAACATCAGTTGTTTCTCCAGTGGAGGAAACCTTGGTGCCTGATTATGGTGATAGCGTTTTTCATCAGGTTCGTTACTGAGGGGTCATGTGACTTCGTATTGGGTAACATAGACACAATAGCACTGATAACTGTAGTATCATATTAAAGGGGGTTAGGGTTAGGTTAGGGTTAATTGTAAAAAGCTTCTGTATCTGGCAGCAGTTTGGAGATGAATTACACTCACTGTGTTTTTTGGCTTCTTGGAGCTGGGGGGGGGGGGGGGAAGGATTGCATCAGCTACTTGCAAACAGTGAAACACAGTTGTGTGCCAGAGCAGTAATTACATCCTGTTAGCGTTTGTGTGTATGTTAGCATGTGTGTACGTGCATTAACCACTCTAATTAGCATGCTCAGGAGAACTTAACTATTGAGCGTGAAGTCATTTAGCAGCTTTTGTCTTTCATCTATAAACTCTACTTTTTAAAATATGTGTGTCCAGACTACTCCGAATCATCTACCTCCTTATCTGTTGCTAAGAGCCTCTCTGGGCTTTGTTAACCCCTGTGTTGTATTCAAATGAGGGTCCTAAAGGTTTGGGGTTAATAAATAACATGGCCAAGGTGTCGGGGAGGTACGATTTTGTGTGCTAGCATGGGTCAGCCTAATTAACACATGGCCATTGTCAATAAGTCATGTGTGAAAGACTAACAACCACTGAAGTACATAAAACATGTTCAAACACACACTTTAGCATGTAGCCTTTGTTTGGTCGATTTCTCCCTATCACACACACCTTGAAAGACCCACAGTCGGCTGCACTCACACTATCAGAAGGAAAGTGTGAGAAAAGTTTGTGAGTGACACGGTTCAGCTGGGAATGTGAGCTCTCCCTTTGAGCCGGGGGCTAAAAATAGCTTTCTGTGCCAGCCCAGCTCTGTAGGCCATGTGTTGAAGCAGCAACGTGAAGCTAAACGCAGCTCTGAGTTTTAGCAGGTCACACTCTGTTAAGTAGACCGTATTCCGCCCGGTTTGATAAACACACAGATCAGGATGGGCACCAATATCACACATATTTAGATAAGAAGTGAAAAATGCACATATAGCAGAAGATACACATGTAAGAATATTTAAAGTTGTTAAATCTGTTCACAAACTCAAATATAATCCATAGCAATTACGTATAATTAGCAATAATTATTCCTTTAGTGCGTATAATCTCTTTGATAGGGAGGCTGTGGCGCAGTGGACTAGTGCGTTGGTGTTGGGATCAGGGGAGCACAGGTTCAAACCCCACTGCAGTCAGCATGTCGTTGTGTCCCTGGGCGAGACACTTCACCCCAAATTGCTCCTGTGGGGGATTACCCACAGTATTGAGTATGTCAGTCGCTTTGGATAAAAGCGTCTAACAAGTCACATGTAATGATAGCCATTTAATTAATGTGGTTAGAACAAGGGAAACCAGTCTTCTGCCATCACCTGCACCCTTTAACTGTCACCTTTACTCCCTTCAGCTCATAATTATCACTCAATTGCTGCCACTTCTTCTATTTTATTCACTGTTTTAACTTACTGAAAAATGAAATTAGTAAAACATGAATTGTGTTTTGGAATATGTAGATTCATGGATTTCTGACCTGCAGAGAGCTGAGATTAAGTAATTTTTGCATATCATACTATCATTAAACATGAAAAGAACTACTGCGGTAGAATCACAGACTTGCATGAGAGGCGATACAACGATGTGAACGTATAGAAAACTGCTCGGGTTAGCAAGCAGATGGCCCTAGTGACGCACACCAGAGCAAGCTTGAAATGTGTTTGTGTGTGTGTGTGTGTGTGTGTGTGTGTGTGTGTGTGTGTGTGTGTGTGTGTGTGTGTGTGTGTGTGTGTGTGTTAGATGGGGTATTGTGTTTGTGTCTGTTTGATGATGTAGAGGTGTGTGTGTACTGTATGAGTGTGTGTGCAAAGCAGGAGACACAGGAGGTGAGAAGACAGACTGACAGACAGATGGACAGACAAGGTCAGCGTCCAACCCCACTGCAGGGTCACTCAACCGAGACATCCAATCTGAAATGCACTTGGCATGTGAGATTAAACAAAATGTGTAAACAGAAAAATCTTATCCTTTTTTTACAGTATAATATTCACAATATATTTCAGATTGTCCATACAGATTACTTGAAATATGATAGTTGGCAGTTAAATTTAACTTATTCCCAATATCAAAATGACAAGAAATCTATAATAAATCTATAAAACAGCCTCTTTGAAATCACAGCAGATGGACACGAGGAAAATAATATGCTCACAAAGGCGATTGGCTGGAAAAGCAAAGAAGGAACTTTTGAACAAAGCAGCATGGGACTTCACTGAGTGTCACTAAAATGTGTATTTCTACTGCTTTGAAGTCTGAATCAAAACAGAGTAAGGTTGGGTGTTCCTTCATTGAATATCATCAAAGACAGGCTTCTTCTTCATGGCCACTGTTCAGCACATTTGGGGCGAAGAGCCCACAGCTTGTTAAAATAAATACACCCAATGAATTTATTTGTGTTGCAGGACTTGGACATGGATGATTGATGGACTGTTTTTATTTTAATTAATGTCTACGTCTATCCCCAGCAAGACTTTCAGACAGGTTTGCCAGAGCTGTGTAAGCGTGTGTGTTTGGCTCCTCTATAATCACAGCAGTGGCTTGAAGAATAGTCCCTCTTGTAACCATGATTGCAGCCGTCATGGCGACAGAACCTGAAGCCTCTGTGCTGCCGAACCGTGCATTTAAGTAATTAATCAGCACGTGATGATCTCTGTGTTTACAGAGCACGGAGGGGAAGGGATAGCACGTGTGTGTGTGTGTGTGTGTCTGCGTGTGTGTGTAAGCAGTTGTCAGCAGTGTGCGGAGTGTGTTCACAACAAAGGCTGCTCTTTTGTTGGCCCTGCCCTGACTAAATGCACAGCTGCCTCCAACTGCGAGCGCAGGGTTTACAACCAGCCGATCCCTGCACTCCCTAAAAGACACACACACATACACAGTAATGACAAATGCACACACACAGATACACACAGGGAGTGACGGTCGTTATTCTGTAGATGTAATCAAATATACGAGGCACTGTCCGTGCAGTGAACACATCTTTTAAATTACTGGTTTTACTGTTCTGTTTTCTCTCCTTACAAGAACACACTGTAAATAGTCAGAAACGTCCAAGGTTGTCATCACATGTTGGGCCGCCCTATAGTTCCTCGCATGTGGTTGACTTTTTAATTTCTCTTTCAAACTTCCGATTTAACATCCTACTTCATTGTTATTCAGAGGATTGGACACATGCGCTAAGATTTTTCTAAATATAAAGATTGTCTGCATTTTTTTCCACCTTTGTAGAGAGCCAAGCTAGCTGTTGGCAGGTCTTTATGCTAAGCTAAGCGAACTAGCTTCCGAGTGAAGACTTGTTTTTGTAAATTGGCAGATAATATGCTTTACTATCAAACAATATACAAGTCCTTTTTTAAGTCTCCATCAATGCATGAAGAGCTGCTCTCCCGACACAATTTCACGGAGCTCCCGGAATGTTGCAACATGGCAGAGAGCCCTTAATGAATAAAGCAAGAGAGTTGTGAAGAGGCCAACATTTCACAATCCAAGAAAGATTCGGTTAAAGTGTTCAGGAATTGGCCGACCGGACCGGGGAGAAAACGCCAGGGAATTTTGGATTTACCTTTGACAGGTGGCGAGAAATATGACTAGATATATTCCAAATGAAATCAAACATGACATTTTATTTGGAAGTGCTCTTTGGTTTTTGGCTACGTCTGTAAATGATTTTGGTTCACATTATTCATCTGGAAGACTATGACCCATTTTAGGTTTTTTTTTGTATTTTAAAGATACCTAAAATGTTTACATTTAATAGCCACCACCATCATCAACGATCCTTCAGTGGAAGACAGAGCCACCTTCATTCGAAAGCAATGAATGTTTGGTTACTCTGAATTCATAACATCACTAAAGATATTGCATCAGAAAAAAACGTTTTCCGATAATCACTAACTTCTGATATTTTTTATATTTATGCGTACACAACCAGGAAGTAATGAAAACATCTTTAGTTCATTTAACTGTGATTCTTTTTATTGAACAAACATTTATTATTTTTGCTCATGGACCTGTGTTTATGGTACCATTTCAGTCACAGTCGTCATGCTGCCATTAACCAACCATAACAGTAACAACACAGAGCTCTTGATTCGATGGCATGACAAAAAAAACAGTGGAAGGAAAAATGGTTTCCATGAAATGCTGCTGCTGCTCGTTAAAAACAATGGCAAACATTTGCTGGTCTTTTCCCCTGAAACAAGTGGAAACGGCCTTTCTGTGTCATCTTTCCGTACAATTAAGGTCTTAGAACGTGTATTGCAAAGGTCCTGGCAGAGTCTGGAGCGAGGAGGAGGGGGGGGGCGCATGGAAACCCCTCAGTGGAGATGAGAGCAACATATTATCTCTTTAAATAAATATGAAATAGATCAGCACGCTATTCAATCAGGATTTAGCTATGATTCAGTTTGATGCGTTCTTGTCTGCTCTTCCTTGATTTGTCAGCCAAGCATTAAGTTGTTGACTGGAAAATAAATGCTGGTTACCGAATGTTCGGTGGTGCACAAGTGAGGACTTGACAGTGTTGAGAAGACAGTTTGACTCCCCCTATTAAAGTACAGGGGGGAATGCATCTATATCTATCAAAGCATCTGAGTTTTAAAAAAGTGAGTTTTCAGTGAAGGAGGATACATAAAAGAAGAAGAACAGAAACACATAGAAAAGGTAACAAGGAGACAAGTGTGTAAAAGCCATACACGGATCCTACAACCCTTACACATATTACCTCAAACTAAAAGATTAACAAATGAAGGCATCTGCATTATACAATTTAAAGGAAAGATTTGAAGTTTTGGCTGATAAAAAAAAATTGCTTTTTCAAACCGGCATTTTCACAATTTTAATAAAATAATCGAATGGAACCGGAAATTTACCGAGACGGTCTGCTTAAGTGGAATAATAAGTCTACTATATAAAGTGTTTTAGCACCACCACCTATTCAATTGCAGGAAGAGCTTTACTTTGATTCAGACCCCAGAGATCCATCAGCTCCATGCTCTCTGCTGATAAGACCTAAAGCATGAACTAGTATCCATTGTAATGAGCTCTACCAATCCCCCCAGGCGGCCATTTGGGCTCCAGTGGTTTCCTTCCTGAAGTCTCGTGGTCATCTACTGAGGGGGAGCCGCTATTCAGAGTCACCCATCTAGTCTTGTGAATCACTTAACGTCAGATCAAATGGGAAATCCAGCGATGATTCACTGAAATGAAAGACTTTGAAAAGCTGACTTTTGAAAGAGCCTCTCCCACTCAGTCACTTACCGACTCCAAAAGTGAAATTAAAATAAAACAGATCACAAAGCTAAATGACTACACCAGAATAAAGCTTCTCTCTTAGCCATCCTGGAAGATTTCAATGTCAATTCCATCAACTGACCATCTATTTTCCGATGTGTGTGTGATCGCTCAGTCACTTTACGTTCTCTCTCTACCTGAGGCTCCGTGCAGACGTGAGCATGTCGTCGCAGAGCGAGTGGAAACTGAGCTTTGATATTCCCTCTTGCAGGCAAACCAAGTCTTGCCTCTTTTTGTTCCCTCTGCACAAATGTTTCCATTGTGACATGTTGTCTTCATTTGCTGGACTCCAGAATCAGTCAGAGTCTCAGTTATTTTCTTAAGCCGCTCTGCCAGAGTAATGTTTTCTAAGCCTGGGTCAGGGAACTTTTTTCACTGTGTCATAGAGGGTTATGATAATTGCCCATTTTCCATTTCGACAGTAGACATGTTTATCGCAGTGAACGGCCATCTGCCTATTTCACTTCTGTTTTGCATTATGGAAATCGTTTTAATATCCCTCCTTTGACGTGCACTTTAGAAACGGAGACGTAAGATTCCCTAATCACGGCGGTCTGCTCGACGTTTAACTTTATTGAAAGGAAATCAATGTAAACAATGTGTCAAGTAGATGTAGATATGACTACATCTGTTTCACTGAAAAAACTGAAACGTTGACTTTAATTAAATGTATTATGTCAACAGATTTCACATAACTATGAGGTTAGTTGAAAGCAATAATATTAAGTAAATAAAGAAAAAAATAATTAGGTGCAACTTATTATTATTGCTTTCAACTAACCTAATACAGTTATGTGATATTTGTTGACTCAATACATTTCATTAAAGTACATGTTTCAGTTTTTTCAGTGTTCTGTAGCAACAATCTATTTTTAAAAGCTGCAAAAAACTGTTAAAGTCTGACATAGCGGCCACAATTTGTTTTTTAATTGTCTTTGTGGTGTAGATATTTGTTTATATTATTTAAACCCACTTGCTTCTTCCTCACTTTAACTGATGCCGACTGCCAATGAACAATAAAGTTGAATTCAACAAATGACTATAACTAGCCCTGTTTGCATCGATTTAAGACACTTGATAAAACATTACAATACAAACATTGAAATGACGGTACAAGTAGCAGCGCCGATAAGAGAGGCCCTTTTGAAATCATGGTGTTTAGGAGTGGCCTTTAATAAGAAAACACATCCTTTAACCTCCACCAAATGCACTCATACACACATCAGCAATAAAAGCCATGAGCACATCTCCTGATGTAAGCCCACCTGAGAGTCGTAGTAGTAGTATTGGGCTGACTGATCATGTATATTCTGATCAGGGACCCCCCCTCCCAGTCATCTGCAGAGGATCTCCCTCCGGCTGACAGTCAGCGCTGAATCACCGCGTTCTGCTGCTCTGTCATGACGAATACCAGTAAATCTGAGAAACACTATCAGCATATGAAACTCTTCGTAGGCCCGACTCCACTCACACCGCTCTTTCACTTCTCGATCATCGATGTGTGGAGCTCCAGCTTCAATTCAATGGTATCTGACGCATAGGTCATTGCTCACTGAGGTGGGACAACGTATATTTATTTCTCATCTGTTTGAACTATTGAACTTTATATATCTGTCTGGAGAGACTTAGGTACTCTTCCCATTGTAGTTTTTAACAGGGACAGAGTTAACCTCTTTCAGCACATCTTTTTAAAAGATAAATACTGATCAAATGAGACGGATTAATGTCACGTTGCACTTTGGTGTATGCCCTCAGTGTCTCCTGTGTTATTTATAAGTAGACGGGTTAATGTTGGCCTGTGCAACAATCTAAACAGAACAGTGGAAAGTCATGTGTTTTTGCAGACGCCCACTTAATGTCGGTCTCTCACACTTCGCTCTGTGTTTCTCATATGTTTTGTGGTGCTGGAGCAGATTGATGAATCCACAAAGTTAAAGAGTTAACCACAAAACATGTCAGATGTGAGCGCAGACCCTCAAATCACTGTTAAGACCCAGTCATAGAATCAATACAGACCATGATCCGTTTTTTGTGCAAATGCATTTTATACAAGCAGTGGTGGAAAGTACATTCACTAAAGTGCGTCACTTACTTCAAGTACGTACTAACTTGTACAATTTGTAGTATTTTTTACTTCACCTGAGTATTTCACTTTTATGCTACTTGTTTCTCTTCATCTCAGAGTGAAACTTTTGACTGCTCTACATTGATTTGAGAATTATTTTACAAACAAAACTTACTATACATGTACAAATATCAAACTTTTGTACATGTTAAACTATACAACAGTACATAGAGAAGTTAGAATGTGCTCCAGCTATAACAATAAGATGCTGTTTTGTGTTAAAGCATCAGTAATAGTATTCCAATAATACCATATTAGGATATAACTCTGACAGGGGCCATTCTGCCCAACATGTACTTTCCCTTTAATAAGTACATTTGGCTGTGAATGCTGTACTTTTACTTAAGGGAAATCTTGTAATTCCACAGAGCAGTATCTCTACTTTTACTTAAGTATAGAGTACTTTTCATCACTATATATAAGTGGAAAAAAATGATATAGGAGTGAAATCTGAAACATGTTTTAGCTACATTTCACTACATTGATGTGAAGCTTAGACAAAAGAAGCTAAGTTGCTTCACTAGTCTTTTTATTTTTTGGATACAGCTTCTCTCTGATGGTCTTTATGAAGCTTTTATTTCAACACAGTTGCACCGTTTGTATTTTGTAAGGTCGCAGCCTTTAAAGGAGATCAGTTCTCCTCCATCACGGTTTTATCACAGCGATCCGTAATTGAGTGAAAGAATCGATGAAGCGGCCCACTTGTAGTATATTGTCCCTCAGTGTTTTACACACAGAGGTAGATGTTTGCTTTGATATGTCAGTGTAGCCTCTTAAGTGCGTGGTGTTGCTGTGTGTGTGATGGTGTGTGTGAACAGGGTTGACATGGGAAAGGAAGAGCCTCCCACGCTAACAGGATGATGACAGTGATGGTGGCCAGACAACAAGCAGGCAGCCGAAAACACAAATTAAAACAACACAATGTAAACCCCAACTCTCTGACACAGACTGGAGAAGAATGTTAATATGTTTAATGTAAATATATGTAGTTGATACACAAGAAAAAAGCACTTTGTAGCTGGAGGAAATGATGATGAAGTGTTGTAACACCTGAAATGTGAAGATTATCATATTTAATGAAACATTTGAGTTTGATTTGACATGTCCCTGTGTGTGTCATCACATTTAAATACAGTTTCTTTTCTCTAATGAAGCACTTGGTCGGGTTCATTTTCTCATCATCGACTGAGTCACCCCTGCCCCCTTCTTTTTAAAGTGATTTACGGTAAAACACGCGTGTATTATGGCAAGGGGAATGTGTGAGTTTACAGTAGAGCTTCACAGGTGGACGTAAGTAGGTGGAGTTGTCGTGTACAGACAGGTAAACTCTCCCGGTGTCACACTGGGCCAGAAGTCCCCGCTGGACCCTCCCAAACCAGTTCACCCAGCCTGCCTCCGCGGGAGAAAGGCAGAAAGGTTTGAACCAGTCTTCCCTCTGCCTGCGTCCTCCTCACCAAGTGTTCGGAGTTGATTTACTTCACGGCTGCTCTTTTAACTGGCGCCCCGCTGGGTCTCTGGTGGTCTCGGTGTGAATACTGAATGGAGGCAGCAGATGTAAAAGAACCACACGTGCTGGTTGGCTGAAAAACAGGCGGCAGCGCGTGTGATTGGACAAAGAGAGTAATGTGTTATTTATTTAAAATCAGGCTGTAGCTGAGTCGATGGAGTAATTAACCTCGCTGTGCCTCAACGTGTTTTTAACAATGGATCGGTTTCCCACGGCCCTTTCGACATGCTTACAAACCATGAACAGGCCTGAGGAAATGTACCGGAGCTCCATTAAAGCTCTGCTGAAGTACGGTCCATGTGCTGCTTACTGCTAGCATGTCTTTGAGTGAATGGAATAGTTTCTCTCATCTGTTATGTGAGCGGTGGTTCTAGCGAACGTCAGAGCTGTGACTTGGTGACCTTCGGGTCTGCCAGTTATTTGAGTTTTTCCACTTTGAGCTTTCAGCTGGTTAAGTTTGAGCTTTCAGTCTTGGGAGGAACTGAGCGTGGGACAACACCGCCCTCTGCTGGACAGAGACATAAAGCTCTATGTTGTGTAAGTGATGGAAGTTAAAGTTATGAAGCTTGAGGGATTTCTTTGTGTTTTTCTGTAAAAAAGCCGAAGCTTGAAGGCAAATTCAACATGCACAGTTTCCAAAAGTAATACCAGCGTTTCATGAAACTCCTCATTGATAGTTATAGTTTCAGTGTTTATCAATTCAATTTCGATTGGAGATGGGTTTTCATCTGCATATGACTTGTATTACCTTATTTCATAGCATCAAGTGGACATGTATGTATTGGTCGCACTATTTCTCAGTTACTCTTTTTTTATTTTCCCACCAATGTTTATCAAAGCAGCAAAAAAAGTAGCTCTTTTCCTTATATTTCTTTTTATATATTTGATTTTAAAAAGTGGTTTTAAAATACAACAAAACAAACAACCAATATGCAGACGTAAAATAAAAGTAAAAAAAAACACTGGCAGCAACACAACTAAGGAAAGTTACTCATCATTTATCACATACATGTTATTGACATATGACACAGTTAACCTGTTAGACAATAAACAATTCACTTAGACTTTTCAATCAGACTTGAGACAGGTTCGTATTTCCTCTCTGTTTCACATTGATATTTCCTAATTCTGTTTGCCATGTATGAAACCTAGCAGTGAGGTTAGAGAGATGTCCTGAGCTTCGTTCCTATTCTTCACAACGACACAAGCTTCAAAGCAATTCCATGAACCAGTGCACTTCACAGGAGTGAATCAAGCTTCGGGGCTTCAGCATTAAACGCCCTTTACAAAGTATCTGTCTTAAAATCTAGACGAAACATCATTGAATGAGCTGCAACATAAGAACTTATGTTTGTATCTTCTCTTTGTTTTCTCTTCACAGTGAATGAAATCATCGGCAGAGACATGTCCCAGTCCCCCAGCACCCACGGTCCTCCGTCAGCACACAACCAGTCATAGCCCCGCCCCCTCCAGGACCTGATGCAGCCTTCTGGCTCAGGAAACCCCCCCCCCCACTGCTGCGACACGGTCCAGGTCCAGGTGCTGTGTGCGATGGCAGGAAGACATAAGAAAGACTGTGTTCAGAAACAGAGTGTGGTGATTCTGTTGGAGCCTCATGGACCTGTCAGACACTCTCATACGTCTCCTCTGATTTCATTTCAAATCTACTTCTCTTATTTAGAGATGTAGAAACAGAACTCTCAACTCCACTCAGAAGACAGAGAAGGTGAACATGTGGAGTCACAGCGATGACCTGTGTCTTCCCCAACCATCAGATCTCTACGACTGGAGCTCGCCCTTTAAATAACTGTCTGTAGTGGAGACAACACCAAGGTGTGTGTGTGTGTGTGTCCCTCTCACCAGCATCGCCCTTCTTGGACGAAGAAGACATATTAGATTAACAGAAACTCAGGAGTGCAACGTGGTCTCACAGAAAGCCAGAGCTGGGATACAAATCGTTTCTAGAGGTTGTTTTAGTTCAGTGAGAAAGGCAAAAACAATTATAAATAACAATAAAAATCAGGATTAAAAACAGTTGAGTGTGGCAAAACTAATCACAGTTGGAGAAAACTGTTTAAAAAAACACAAATTTGGAGTAATTGATTCAAATCAAACCATCATTTTTTTAAACATCTGCCTGCATTTGTAGTTTGGCACCAGTTTTTGGCTCAGCGATGCAACGCTGATAAACCCATTCAGGTCTGGAGTGCAGGGCCCGGAGGATCTGATCTGGGATCTGCAACCTGCAACATTCCACTACTGTAGCCCCCCTGCAGCCGTGTAGATATCTGTACATGAACCCCCTCTTCTTCATCATTTACTCCCTCCCTCTCCTCTACCGTCTTCTTCAAGTTGAACAAATGCCTTATTAACACTTAGCAGCTTCGAATGGTACTAAAGTAACGACTTTTCATGTGTTGCACAGCTGGCTTTGAGTGTGACTGTAATATTGTGTACAAAAAAAACATGGTTTCATGAATCCTGATGAGGGATGAGTTCTCTGATTGTCATTCAAATATATTTGAAGGGGCCCGATATTTCCACGTTACAGAGAAGTGTTTTTAATAATGACATCTCTCTTCATGCAATAGCTCCCCACATCTCCCAGGGGCCCTTGTGTGCCTTCAAATTCCTAAACGCCACCGTACTCTTGATGGGAAATGATCTGATTTGAATAGTATTTTATACATAACGATGTTTATATATTGCATTCATGTATTGTTCCCCATCCTTAATGAACAATTAAAAAAACAATCCCAAAGTCTAGAGAACAACATCTGGATGCACTTCCTGTTCCCAACGGTCGATGTCAGCTCTTCACAATCAAACTCATTACTTGTCTCCAGAATGATGTTTTCATATGTCCTATTCTCACAGATATGCAGTGCCTGTACGGCAGCAATAACGGGGTCCTGAGAGGGTCTTCAGGCGTGGAGGAGAACTGATTATTTTTCTTGCCTTAAGCTTGACAATGATGCTCCTGCATGTGAGAGCGGAGGAGTGTTGCTTATGACGTTTTCAAGTCAGTTTCCAGGTGAAAATGATTTTGCTATGCATTAAAATTCTGCCTAATGCCTTTTAAAATGAGGAGAAAAAATACAAAAAAATACAAAAACAAACCTTGTTGCCTATAGAAGTAGACTTGTTGTAGACGCTTGATTTATTCTGTTAGCATCCTGGAGCCAATCTGCCTTGTTAAGGACGCAGTGCGAGCATCTTAATGGGTTCAGGTGTGTTTCTACCAAATATGCTGTACAGAAGAGCTTTAAGAAGCTCACGTGTATTTAGGCTATGCAAACGACTAACAGCAGCAAATGTAAGATATGACATGAAACATGAGATTAAGAGAAAAGGGAAAGCATTCAGAGGGAGAATCATGTCACGATGTAAACTATTAGGATGCCTTAACTCCTGTATTCTGTTTGAGTTTTCTTTTTCTCCACGACTAAGACAGAAGTCGGTAACTCGTTTTATTCCCTTTGTTTTGTGTTTTGGGGCACAGGGTGGACTTTGAGGGTTGGCTGGGAGGAGGGAGATGGCTTATTTGATGTTGTTGTTGCATATAAAGCTGGTTCTGCAGCTTGAGAGACCCGAGTCAAAAAAAAGGAATAGAAAACCAGCATGGACAGTAAACTCCGTCCTCTTGTCTCAACCAAAGAGCGAACAACTTGTTCCCGTCAGACAGAGACTGCACCACTCGATTTTTGATACTTTCAAATGGATGTCATTCCTAAAAGGTTGGGGACATGTGAGTGTTGAATATATATATGGTATATATGAATATATAGTATATATCTATATATACACATTTCATATATACACACATTTATATAAACACATGTATGTGTATATATATATATATATACACACACACATGTGCATATACTTATGTGTGTACTTATATATATGTTTTGTAAAATAAAAGGGAAATACAGGTTTAGCTGATGTTTACCGAGCCTTGTATTGTCATTTCTTGTATATTTTGTATGTTACATTTTTTGTAATTTTTAAGACTGCAGTGCTTTTTGAAATTCTTCAAAGGGAATACCTTGCATCATACTGTAGGCTCTAAAGTAGTGTATATCAATAAAACTGAAAATGCATCTGTCTTTGTGTCTCCTTTTGTCTGCGTGTATTACAAATGAAAGCAGCCGTTTTCTTCAGACTCTGCAAGCTTTTACTTTAAGGTTAAGCACAAACTACAGAGATGATAGAGCAAAGACAGCTGCAAACTATCTTTCATAAAGCTTAGCGTAACTGCAGCATGTGTCGAGGCAAGTTAGTATAACAAGGTGACTTATAAGCAATGCAGGGTTAAATGTATAAATTACATGTAATATGTGTAACATTTAAAACCCCAGATGTGGCACCCTCTAGTGTTATTAAAACAGTTGTAATTGCATAAAGCAGAGCAATCAAAAATAAATATATAGGAGTTGTTGCATCTTTATAAACATGACACGAAGACGTTGATCCTGTCCTCGCCCGGTGACTTCAGGTCGGGCGGGAGGCTTTTCCACATCACATTTAAAAAGATCATATATATTTGTTTGGCAATATTACTTATTGGTTTTATTAGGACCTTATGATTGCATCTCTTAAAATGAGACCACAAGAAACATGAATAGATTTGAACATTATTTATTGTATTGACTTATACACAGATATAAACTCAAGTGTCAAACTTGCAAGAAAAGAAATACATTTCTCCTCTGCCACCAGAGGTTGACCTAGCCTCGTTTTGGCCAGTATTGCACTCTGGGTAATGTAGGCATGGTAAAAAGTGGGAGGGGATAAACTCAGACAGCTGTCGGCAGCCCTGTCACAGAACAACTCCTGCAGCTTTTACACAGTACTCGTCAGAAGCAGGAATTAAAGCAGCTTCAGACTGATCGTTGTAAACCAAAACAGAAGAGATCTAGTAGCTGAGGTCGATCATTATAAAAGGCTTCGAGATACGCCTCTGGTCATATATCAAAATGTAAGGAAGTGAAGTTAATAAAAATGGAATTAATTTGTCGTTCCACTCAGTTAAAGACGCTCTGTCACTTAACTCTTACATTAGAGAAAATAAATCAGTAGTGCTTGTAAAAGTCTCAATGGGTTGACAAACTCATAATGCTTTTTAACAGAAAAGTAGTCGTTTTAACCAATCGTCACTGCAGCCAAGGTTAGTTATAAATTATCCATTGAGTAGTACAGTTTGATATTCACTGTTGCTTCAGTAGTCTTCATGGCTTCTCTCTTTTTATTCGTATTATCATTTTAATGGCACCACTACACTGCTGGAGGTCATCAACTCAATAAACAGTGTGCATGCACACATCTGTATTAGCATCGAGCTAACACGCAGAATCATAAACTCTGAAAATCCTTGTAGTGGTTAATAGGGAAAAAATAAGAAATATACAGAAAATATGGTGTGCAGAAGTGGTTTGTAAAGCCTCAAGCATTTCAGGATGAACATCTGTACAGTCATATGGGGAGGGGCCTATAAAGAGCATTTAAATATACATGCATATTTGTCCAGGCTCCTCACCTTCTAGTCTCCACAACCAGCTATTACAGTAGGCTCAATACTAATGTGTGTAACATCCACAGAGTCATAAGCCCGACATGAGGCATCACCAGTGGATACTCAAACTCCAGCCGCTGCTTCAGGAGTGTCAGGGCAGGCGGTGTCAGGGCAGGCGGTGTCAGTACGACAGATCGGGGAAAAGGGAGGGCTTTTTTTTTTTAATATTGTTTTTTAGTGGCACTGGGATCAAATTAAAAAGTTGCTGCTACATGTAAAGCAATTGGCAGATGAGTGCTCTTCAATGGGGGGTTCAATTACAGGAGGAGAGAGATGGAGAGCAGGTCAGTGGATCAGGACCATGCGGACCGGCTGGCCGTAGAAGGAGCTGTTGGCGCGCTCGCTGACGGCCCGCCTGGCCATCTCCTCGCTGTGGAAGGTGATCAACGCGTCGCCGCTGCACTGCCCGCTGTAGTTGTACAAGATGAGCACGGCGTCTGGCTGGAGCTGCAGTTAAAAAGAGGAGACACATTAAGTATTTTGATGCAGCGCCACTGTGAAAACACCAGGGGGAGCCCACAAAGCCGAGGAGGAACATTGGAGAAGATCAGCTCATCAAACCGGTCCAGTTAGGTAGACAAAAAAAGGATTAATGGGCAGAGCTTAAAGAGCAGAAGCAGAGAACATGCTGTTCCCAGAGCAGCTGAAACCCAGCGGCAGGTGGGGGGTGCCACACAGGAACTACCCTTAGTTTGCATGCATCAACATCAAAATCAATTATAATGCAAAAGGAGATACATTCTTAAGACATGCAGATTCGAAACAACACACTGATGAAATGAGTTGGAGAGTAACATGTGAGAGCAGGAGAGAGGGAGGCGCTGCGTTCAGGACGTTCACTGGAAAGAGTCGAGGAAGAGTTTAGGCAATGTTTAGGAAACAATTTGCATGACGAGGTTCTGTGTAGGAGTGCTGAATCAAGACCGACTGACACTTATATTTATGTAAGCAGAGGCAGAAATAAAAGAAAGCATCTTAATGTTTGTCTTAATGTTCTGTTCACTAACAAAAAAAACTGTTCATTTACCAATTATTTATAGCACAATCGTTTGTGAAGGTCTAATTGTCGATTGTCTGGTGTGGCATCAATCCACCAGGTTGTAACTGCATTTTCTGTGTTGCTCAATGACAATAAATGATCCTCAAATTACTTTATTGCAACACCAAACTTCCTGCTTGGAACGGGTGTCATCTTTTACAAGCATGCAAGTTATATGCAGGAGGCGGTGCAGCCACAAGTCTAAGCTGTAAAATTATATATCAACTATCATATCTACATTCTTTAATCGTGACAATTTTTTAACCTGTAGTCACTTCCTTCAAGTACTTAACAATTACCCAAACAGTGGTTAAATGTTCCTAATATCTCATACATTGTGTGTGATATGTATTATTATTATTTAAGTGTCAGGACTCAGCACTCCCATCAGGCCCACAGGACAGACGTCAGGGAGGAGGCAGATTGGGAAGCGGCGGGTCGACATCCGGGTCAGGAGCTCAGAGCCTCGGTGGGTAGATCGGGCATTCCTTCCGATTAGGGCTGGAAATGTATCATAGGGCTGGCGTGTGTTTAATGGTGTGTGTGGTGATTTGTTATCATGGTAAGGATTTTTTGTGAGATATTTCATGTCGCATTAATTATCCATAGTTTCACACTCGCCTTATTTAGGAAGCTACAATAGGCGCTTTCACACCGGAGTACTTTTCCCAGTATAGTTCCGAAAATTTGCGTTCACACCAAAAAAATACGGAACTAAAATTGAGTTCATGAGAACCTTTCCACCCCCTTTTTAGTCCCTGCTAGAGAGCAGGTATTTTCATGGGAGAAAAAGATTCCCATTTCTGATTGGCTGGACGGATTGCAAACCACACCCCGTAAAACTCCCAAAAAGTTTTGTGAAGCCGCCATTTTATTTGCTTGCGTTAGCATTATTAGCATTAGCATTAGCCCAGCGCACCAACAGAGAGAGACTAACTTATGGCAACACAAAATAAAACGTGGGAGCGGTGGAGTGATGAGGAGAGGTCGGCGTTCTGGTGATTTACTCGGAAGGTGTGGAGTCTATTTTTATATAACAATACAAGAGGGATTCTTATTATTACATTATATGCTTATTGTGCTCATGAGATTGCTATAACTATAAAATAAATAGACAAGATCAGCAATCCCAAGGTTTGATGGATGAAAATTTTAGCCTGCAATAACAGAGTAGCAAGCTCAGGTGCAGACACTAGCAGAATACAAAGAGTTATTCATAAACAGGACATCGCTCTGGCTTTGAGTTGTATGGGCTCCCACACACAGCTAGGAAGCAGCACTATGAAGATTCCACTATATCTGCAGAAAGCTTCAGAAAAAACGAATTACTTATGATGGTGCCAGAGTAGGGAGGGACTTCCACAGGCCGGCCGAATGCTGATTGGAGGATCGTGTTGCCAAGAGACTTTTTTCTAAGTCTGCGCACCTACCAAAGAGAACCAAGTCTAAACCACGGTATCTCTTCAGCTAGTCTTGACCAATCATAAATGTACGGGCAACGCCCTGTGTAATAAAAATGTATGCACGCCCGAGGTTCGAGGCTCTTTTCCGGAAATAGTGGTTACAGATTACAGTTTTGCTGCCTGTAATTTCTATGACGTGACGGAGTCCTTGGCCAAGTGACATATATATATATATCTTTTGCTCTCATAATAAATAGTTAAACTTAGAAGTCGTCTGTCTGAAGCCAGTCCCCAACTCCGGGGACTTCGGGCGGCAGTATACGCCGTGAAGTTATTTGCGGCCTGCCAGTAAACCCAAAGCAGAATAAGAAGAAGTGACGTCAGCGGCTTCATTTGCCTAATCCTCCCTCAGGGACTTATTCCGGTGTGAACGCGATCTGCTCTTTAGTTCATCAGAACTAAAGAGTTCTGATGAACTAAGTTCTCATGAACTAAGTACGGCAAAGTACTTGGTGTGAAACCGCCTATTCTGCAAGGAATTTGCATTTAGCTTCAGGGAGCTAACTAGTGTGGTCACAGAAAGCATTGGTTCAATGATTTGCTAGTTAAAAGATATGCTATTATTTACGTAGAAAATTGCTATATGTTAACGTGTACCTGGCACATGCTACACATTTATTTACTGAAATACTTTGTATAACATGATGCTAGAGTATGACGTTTAAAATATATACTTCATATTCAACCAGCCTTATTTAACTGTTAACACAATTCACCATCAGTGCTCATTGTGTAGTGTGATGTTAGTCCAGTGCTGCATATTGTGCATGAGCCTCAACATATAGATGTTATTTAAGTGCAGGAAATGCCCTCTCTGCCCACTCTGGGTCTCTTCGGTCGGGGGCTCCTCTTACCTTGGGGTGAGTGCCTAAAGACAGAGCCATTCTTTGGGCTGAATCAGACTCCTGGCCTGATGGCTCATCTGAACCATGCCGCTGTACTCCTCAGGGGCGTACTACAGACGGCACAATAACGAACGCACAGTCAGGGGGGGGGAGTCCTTTGAGTAGTACACAGCTTTACATACACACAAGATGAAGAGGTATACACTCTCGAAAATACTTCTTTGAGGAAGACTTAAAAACACATCAAACCAGTAACACACACACCAAAAACGTGCTGTAAAGGCTATAATAGGAAACAAATAAAAACAGTTTGAAATAGTTAGGGATTGGGGGGTGAAGGAGACCAGTTCTGGTGTGGGAACTCTTCTCTCACCCAGGGGCCGTGTGAGAGACACTGCTGCAGCCAGAAAAACACACACTCACTCCTTCAGAGCTACAATTACAGAACTTCAGCCAAAAGTCAGGCCTGGGGTCAGATCTGCTCACAGATAGACTTCTCATGGACTCCCTCAGCATGTAGAGATCTCCAGAGTGCAAGTAAAAAAAAAAAAGGACACACACACACACACACACACACACACACACACACACACACACACACACACACACACACACACACACACACACACACACACACACACACACACACACACACACACACACACACACACACACACACACACACACACACACACACACACACACACACACACACACACACACACACACACACACACACACCTCCATCTTCACTCCCTGTCGTGCCAAACCGTCTGAGGCCGCACCCGTCAGGGTTCATACCTGCTTCAGAGGACTCCACCTAATTTCGTCTGGCAACGGAAAAATATGGGCAGCACAGAGAAGGGAGGGGGGACAAGTGCACACATGTCTTTTAATTGAATCCTACTGTGGTGTGACTTGGTAAAGGGTAAATCTTCCTAGCTGCACTCAGAGGTCCTTCACATGGGGTTAAAGTTTGTGGGGAGATTCTCTCTTGTTATCCTGGTCAGCATTTAGATGTATTTTCATTATCAAGGGGCTGCTGTTAATGGTTTAAACTAATTGCAATGGGCCTGCTTCAAATAAGGTGCAGTTTTAATCCAAAAGGTTTCATAATTTCACAAATAGAGCACAATATCTGTTTTTTTCTTGGAAACACATTTACACACTGGGCATCTTTGGGTTGTATTTACATCCCTGTACACTTTTATATCTGTGGTTATTTATCTGCAACATGTGCTGACCTGGTATCCCTGGAAGAAGCTGAGGATGTCCTTGACCCCGGTGTTGTAGGGCAGGCCCTGCATCCTCATCAGGGCTCCAGGCTGCGGCAGCACGGAGGAGCCGGAGCCTGCAGGGTGGGGCTGGGCTGCGACCGCTGCTGCCATCGATCCAGGTGGCGCTGCAAAGTAGCTCATTGTGGAGGGGGACACTGGGGGGCTGGAGAGAGAGAGAGAGAGAGAGAGAGAGAGAGAGAGAGAGAGAGAGAGAGAGAGAGAGAGAGAGAGAGAGAGAGAGAGAGAGAGAGAGAGAGAGAGAAGAGAGAGGAGAAGAGAGAGAGAGAGAGAGAGAGAGAGAGAGAGAGAGAGAGAGAGAGAGAGAGAGAGAGAGAGAGAGAGAGAGAGGTCAGTAAAGATGGGGAGGAGATAGAAAGAACAAAAAGGTACAAACCGATGAAGATGTAGCTGATGAGACACTAACCTGGGGTAGTACGCCGTGTAGTTCATGTTCATGTACATGTGTGGCTGGGGGGGGTAGTAGGCCAGAGCGTGAGCAGGGCTGTGTGTCATGCTCTGGGGGGGTCTGGGAGCAGCCAGCAGGGGGGACTGGTAGAGGGCCGCTTCAGAGAGCATGGAGGGGGGGGTGGGGAAGGCGTAGGCTGTGGGGGGGGACAGACCTGCAGAAACAGACAGAGGATCGGTCATTCACATGCTGTGTTCAGTACATGCACAGACCTGTCATATATGGAGAAGTAAGGGAACGGTTACAACATGCTGCATGAGGATTTCAACAGTCTGCGAAACCATGTGACTTATGTGAAATTATACTCTTATACTCTTGTTACTTACATGTGTCTGAGAGACGTAACATCAGACTGAAGGTAGAAAATGTACCAATTCTTACTAAAGAAGTCTGGAATATATCAAATTGTTAACCGAACATTGTTGGGGTTTAGACTGATGGTGTAATAAGACAAGACATGTGAACAAGAGATTTAATTATTGTTTTTTAAAATGACAATCTGTGTCTTGGCCAGAAGTAATGTCATCACCAAGAGAGGAGGATTTAGGGGAAGCAACAAAAGCAGTCATGAAATCAGACTGCTGAGCCATCATAAGTGTGTCATAAGTTCCATAAATGTTACCAAAACCACACATGTTTTTGTATGACTAAAATTCAGATTATGTACTGTAAGATCTAATGTACATTCAGACATCGATCATTTGGTCTGTCTGCATGCGTCACAAGAAGGCAGCTGAGGGCAGAGCAGCCACATTTATACAAATATTAAGAAATGTTTCCTTTGCAAAAGCCATCAGACCAGAATCATGCCAGGAAAAAAACAAACTGTATGCCCAGCCAGGTATTTTATTTAGCTTACTGTGTCCTTCAGGTTGTCATACCTATCATGTAAACAAACACAAATGCCAGTGTGGCTGTATTTACATACAAACAGCCATTATCAGTGTGAGGCTGTGGGCTGCTGTGGTGACCCTCAGTGCCAACACAGTGACACAAAACACTGCTGACTTTGTGAAGTGTTTCCGGTAGTGACGGAAAGAAGAAATCACTATAACTCTAATTCTAGTAGGTGGAAGGGGGAAAAGTCCTCTCTCAGGAAGTAACTGAATCAACCTAAAATGAAAATGCTCTTCAATGGCTGCCAATCCTATCTAATCTCCAGTCCCATAGACAGATATGAGCAATACAGAGCAAAGTACAGAGTTGCATTCAGTCCAGTCTGAACCGGCATTTGTGTTTCAAAGGAGAGCAGAGACAAAGCTGTATTGTATATATAGGCAGTGTATAGTAAGCTGTAAACATTACTAAAGACTATTTGGAAATAATAACAGATAAGTCCACAGGAACAATGCAGGCATGAAAGGTGTCAGCCTAATAGCTCGGGCAGCATTTCTGAATTAATCAGTGTCAGTATGTATTATAAGAAAAGAAAATCCTAACACCGCTATAAGGCTCAACTGGTGGAGGTCTCTTACAGGGAAGCTTGCAGGGCGGGGGGGAGAGGCCGCTGCGGTTCAGGGTTCCTCCCATCAGCACGATGCTCATCTCCTCCGTGGAGCACTGGAACACCTCCACGTACCGGTCCTTCATGGTCTTCTTGTGGCACTTCTGGGCCACCATGAACGACTTGTCAGGTGATTTCATCTGGATGAAAGCGTCACCAGAAGGCCGACCCTGTAGAAGAGGATAAAGGACGACACAGACAGAATGAATAAAAGACAAAAAAGGCACAAGAATAACTTTAACAACCCTCCCAAAAATTCAAAAATGACAAGAAAGTGGCTTTGGCTTAAATTAGGTGAAGTTTGGGGCTGGAGGATGAAGTTAAATTCTAGCAAAACATGTCACAGCTTGAGATCTTATCTGTGCTTAAATACTTGCTACAATACAAAAATGTATGAACATGACTAAGAAAACAAGACGAGCGACATTCAATATGGTTTTAAGACTGTGAACCTTCACAGTTACATTTTGTCTCTGACCCCCCAGCAGTCTGACCTGTTGGTTGAGCACCATGTGGACTCCGTGGGGTTTGATGTCCACGGTGTGCTCTCCCATGAACTCCAGGATATCTTCGATGCCGGCGGTGTAGGGCAGGCCTCGCAGGCGCACACAGTCCCGACTGCTGCTGGCTGCTGGGAGGTACGGCTGGGCCATGACCGGGACCGGCACGATGGGGGAGGGGGGCAGAGTGGAGATCAGAGGAGCGGACATGTAGCGGTTCAGGACCTACAGAGCAAAGAGGATGAGAATGATGAATCTGAAAAGTCATTACTGCTCGTTGCCTGCCTTAAATCTATTACGGTTAATAATCATTTAATGCTATTCCTCACAGTGGAACTCTGGTATAAAGCTTGCCTTGTTTTAGTTTTGTTTTATGTATGTATGTTTATGTATGTTTATGTATGTTTATGTAGGTTTATGTATGTTTATGTAGGTTTATGTATGTTTATGTATGTTTTGTGTGTGAGAGGACCCCAGGAAGAATAGCCAATGTTCATGCTAGTGCTAATGGGGATCCTAATAATTTTTTTTAAAAAAAGACAAAGACAAAAAGGCCTTAACTAGACTGACATAAAAATGAAAATAAGGTTAAATCAAGTATAGTCTACTTTCTATTAACATTTCCCAGCCAATATAACTGTACTGAGGGTCACAAAGTTCCCACAGTTTCTCAGGGTGATGACAAAACAACAATACACATACGTTGTGACATAATACAAAATAAAATGTCAGTTGCGCAAACGTGATGTCTCAACTGTTTAGTGATATACTTCCGGTACCCTGTTAGCTCACTGATCATGACATCAGTTCTTCAGAAACGTTCTGTTCTGGTCGGTCTATGGTCAAATTGGTATCACGCATAGGGAGGAACTTCATGACATGTATTTGTAATCCGTGTTGTAGTGTGTGAGCACATTTTCCTAGCAGTATTCTTAAAAGTCTGACAAAATGTACAAATCTTTCTACAACCCTTACATATAAAATCCTTTACCTGTTGCACCTCCGCTGCAGTACTCCGAAACAGCTCGATATAGCGCTTCCCCAGGATCTGCTTGTGCTTCTTCAGCGCATTCTGGGCGTACTCTTCACAAGAGAAGAGCACGAAGGCATCGCCGGTGGGCCGTCCATCGGGGTACTTGACAAAGAGCAGACCCTCTGCACCGTCTGTGACGGGGCTCTCAGGGCCAAGGAAGGACAGCACTTCCTGGGATGTGGCAGTGAAGGGCAAGCCCCTCATACGGATTATCACCTGGTTCTCTTTGGACAGGAACTGGGCCACCTCGTTAGACGTGCCTGGAGTCAGAGAACAGAAATGTTTAAACACCTGGCATCACACGACCATCCCAGTAACACTCTTTAGACAACACATGGTTAATGAACTGCGTTTGTATAGCAGTGTTTTAGTCTTAGTCAACTCAAAGCGCTTGACAAAACAAGCCAGCTTTCACCAATTCACTCACTGGGATCCGAGGCTACCTTACAAGGTGCTACTTGCTAATCACAAGCGATACATTTGAAGTACACTCATATGGAAATTGATTTGGGCTTTAGTATCTTGCTGCAAGGATATTTTTGACATGTACTGCAGGGGCCAGGGTTGTTACCACTAACCTTCTAATTAGTGGAGCCACATTTATTGTTATTCTCCCTCTTCATGCTACTACTAGCCAGGAGATGCCAAGCCCATATTTGTTATTTGATCTTTATGGTACAATATAACATTTTCCTACACAAAGATGTCGGTGCATGATCACTAGGTTTTGGATTATACATTTATTTACACGGTTATAGTGAACTGCTTTCATTTCTATTGATAAATGCACTTGTATCTTGTCTGCTGGACCTACAGTGTTTGCTTGGAGTCCAATGTGCTGATCTTAAATCATTTGAGTAAAGTCCACAGTGGGACCGGCAGCCACTGTAAGTTATCTGCTCTGTGACTGTTCCTTTGTGTGTTATCTCTGTCCTGTGTTACTGGAGGCTGCTGCTCTGCGGTCCAGAGACCCCGGGCCCTGCCTTTGTCTCTTCACACCCCCTTTGTGTCAGCACTGAGCCGGTCCTTTCCCCGGCCGTCAGCCGTCTCCCCCTCGGGGGAGTGTCGCTCGAGTCTGCATTGAACAGGTGAGCCGCTGTTAGCCGAGAGTGACATTTCTCTCCAACTGGCCTCTGCAGGACTTAGATGGGGATGAGGAGGTGAGGAAGGGATGGGGGGGGGGGGGGGGCAGAGGGGGGAAGCTCCTCACAAAGCGTCTTTCATTAGTACCAGGTAAGCTGCAGGAGAGTCACTGGGATGAGGCGAAGTCACAGGTAATAGGAGAGAGAGCCGGAGTGCAAATGAGATCCCGTTTTTAACGGTCACTAAAGAGCTGCCCTTTTTACAGATGTGTTTTTGTTTTTCCTCAAAGATGCGGGAAGCCTTGAAATAAAAGTCTACCTCACACAAACAGAAAGCCTTTCACTACGAGTGCTCATACAAACATGGAGAGGAGAAGAGAGGGAAAACAGATCTGAAATCTTACCTCCTGCAATCTTGAGGAATTCCTCTCCTGTGGCCTTGTACACCTGAGTCGACAAGAGGAAAACTAGATTTAGGCATTGAAGCACTTTATTTATTAATCATTTAGTTTAGAAGACATTTCAGAGATTCACACAAAAGAGCAAAACTTAAAAGTGATATTGTGTTTAGCAAAGAATTAAAAGAAAAGAGAGAGAATAACCTCAATGTAGCGGCTGCCCATGTGGTGCTTGTGACGTTCGAGAGCCAGGTCCCGGTGTTCCGAGTTTATGAAACGAACTAAGGCCTCACCGTTCCTCCTGCCTTGAGCGTTCAGACACAGGGCCACGCCACCCCTGAAACACACGTGCAAAGAGACAAACATGAGTACCAACACGGATCATCAAGAAAAACTCCAGGAAAGCTCTTTTAAGCTTTTAAAGCGATGTCTCATTCCGGCACAGGTCTTCCTACAAAGTCATAAATAAAATGAAATGAGAGCTATAAATATACGTAATATATGTGCCCAAGAACAGTGGCAGATCAAGGCGTTGCTAATTAAAGCCTAAAGCAGCTCTAATCCTAATATTTCCGTACTTTTGTTATCTTCAAGTTAATCTTTTTAATATTTTACAGCCATGCCTTGAGGTTTCATGGATTTTCTTACAACTATTTTGGTCTACTGTACAAAACTGATAAGTGTCTTTAAACACATGACATAAGCATTGTACATTCATCTTGGAAAGCTCCATTGGACATTAAAATAAGCATTTTATACAACCTTGAAAACACTGAAAATGCCAGAGCAGTGAAATCAAATCTGCACCCTAATACTTTGAAAGCTCTATAAATCACTTTAAATGTTTTCCTGTAGAAGTTTTAATAAAGATTATTTGATTAAGGTGGCTTAAGGAATTGTGTCTATCAAGTCCAACATACTTGGCAATGCTGAGGCCTTTAAAGAAGCGCGCGATGTCTTGGTCTGAAGACTGCCATGGAAGTCCCCGCGCTCTGATCACCGTCTCACTGTCCACCGGCTCTGTTTTGCTGCTGAAGAGGGTAAAAAAAACATTAATGATATATAAACAAAACTTACTAAAGAGGAATTATAAGAAAACAGTTTATTCAAAACCCTGCTGATTAGTTTAGCTTTAAGAAAAAGCACCACTCTTTTGTTAAGTTTGATCAAACTGTCTACAGATTGCAGACACAGAGACCACTCACAGTAAGTGCTTACCACTGTAACACATGATTAAATGTCAGGGGGTTGTCAAGGTGATAGGCTTTTCCCTGTCTGAGAGCAGCAGGATTTGGTGTTCTGCTACTAGATAGCCAGGTAAGCACTTGATGGCAAAGTTGGACAGCTTTAATGACACACTTGTGGTTTCCTTGTAGCTGTAATCAATGCTAAAGGCCTGAGGTCTGAAAATGGCAGGAGGAGGGGGGGGGGGGGCAGTCTGTACACAAACAGGTGTGTTAGGAACAGAGATTGAGTGAGAGACATGTACATAAATGAAAGTTTATACATACCATGTGCCAGAATCGAACTTGTACTTCACCGTTTCCACACAGGAGAACTTGTGGTCTAAAATAAATCAAAGACATATAATTGTATGATTGAGTGTGCCGTTTCATCCTGTAGGTCCAAAACAATGTTCTCTCCTTTCTGTGGTGAACAGGTTCACCCTGCCAACAGTGTGTGTTTCAAGCCCTCTGCATTCCTGTTACTGTCACACCCAAAGACATGCTTGGCTGTTATTAAGGGGGTAAAGCCAGAGGCGACTGCCACAGTCGAGATACAAGATGTCCGATTAAAGTTTGATTTATTTGCACTTCAACATATCTGGAGTCATATTACATCCATCTATACTGCAGTTAATCATCTAATGTTTGTTTAAGTATAGAAGGATCTCTGGCTAGCAATAATATAATCAAGATATTATGTGATTAACAAACTACCACACCTTAGAGTTAGAAGTGTTTTTCACTGTGACATTTGGGTTTGTTCAAAGATTCCATGCTATTCAAATGTGCAAGACAGGTTTTGTTAGAATACAAAGACTTTAATTTGGCAGTCACACTGTTGATTTCATATCCCCAAACATCAGGTAATTACACCGGTAACTGCTTGAGAACATTGCGCTTCTTTATGGTTTTTTTATAGCATATCTGCGCAAAAAAAAAAAGGGTAAGAATGAACTCACTGCAACTAAAAGATGGAGCTGCAACATACCTATAATCCTACAGCCTAACTTTTGCCCGAAATGAATGAACAGAACTTTCCCACTAAAGACAAAACCAGTGGATTAAATGTGGTGGTGACTTACTGTAGGGCTCAGCCAGGAGGTGGAGGGTCAGCTGCACCATGCTGCTCACCTCTGTCTCTCCCATCGACTGCTCCGACACAGCTGGGAGACCAACATCTACACTCACAGTTAAGGAAACTGTCCAGGATACTATCATTTGTGTGTACTACTTGCTGATGTGACTTGCTGTAGGGTTTTAGGCCTACTTTATCAGTTGACCAAAACTAAGAAGGAAAAAAAAGACAATTTTGTCTTATTCCTGAAATGTACAGTTAATGGCAGCATTTAGAACAATCTCTCAGTAATGTTAGTAAGGATACATTCCAACATGGAGGCAGGTGTGAGCTGCTGTGCAGGGGTGGCGTCGGGGCAGCATTTCTGAAAGTCTTTCTTCAAGTCCACAAATGAAAAGAAACATTCAGGAAGGACAAGATTCTGAAAAATAGACAAAACAAATGATTCAGTATGACAACATGGACACAGCAGGAAGCAAAGATGAAATGTAAATATATCTTCTTGTGGTAATAACAGGAAATAATAAAGAGGAAATAATAATTCCAATGAAATGCATTCATTCTTAATACTGCACAATGCCCACGTTCGTGAGGGTAACAAATCCTTACGTTGAAGCGCATTTAACTCAGTACTGGAAATTAACAGTGTGTTTGGTTTCCGCATGCTTATCACAGACACTATGATTTCACTGGAGCCATGCACAGAGAATGACAAAATTGATTTGTTTAGTGGGATAACTGCAGTTAGCAAAACTTTAATGGAAACATACAGATTTAAGACATTTCATTTGAACAAAGCAATTGCCATTGTTCCATGCAAAACGCTTATTGTACATTGGAGATACAACAAAAAAATGTTTCTAGTAGCATTTATTGTGTTGCAAATGCAAAATGATAAATGCTACTAGAAACATTTTCTTGTTGTATCTCCAAGTCTAAAATGTTACTTTATGGTTAAAACAGGCATGTGCAACAACAGTATGAACCATTACCTTTGTGGAAGCTTCTGGATGGAGCGCCTGTCGGATGACGAGCGGACTGTCGACACAAAGTGTGAACGAGCTTCTGCCGAGGGATTTCACTTCTGATGACACCGACTGCTGGAACTGCAAAAAGAAACAAAAAGGAAGGAGAAAAGAAAATGAAACACTATCACAATACTTCAGAATTTGTACCCATTAAAAGGAAAAAAAATCGAAACTATCTTTATTTAGAATTATTTAATTCACATTGCTTTACAAACATTTATAAGAAAATAGAAAAATCTGGTTTAAAATATGTGCAAACACCACCTAAAATGAGAATTACAGTGTGCTTTAATCTTAAAAAGGCATACAAGTGAAGGTGGCGTGTTTGACATTTTACTGCGTGTTTGTTTCTTATTACAAACTAGGCTAACAGGTTTCAGTGTTTGTCTAGCGAGGGAGGGAGCAGACAAAGGAGAGGAATGATCACACCACTAATCACAGTTTTCTCTCAGCACGACAAACAGTCACAGCCGGAGGAAAAACAACCCGTACTGGTACTACGGGTCCAACCTTTCTGCCTGCCTTTACAGTTTACGCTGACAGTTACAACACACAATCCTTCATACCAGCAGCTCCCACATACTGTATGTACATTGTTTATTTATAACTACCACATTAAATGAGCCCTATTTGTTTTGTTGTGTCAACCTGTTCTTGGCAACATTTCACTGTCAACAGAGGCCATAACACACAGGAAAATGACATCCGAGGTCACAGGACAGAGTTCTGAGGCCCAATCTAACCATGTGAGAATATCATCGTTTGATTACCGTCTCAGAAAAATAACACCATGTTAAACCATTTCTATGACATTTTTTTAGGTATCAGCTCATCGTCAAAATATCTGATAATCTTAGTTTGCTAAATATTTAATCAGTTGATCAACAGAGTGTGGAGAGCGGATGGTTACATTTTTACATGCGACTCCACTGTACATAGAGACAGGTAAAACAAGTGAAAGCTGTTGATTCTCAACGAGATCTTCAGTACTAGTAACACGTTCACATACTAGGAGTTGGTTGGTTCAATGTGGATAAAGACAAGCTTTGCGTGATACTGACAAACTGAAATCTTTCTGAAATCATGGACCTAAATGCCTCTGGTATTCCCTTGCGGCCTAATGTTCCAATGCAAACAGGGAGTAGCTTTTGCTCGTGTCTTTGGCCACTTTAGAAAATTGTTAAAACTTTTTTGAATTCTTTTTTCCCTAACCCCCTCAAAGTGCTAAATTAGACTGTCTCAGTGTGAGGGCGACTGCCTAGTTTCACATGGCCATTGACTTAGTTTCAGACAGTGGGAGAGTATTAGAGGTGCGTGTTTAGGCATGCTCCCTAACAGTCATGCAGGACTATTTGGCAACGCTTACCAGCTGCTGACAAGGGAACAAATGCCTTGGGTTAGATTTGGGGTTTTTGGGGGGTCTGGACAGAAAGCTGAACGAATCATTGATCAAAGAAAAAACACTTAGGGCCCATGAACACAATCAGACCTATAATCACTGGTCGCTAAACCATGAATTAAAAATATTTGCAAACTATAAATGAAATATGTTTGCAGTTGTGCAAAAATGACTTTAGGCACACAGTCATTACCATTCATTCACTAAGCCCCTGTTCTGGGTCAAGGTCATGTGAAAACACTAAAAAAATCAAACATCTTGCTGGTTGCAGCTTCCAAAAGTTCTTCTATGGCTCAGTTGAGAAGGAAAGCAGAAAAAAAAAGAGGTTTGTTTTACAATGATATTGAGTAGTTGGGTTTAACACGAGAGCTGCAAGTCACAGCTAACTTACTAAAGCCAAAAAGACAACTTGCAGATATTACATCACACGTTACAGAGTGGGTAAAACATTAAAAAGATAATGTATGTTTATGTATTTTTTTTAAATTGTCTAATAATTATTTAAAATAATTATTAAAAAGAATGTTTGCATGGTGACCCGGATCTCATACAGGGGTTTTTAATCGACATCACACCACAGATGCCCAGGATGAATCGGAGAAGGTCGTGCTATGTTGTCATTTTAATTCCACACCTGAATGACTTATAATGAAGGGCGGTTACAATAAACTGAATGCCAGAACAATAGGTTAACGATTCATTTTAGTAAAAGGACACGCCACATGCTTAGCTGTCTATGTAACCACAATATTATGCTAAACTAAAAGGTGGAACCCAGACACAAATTGTTCTATTTTAGGGGCTATAATTATCATACATGCTGTACAATAAAATAATTATCTGAAATGTCTTGGCAACAACAATCTACCTTCCCTTTTCTTCAATTGTTATGATACAGTACCGCTAAACTAAGCAGCACACCTTGGATTATAGCCTTTACCAAGATAGTAAAGTAATTAGAAAACAAGAAGTAAAAGACAACGTTTGTAGAATTTAAGTACCTACATTTGAATTCCCTCACTCATTTAATGTGCATATTCTCAATAACTCAGTCTCTGCTGTGTTTTTATTTCTCTCAAGGAGTAGCATGGGTCTAAACGCTCTAAAATAATAATAAAAAGTCAGGTACCATCTTTAATCCCACTTAATACCTGAAGCTTTTACTCTTCTAACGTTAAAACACAGAAATCCAAAACTATGTTACTCCAAAGTTGTGTAGATTAATCCACCAGCACTTTGCAGGCACAACCATACAGGACAATTTCATGTTGGCAGTGATAACAGGAGTAGTGTTTGCTCATAGCTGTGCATGCAGCTCCACCTTGGCAAATTACTAAAGCCGGATTACCGAGAGAAAAACAAACGTTTCAGATGACGTAGTGGCACACCCACTCCCTTTCTCCACTGTGTCAAAAAAACATTTGAACTGAGCAAACAAGCTGAACAGAAGAAAAATCCCACACTGACAACAGATTAGTAGAAACAACAGGACGTTAAGACAGGCTCATGAACATCATGATCTGTATAGTATTTAATAAAGTCCTTTACATTGAAGGGACAACAGATCATTATCCACATTTCCCTTCTGTACCCTGTTGCAACTTGCACAACATGCCAACAAACATGCAGATGTGGTACTTATAACAATTGGAGACATTTAATCCAAAAATAGAATTCTGTATAATAAAAGGAAGCAAAAAAGTGAAATGTTTTCAACATCAAGTTCTGTCTCCAACATGATTTCTGGACACACACACACAGACTAGGTTTCCACATTTCCTCTAAAAAGCAGCTTTCTCACTCTACCCTCTGAAAAGCATTTCCACAGATGAGGGGGAGGAAGTGGCCTTTGAACATGGTCGTATCACAGTTTGCTCTCCAGTGTAGCTGACGGCTTGTATGCAGAGGTGAGGTGAGGTGGTGGTGGCTGAAAGAAACTCTGATAAGAGCAGCAGGGAGTGCCGGAGCAGGCCCTGTGGTAACTGTTTCAGGCCCTAAAGTCAAACACACACTGCAAATCAGCATGTTTTATTAGAGTACAGTGCTGGCATTCAGAGGGACCATTCAAACTGGGAAACAATCACTACGGATAATCATGTAAATGACATATCTTTCATTGGCAGTGCGTATTCTTAAGCCAATTTCTTGCCAGGTTTGTACACTATGAGAAGGTGCACCACATCACCAAGCACAGCAGAATAACTAACATAAGCTAAGATAAAGAAAAGATAATCAATAGAAAAAAATAAAACATAAAGAGCAAAAGTGTTCCAGTGTGAGGAAAAATCACAAATACATGCCAACGATAAGGAACCAGCACCAGTCTCAAAATAAAGATTTAGCTGCTCTGTCATTTACAGTATACTGCATTGATTTTTGCATAACATTAATACATTTACAAAGTTAAAGGGGACCTATCATGCAAAATGCACTTTTGTATGTCTTTTATGCATGTGTCCCCGGTGTGTCAGGGAACTCACCAAGTGTCAGAAAACACAACCCTCTCTCTTTTCCTCCATACCCAAATCTCTAAAAACGGGGCTGCAACAGAGCTGATACAGACTTGAAATTTTTCTGACGTCAGAAACGAGGAGCTCCGCCTATATGGGCAACTCTCCACCTATCAGGAGGAGACAGCCACGGCCATTGCCGCTCGAAAGCGCTGGAGACGCTGTAGTACATATGCCAGGCCTGTAGGTGGCGCTGTAGTCTGCCACAAAAGCAGCGAAGAAGACTTCTCACAGAATCAGCCCTTGCAAAAACAGGGCTAAAAAAAGAGCAAATAGAGCGAAATGAGGCATGGCTAAAATGCATGATCTGTTTGGTATTTTGAAAAAAAAAAACTTCACAGACATGTTTTATATAGGTATGGCCCTACAATATATTATTCAAATATAGCATGATAGGTCCACTTTAAGTGAGACTTGGTTTGGAACTTGACTTTGATGTAATGAGGTCATTGCACTACATCCTCCTCCAGTAACTTCCTGTCTCAGTCAGATTTCTTCCCATAACTTGCTTTCTTAGCTACATGTCAACAGTCATTGTAGCAACAGGCACAACACATCAACATTATTTAATGATGTTCCTTTTACAAAAGGTATTAACTTGACATTTTGTTCAAGGGAAACTTTAACCACACCCAGCAGTCACTTCATCATTGTAGGTCCGGGTTCATAAATCAAATTGATAATTATGCAGCCTTTTGCTATAGTGTTCAAAAACCGGTTGTGTGAATCACTCGAAGATGTGACTCCACATGCTTTCCATGTCAAGATATAACGCTAAATCATTTACTTAAGTCAACGCTGAAGCCAGTAGTCAGTATTCCTGGCTGTGGTCTGAAAGTGTTGAAAGCGCTGTCACAACGACAACAAAACCAACAATGTCTGTGAGGTCTTACTTCACGTGCAGCTCTACAGGCTGTGACATGTTGTCAGTGTCCAGACCAAAGCCAAGCCTGTACAGTCAGCAGCAGCCTGACAGCAGGTAAATTATCCATCAGACTGTTCCCAGGAACTGAACGGCAGGTGTGGAACACACCATAACGTGATAAAGGTGTCACAGGTAATAGTGAAACGCATATATGCTTGATCTTCTATAGCCATATTCGTGCTCATTGGTCTACTCTGACAGCATTGCAAGAGAGAAGTCATAGGTTTTTGTAATGCAACCTTTTAAAATTCCTAATTGCTATTACAGTACTGACAGCTGTGCTCCAAGTAGAGAATCTTACATTAAAAGGCTTGAAAACTAAGTGTTAAAAAGCCCTTCTAATCTCTCTAGCTTTCTCTCCCTAAATAAATCTTTCACTAAAGAAAACCAACTGATGTCCTTGGGGGCTCTGACCACACAGGTCAATACAACAAGCCCACCATTAAGAGGCCTCTGCTTGTTTGTTTTCTATCATTGAATACGATGGAATGGGCTACCTTACCTAAAGAGAACACATGCTTGCACACCGCAGTTTTAGCCAACACTTCAACATATCTAGAAATAATGTTAATGTATTTTACTTCCCAGTATCAACAGGGATCAAACTTATCGTAGAATGACAAAGAGGGAGTGAAAGTAACCAACAACACAAAGGCATGAAAAGAACGAGCTGATAGCTTGGGTTAATATTTGAAGGTTCAGCACACAAACTAACCTACAGTGGAGCTGAAGTCTTACCAGGTCTGTCTGAGGCACAAATGACTTCACCAATTGGATCAAAAGCCAATAAAACTGTAACTGTTTTATGCTTTGCGCTGACTGTCATAACCCCCGGAGCCTCATCGCTTTAAAGCCCCATAAATAATTAAAAGAATAGAACCCTATTTTTGATTGATTACCAGAACTAACCTGCTTGTGAATGCATTGTTTTTAGACCTCAGCGGCAGTAATATCAACCAACCTGGTCCAGCATGATAACAATAGGTTTTCTAAACTGTGACATGTGGGAAAGGTGCAGTCAGTCAAACAAACACTCTTGCAAAGGTGTTTGAAAAACATGTTTGGCAACTTAAGCACTATTGTCGAAACACACCTCCTGACTGGGAGGAACCACAAAGCAAATGTAGATCTTGGCCGTAAAGAAGTGGCGTGATGGGGATGAAGCCTACGTTTTGAAAAGCTTTCCCTCCTGTCTGTCCTGCAGCGTAAATCAGAGGTGTGGTCCCAGGTAAACATTCCACCTTCCAGATGTCTACAGCATGCATCAGGCCGAGGCAAGACTAGACCTGCGACGACTCCTAATCTTAGGAGGCCTCAGGCTGTGCCTATCCTAGCCCCTGAGCTCCTATAAACTGTCAGCAGAGTTTAACTGTCAGGGTAACACCAATGTCATATCTCAACCAGGTGGAAGACTATTATTTTTTAAAAGGTCATCAGGTAAATGTGACACTCCTCACATTAACTTGCAGCTCAATAGCATCTCAGGCTTGTCTCATCTCATCCCGCTTTGGGCATTAACTGTCAGAAGAAAGTTGGCTCAGTTTAATTAGCTTTTGAAATACTCATTGTTACCGACAGCAGCGAGATTTTACAAGCCGTTGCTGTGGTTTTCATACCGTAGACATTAATGACAGCAGTGAGAGATTTTTATCACGGTGGGGAAATGGCACCAGGACCTTTAAGGCCTTTTTTGCAAGGGAAACGATTTTTAGGGATGTCAAGGTGGCATTCAAGGTCTAGGAATACAGTGTGGACTCTACTCTGACATTTCATCAACATTAATGGTAATGCATGGGTGTAGTTCCTGTGTGTGCATTCAAGCTAATGTGTGCATGTGTGTAAGAACAGAGTGAAAACTTTATTTTATCAAGAGGGTAAAAAAAGACACCTGATTCTTAAATGTTAGTTAAATAGAAATGCACCTCTCATTTAAGAGAGCAGGGGGACTCACCTGTTGCAGAACTGTGTCCAGGGGCTCAGCTTTGAGGATATCTTCCAGAGTCAGCCCTGTCTCCTCTTTACAGTCGTCTGTCCGCTCCAAAGAGTCAGGCTTCACTAGACACCTATGAAGCTTCCCGACCTGTGAATGGATTTAGCGGTTCATGGCGCAGAATACAGCGTGGAAGATTTGCTAATTTATGGCAAATTGTATAATAAAACCCCCCACATTTAGGAAATTCACTCTTACAAAAGTAAAACAACTGACAATGTAGTTGCAAAAAGCACTCAATTGTCATTAAAAGCGTTGTTTGTATTGACAAGCTGACATGCTAAACCAAAACGGTGTGTTTTTACAGTCCTCACCTGCTTGATAAATGTTGGTTGCACACGTGTTAAAGGTGAGCTAATAAGACGTCTGGACGGAGAATTGATGTAGCGTTAGCTAGCATAAAGCAGGTTACAGACGGTTTCAGAGAGCACACCATGTTGGTTTAAATGTCAAACATACTGTTTCACTACAGGTAGATACTATGCCACAAACACTGGGTAGGCTACATAAGAAACCGTACAACGAACGAACGGGTCAGAAAGGTCCGTACCTTTTTCTCATGTAGATCCACAATTTGCCACACCAAGAGAATTATTTCCCTCTCATCCGAACCCAGTTTACCCCCATTTGCACCAGCTGTTGCCCCAAAGAACACCACCAGAGTATCACTGTGCGAAGCCATCAGGGACCACAAGGGTAAAAAACTACAATTAAAGCAAAGATTAAAATAAAAATAACACGAGGGTTCACCTTTTTCCAAGTGATAAGAAGAGCGAACAAAAGGGCTAGACACTCAATTGAGGTAAACGGAGAGAGAAAAAAGGGGAGATTATTTTCAGAGGAGCCACGAAAGAGTTTTGCGGTAGGAGACTCTACCTGTTGAAGTACTTGAGTGTGCTCTATCCAGAGATACTGGTTTAACTGGTAAAGAAGGGTGGAAATCCGTGTTTCTTTCACACGAACTCCATAACAAGCCTTGGAGTTTTTTTTCCTCCTCTCCTTTCTATTTTTTTTTTCTGAGTTACCTGTGTGGCCCGACCTCCAAGCAAGGAAAGCTCCAAAGGCCTCGCCTATTGGCCGGTTTGGAAAGGTGAGGGCGGGAGGTTGAGGTGAGTGCTGTAATCTCATTGGTCAGAAGTAGAGGAAGTAGTCTGGCAAAACAGGGCTGTAATACCTCCATGAGGCATGTAGCCTACTTATGTTTCACTTTGATAGGGGAAAGTTAATGAACATTGGAATTCATGCAATTTCTAAATAAGAACACCTATACACCTATACAGCTGCCAAAATAGAGAAACGTTTGAGTGTGTTTGGGTATTAAATGATAAAAGAGTTATGCAGGCCTACTTCTCATAGTGCTGAGTGCTGATAATGTTTAAATCAAATAACATGTTACAAAAATGTGTGGGAGATAAATCTTATTCTAGACAATAAAGACAATATTAAACTGTACTGAGTTTTGAGACGTATTAATTTTGCCTGTCCTATAGCCCTTGCTCCAGGTTTTTGTCAGTATAAAAAAAATGAAGTATGACAGTTGCCCTCTGAACTTTTGGATTTAGGCTAAAGGTAGAATGGAATGAAGGAAGGATAGAATTAAAGGAAGAGGGAGAAACAAAACAAAGAAACACAGACAGACACATGCAGAATTAGAGACAGAGGGAACAAATACATGTATTGTCTCCTTCATGTTTCAAACCTGGGATCCTTCATCCTCTGAGAACCTCTGCTAGTGCTTCAGTGGGAGCTCCACTGTGAAATGGAATAGGCTATAACTTACTGTCACTTTACATTCATGTATCTGTTTTTCTATATGAAGTCTCCTCCTCTTTTGCATGGGAGTACTTTTTTCTATGAGCAGCTCTTTTAGTGAAATACAATTTTAAACATAAAAAATGGGCAACAATGTAGCCTACAATCAAAAGTTTCAAAAACTTAACGGGTCCTTACTGGCCTGCTGGATTTTTTACCAGTCTTTGGCCTGGTTCCCAGAATGCCCTGTTCTGTTGCTCCTGACACTCCCATCTCTGCTCGCTATGAGCCAGTAGACGATAGTGAAAGCATGGTTTTCTTTCTCTTCCCCTCCTTAAACTTATTTGAGAGTAATTATCAGTATCTGAACCAGTCTGATTGGTTGAGGGACACCTTGGAAACACTTCAGCTGAAATCCTAGACACATAATGATGTTCCCCCTCAACAGCAAAGAACATTTAGCTTTATGACATCACATGCTCAGCATGGTAAGTTGTCTTGATATGGCACCAAAGTGACATGTTAAGTCTTTGTTCAAGCAGGTTTAACTGGTTAGAAAAAAGTTGTACAATCGAGAAGGCAATCTGTACGAGCCACCACAATACCCAGTTAATAACTTTGCTTTGGACTCATGTTGTGTGAGGTGTTTGCATGTCTACTATCAAGCCAGAGGTAAAAGCTGTTAAACTAGGCGACACACTTTTGACACACTTTGAAATAAACTTTTGGGGTAGTTAAGATTCATGTCTCAGTCATCCATTTTGGCAGCTCCATCCTATTGGTACTTTTAGCTGGTGGAAGTATTGGTTCAATTCAAATGGATAACTTTAATCTGGTTACTATTTGAAACTTTAATGGCTGAGAGGCCAATTTTGAAGGCAAAAAGTTATCAATTTACAGTATGATAAGATGGGATAATCCTTTATTATTCTCACAAAAGGGCTTTCTACAGTGTTACAGCACCAACACTGAAACAACAGGAGGAAACACCAAGTATAGTAAATAAGTAATCAGTAAAAAATGTGTATACACATAAAAAAGATATAGATTATGGCACATAATTATGATACAAAATATATCACAGGATTTGAAATTGCACATAATATTGATTGCACATGAACGAGTAAATTAATTTTGAGTCTTGGTATGTGCAGCCTACTGGGAGAATTGCAACTGACAGCAGCAGGAAGGAAGAACTTGCCATACCTCCTTCATACAGTGCAGGTGAAGCTGCCTGTGGCTGAAAAAGCTGCCAATGGCTGTCACACAGTGTCCTGCATGGGGGGGGGGGGGGGGAGAAATGTTCTATATCACACATGATTGTTTAGCCATAATTGTTCTTCCTCCCATCACTTAAGGGGGCACCCTGGCTTTCATAACCATGCGTAGTGTAGGATTGTACTCATAATGAAAGGCAATACCACACTGCTAATGTTGTTTGTTCACATGCTGCTTCCTCATTCTGTGAGCAAAAGGTCTAATATGTCAGCTATGATTTTTGTGTAATCACGTCTGACAAATTCATTTTTTTGTCATACCCTTTGCCCTATTTAATTTTCAACTATCACAGTTAAAATATTTCTGACTCACTAGTACTTAGGGCCAAAGAGGTAACAAGCACAGGTGAATGGGTTATTAAATCTTCAGTTCAAATCAGTATCACAATGAGCCATCTCACAGTATCTGACACATACAAAGACACCCACAACAACCACAACCATGTCAATTCTTCTAAATGTTTTTTCCCCAAATCCCAACTTTCAATTGTCAATCCCAATGTCAAATACATGTTACTTTTAGCTCCTCGTCGACATGAACAATTATTAATAAATGCTAAGATTTGTGTCAGCCTGAAATGGTTTTGGTCCCACTAAAGGGAAATAATTGCACAGTGAAATGTCACCTTATATTTAGTACAATGAATTTGGTCAATTTTTTTAATCATATAGATGTCCCTCTGCTTTGTTTCTACGACTTTACTCCTTTTGTGCGCAGCTATGTCAACACACAGATCTGTGATGTATGAAGCAAGACTACGCTTAAAAAGGGAGTCTCACCTTTACCAGTCCTTGGATAAGAAAATACATACACTGGGATAGTAAAAGAAAAGTATAATTAATGAGACACCACACTAAAATTGTATCTAAATTCCATTTAAAAACAAAGTGCCACTGCCATCTACTGGTTGTGCCAGTCGGTAAGAGCATTTTTCTGTAGTGATGGCAACACAAACTGAATGCTAAATGTTATGAATATATGACAGACATACGCATTTAAAAATAAGGGGAAAAGCTGACATTGAGCTTTTTTTCTTAAAGGGTCTGAGTTTTATAAGACTGTGACAAACATTAAGACATGATTCCGCTTTTTGCGTCTCAGCAAAGGGAACATGCAGTTGTTCATTTTGCAATCTTTTCATGGAGAGGAAGTTGAAGGTTTGACTTTTGTTTCTAGTGGGAAAGAAGGACAATTGTTTGCTAATTTGTCACGAGGGGAAAAATTTTTAAGAAGTTGTACCTTTTGGATTATTTGATTAATAAAATGGTCAATTGAGGAGAATTTAACACTACAACATAAATTGTTTTGTTACATGAGTTCACAATAACACTGTGGTTGTGAGTGAAATATTCCTCTGCTGCAATTCAGAAAAAATTAGAAGTGTCTGACACAACCACAGCCTTATCAGATAAAAACCTTTTGTGTTCTGTTCCCACATTACAGGCAATTAGAAAAAATGTACACAGAATAAATAACATAATCATTATTTCCCTTTGTTAGCATTAACAAAACTACAGATAAAAGAATGCTTACATTGAGACCATTGTGTCCATTGCTTATAGAATCATTTATTGTGCAATTTTTGAAAACTATACCGCAAACATTTAAGTACACAATATGGGACATTTTTATAAATATATGTTCACAATTTCAACATTTAAAAAAGGTAATTTACAGATTTGAACAAGCATTGCACAGATACACTTCCACTTCCTGTTTTTCTGTGTTGTAATTTCATACAAAATTAGTTTAATCACAGAAAAAAGCCCCTTTATTTCTTTAAAAAAATACATTTAAAATACACACATTAATATACACACGGCACAGACACTACATACAATATAAATATCAGGATGGATTATTTTCGCACATATTTATTAATATGTCCATTTGGTCTTTTGGCTCAGACTCACAGTGAGAACTGTTGGTTGTTTGATTGCTCTGTCTTTTGGTCACAAAGGACAATTCTTTAGTGCCCTCACCTGGGGAGGTGCTGGAGATATGGCGGAAGAGCTTCTGGATGCCGGTGTCCCTCAGAGAGCTCCTGAAGGAGCGAGCTGCGAATATGTAGAGCATGGGGTTAACAGTGCTGCTGATGAAGACCATGGCTCCAGCGATGAAGGTCATGGTGTTCCTGACACTTTCCAGATTATCTGCTGCCTGTGGTAGGGAGTCTTCAATGGCCAGGATGATGACTGAAAGGACATTTCCTATGTGATGAGGCGTCCAACAAATGGCAAACACTACCACGACACTGGCAATGAGGACAGTGGATTTGCGCTTGGACTTGAAGGTCATCTGAGTAATCCGGCTGCACAGACAGCCATAGCAGACGACGAGGATGAAGAAGGGTATTATGTAGCCCACCAGGGTTTCCAGCAGCACACACCCCAGCTCCTGGGCCACAGAAGTGTACAGCCGGTACAGACAGTGCTCCTCACCAGAATCTATCCCTACCACCTGAGTTGGGATGACAGGTATGCTAAACAAGAATGCTGCAGTCCACAGAACCAGCAGAACTTTATCCAAAGCTTTCTTTCTCTTCCAGCCAGCTGAGGCAAACGGATAGCGCACAGCCACAAAGCGCTCCACACTCATGAGGGTAATGAAGAAAACGCTGCTATACATACAGGCGTTGATCATGAACACCATGGCTTTGCAGAATGCTTCTCCAAACACCCAGTAGTGGGCAAGGGAGTAGATCCAAAGAGGCAGGGTGATGAGGACCAGCAGGTCAGCTACAGCCAGGTGCAGGATGAGCAGCACAGTGTGGGAGCGCTGCTTCACATGTCTCAGAATAGTCCAGATCACCAGCAGGTTCCCCGGAGCTCCTATCAGGAATGACAGACCCAGGATCACACACACAACTACTGTCCCGCCATCAAACTCCTCAGGGGCCATTTCCACTGAAGAGGGCAGATCGGTCGAGTGGTTCATGCTGTAAGTGTATGTGCTGACTGTGGAGTCTGCATGAAAAGAAAAACAAAGTGCTGTACAAGCAAGTATTCGCTTCCCTTTAAGAATAGACAGCTCAGGAAAGGGGTTTCCTCACATGGCTATTTGAGACACAGAGAGGTGATTCATGCATGCGTCATACATCCATTTTTTTTTACCTTAGGTCATCAATTAAAAGTAAGTAAATTAGTCAAATAAGTAAAAGAGAAACCCACAATTTCTTTTTGAAATGATCTCAGAAAATACATAATCTCACATACTAAAAAGTAATGTGGGAGCAACTCCATGGTACACAACAACATTAAGGCTTGGGAGAATATGTAGGATGACAGTTCATGAATCATCTACGAAATTGAGAAAATTGGAGAAAGAAAAATCTGAAGTAAAGAAATACAAGACTTTTACTCTAAAACAAAAAACACTTTATCACAATCATAGAGCATATCAAATTGAATGTTTTCAAGATTTTCAACAAAACATCAATATATGATCATCAAAATGAAAAACACATTGTCATTTGTTTTCTTGCCTTGACATCTTAGGGTAAATGGGAAGGCGATGAGAGAAGGCTTGTTTCAATGATGAGACTGCATTAAGTGCATGTGACATACTGTACAGTCTTTCAAAGCCTTCGATCATATAAAGGCCTTCCTAATAAAGAATAGTCCCATAATAAACTGCAATACAAAAATGTCACATTTCCCCAGCATCACAGTTCCAGGGATTCAATTTGTTTCAGAGTCGCTCATCAGCTCCAACTGTGCGTTTGCTGCCCTCTGGCCTGTCTGATGTTGTATTACCAGCTCTCTGAGTTTGTTGGTGTGAGTGACCATTTCCTGGAAAAGCCTGACCAGAGGGGACTGCTCCAAACTCCCTCGTAAGTTCCTTGCGAAGAGGACGTATAATATAGGATTCACTGAACTGCTGATAAAAACAAGAGCTCCAGAGGTGAAGACAACACTCTCTTGCACACATTCATGATCTGTGCCTGAATTTAGGATGCAAACCAAATCAATAATGTTGATGATATGCCAAGGCAACCAGCACAATGTGAAGGCTATCACCACAGCGTGCACAAGCACCATAGATTTTAGTTTGGAGTTGTAATTCATTTTCCTTAACTGGGCAGCTACTAGACAGTAACAGATACTTAGAATGACAAAAGGGAATACAAAACCTGCCAAGGACTCCAAACATAACAAGATGATCGCTTGAGTCACAGAGCTGAATTCCTTGATGAAACACGACTCAGTTACATCGCTTTCATCCATAGGTGCGGTCAGTAATGCAGGCACTCCTAGAAGTAATGCGAGGAACCACAGAAGTGCGAGACATGTGTTCATAATGCTCTTGTTCTTCCAGCGCATCATTAAAAATGGATGACAGATGGCTAAATAGCGTTCCACACTCATAAGGGTGATAAAGAATATGCTGCTGAACATGCAGACATAGACAATGTACACCAGGGCCATACAGAAGGCTCCTCCAAACAACAAGGTGTCAGCCAGGGAGTAGATCCAAAGAGGCAGGGTGATGAGGACCAGCAGGTCAGCAACAGCCAGGTGCAGGATGAGCAGCACAGTGTGGGAGCGCTGCTTGACATGTCTCAGGATAGTCCAGATCACCAGCAGGTTCCCCGGAGCTCCTATCAGGAATGACAGACCCAGGATCACACACACAACTACTGTCCAGCCGTCAAACTCCTCAGGGGCCATTTCCACTGAAGAAGACAGCTCGGTCGAGTCATTCATGCTGCAAGTGTATGTCTTTACAGTGGCATCTGCATGAAAAGAAAAACAAAGTGCTGTACAAGCAAGTCTTAACTTCCCTTTATGGACAAGTTGGAACAGGAACCAGGTTTCTCAGTAAGATCCTAGACCGATGATCTACCGTTATTCCAAAGACCTTTCTGTTTCTATTCTGAGACCATGGTCTGTTGATGAACTTTATTATCTGTATGTTATGGATCAAGTCAGGGTTATATTGATTTGATTGCCATGTAATGATTTACTTTACTCACTGCATGGCAAAAAAAGTCAAAGGTCTTTTATAGTTCAATCACTGAATGCTTTTATTTTGTGTATTTGTGATGGTTGAGAAGATGTATAAGATAAGAAAAGATGGACCTTTATTAATCCCTGTGGGGAAATTCAGGAGTTTAAAGCAGCAACAGATAGAGAATGGAAAACAGGACACTTAAGATTCACACAAGGTCCAGGATAATACAATTAAAGATGAAATCCGGATTGTTACACAACACACATTAATGACACCTAATATGTTCCAAAGTGTACATCAGAAAACAATGCTTGTTAATAAAATATGTTTTTCTGTTTGTTTGTTTCTACATTGGCAACCTAATATACTACAATAAATACATTTAATAAATATTAATTATTTCCAAAAAGAAACATATGTCTTTCTCTTTTCCACTTGTGTTCGAGAAATAAACATTATTATATAGAGCAAAACATAATGAACTGACTGTTACTGCAATGGTGCAGCTGAACTGAAAGAAAGTCAGGACTTTTTTTTCTCCTTCTTCCAAAACCTTTGAGATCACCAGTTTTAACATAGTTCATATATTTCTGAGATTAGACACAAAGCTAGACTTGTGTCTGTGCCGTCTCACCCTATTCATCCCCAACAACCTTTGCAATTGCATTTGGAAAGTCCCATTCACACACTTTAACTTTGGACTCTCTGTCAACTCTATCTATTGCATGAATGGCAATCGTTAGAATGGTTAATTATTATCATTACTTGCTTTTTCATAGCTACAGTCAGAATTATTTCTGAGCCAAGCACACTATTTATGTAATAGTTCATTATACAACCCCCTGTCCATTTTTCTTAACTTTCACAATTTCGTGTAAAAAACTATAGAAGTTTCATAAAAAAACTTATTTTTTGCAGGGCTACAAGGTTGTATTACATGGTAAGAGCATAATTTTAAAGTGGAACTGTAGATGTAGTAATGTAATGGAAGATATAACAAAGTCATTTATTGCAACCAGGATCAGAATCAGGCTAACCTTAAACCTAAAACCCCACATACTTTTTGTCATATCTCACACTGGCTTAAATTGATCATTTACATTTTTTTGTAATTAATACAATAAATTCTGTGGTGAAAATGGACACGGTTGACTATTTATGATGGGTTTCATTCAGTAACTAAGTCATTACTCAAATACTGCACTTTAGTACCATTTTGAGGAACTTTAATTGAGTATTTCAATGTTTGCTACTTTGTACTTCTGCCCCACTACAATTCAAAAGTAAATCGTGAACTTGTCACAGAGTATTCCTACATGGTAGGCCTATATTTCAGGCATTAATTAGATTTACAAAGTAACCCTCCCAACCCTGGGTATTTCTACTTTTACTTTACTACAAATCTAAGTACTTTTGCCACCTCTGATTTTATCAGCTTCCCGGTAGAACAGTTTATGGGAAAAATCAGGCAAATGTTGACACAGTATATAGATGTTAACCCAGTCCAGAAGAGGGCAGTAAAAGCGTTAAACATCGTAGAAGAAGAAGAAGGCTTTCTCTCAGTCAGCTGCCTTCTCCATTAAATAAAAACATGACGATGTTGACAACTACGACGCTCTCAGTGCAGCTGCACTAAAAGCACAGCACTGGATGGATACAGCGAGGGACACTGGATATTCTGTTTAACTAAATAAGTTACAAACTGTGAGTGACGATGTAGTATTAGTGTGTTGTCTGGTGTTTAACAGAGGCTAGCTACGTTGCTAATGTTAGCTAGAATTAGGTTACGTAGCCATGCAAATAGCTAATGTTACGGGGCGTGAACTCCTATTTGTTTGCGTTAAATGTATTTTACACTATAGACACTGGGGGTATTAATGTCAGTTAGTTTAAGTTACTGCTTTTCATGTTGTTTGACTGATTTCACCTTTGACGTTTCACTAAAGACAATTAAAAGGTCCACCTTTACCAACTGTACTGAGCTAACGAGAAGTTAGCATTGCTTGACAACTGACAGCAACGTATGTTAACGTATGCGGCTAGCTAACGTGAGTCTTATAGCTTCTTGGAAACGAGTAACAACATAGTGTCATTCATTTCAAATCATAACTAAATCACTTTTTAACATGAGTTAGCCAGGATCGTATTCTCGCTCATTAGCATTTATCAAAGGTACGCAACTTTTGCCAATTTTAGCTAACTAACTGACTTCCGCAGGTTCTTCGAGTTCTTGGCTCGGGACACAGACCATTTTTACAAGTTGAGTAGTGGGCTGCAAACACTGCAATGCCTCTGCTGTTTTTGGAGAGGTTTCCTTGGCCCAGCCTGCAGACCTACACTGCCCTGAGTTTGGCTTTGCTTGCTGGCAGCATCTTTAGTGCCTACACCACTGTGACAGACCCGGGCTTTGGGGTCTTGGAACCGGACGAAACACCAGCTGCCCCTGATGTGGATCTTGAACATCTAAACAATGATATTACTTACACAGAACTGGCAACCACTGTCCTGTGGTATCTTGTCACTGACAGTCTCTTTGTATGGGTGAGTACTGTCACCTAGTCTTTAACTATTAATGGCTAGATTAGATTATGTGTTTCTTATGCAAACTAATTGTGACTATATTCTCTGTCCTCCTCCAGGTCTTGGTTAACACATTCTGCTGTTCTTTGATGTTAATAGCTAAAATGATTCAGTATATGGTGTTCGGCCCGCTCCGAGTCAGTGAGAAGCAGGTGAGTTAATGTGTGAAAAATATACTACGTTAAAATATTGCATTTTAATGTCTACAAATGACCAACTAGCTATTTATTTCGTTAGTTACATTATTCTCAATGCTTACAAACATGTTAAAGAATATCTCCACTTATTTGATAGCCTGTAGTGAAAACGTATCCTCATCCTTGCAGATGTGTCAGCGTTGTAGTTTTTCCAGTAGTTGTAGTGAATGGAGTTTTTGTCCACTTTTAAGCCACATTTTTATGATACACTTTATAGATCTTGGTAATTTAACTATAGATGTTAAAAGGATCTTGGTCATCCAATGTCTGGATTTTACCTTATTTAAAAAACAAACTTGGCAAACATTTCTTATGAGCTTGCAGCCTATTCGTCTGCTGGGGAAATACAGATTGTTTACCTTGCAGAGCCATGCAACTATGGAAATGGCGGTGAAGACAATCATGATTCCACATATCTTCTGCTTCAAGGCACTTCCAAACTCTGTCTTTTATTACTATTTGAAAGACAGACCTTTAGATGCAGGAGTTTCACATATTTTGCCTTAAGATGATGATTGAAACTACTTTCATGCCGCTGTGTAGACCTGCCAGAGAAATGCATCTAATTTGATGTCTTTGTTTATTCCTCAGCACCTGAAAGATAAGTTCTGGAACTTCATCTTCTACAAGTTCATTTTCATCTTTGGCGTATTGAACGTGCAGACAGTGGAGGAGGTGGTGATGTGGTGTTTATGGTTCTCCGCCCTGGTCTTTCTCCACCTCATGGTGCAGCTCTGCAAAGACAGATTTGAATATGTAAGTCATTTAAATATAACATTGTTTTCTTCTTCTGACTTTTTTCAGTGCCCCTAACCATGGTTTATGGCTAGAGGGTATGGTAATCTGAACCAGGACAAGACCATGTTTATTAAACTATTGGAATTATGAATAAATTATGTTTCATCCAATGTTTGATCCAATCCAATTTAGAAGAGTTACAACAAGTAATGATATTGTACCAACCAACTAATTACTCTACAATACAAAACAGCAGTATTATCAATAACATATTAGACCTTAGCCAATGCAGGATATTTCTGGATGGCCCACTAAAAGTAAAAAACATTTATCATACATGGATGCCTTTTTTGAAATCTTAAAGCTCTTATAAAGTGTTTCCTTTCTGCATTTCAAGCAAACATCTCACTGCTGTCATGGGGGCCGTTTTTTCTGCTACAGAGCTCTTATTTGTTCAGACGGGACACAAAGGTTACTTTTAGAAATGTCAGTTATACACAGTTTACCAATGACTTGGAGGCATTGGAAGTAGCTATGTCATCAAGCAAACATAGAGATCCATACATTAAACAAATAACTCCAAATCTTGTTTAAGAAGTGAAGATATGCAGTAAAATGAGAATTAGAGGGTTTAATAGACATGTCTACATGTCCCTGTTTGAAACCTGTTCCTATTTATTCTACTCAGTAAACCTCATTGGAAGGTAGCTATAAGCCTGCCTGCAGGTACTTTTAAAAGTGGTCTTTTTGAAAGGTGTGGGGAGTGTCCTCGAAAAGTCTGACAGTAACTAGACTCTCCTCAGCTTTGAATCTAAAAATAGTTCCTTTCACTGGCATGTGAGGCCGCTGATTCGAACGTCCCTGTGTCAGATTGTGGTCTGCATGTTGGGGTAAACAAAATATCAAATGTAATCGTCCTCCTTACAAGCAGTGACATTTAAAATGGGCATTAAGTTGGTATGCTGCCTGTGATGTAATGCTGACTCAATGCTGTAAAAATGTACCGTTTTGTGACTGTGTCCTTTACTACACATGGTTTTTTGTTTAAGAGCGTAACTGTCTGGAAGTTTTTGGTTTTGCATCTTAGCTTTGACTCTATGCATTTTGCATGTTGAATTTCCGTCGAGGTCTGTCAGTTGTGTTAGCACAGCTGTCTTCCTTACTGTTTATGTGGTTCTAGCTTTTTTGGTCAGGATGACGCTTGTAGGTAAAACTTCTAAAGATCATAGAGATATGGGTTTGTCAATGTGCTTGGATTGATGGTACCTGTTTTTTTCCTTTAACTTACTTTACATTTTTGTAACACGGTCCTAGATTGTATTATATTGCCTATAAACAATGTTATATTTCACTTTACAGCCTTTCTTAGTTAATGGGCCCAATACTAAGGCTTGTGTGTGCATGAGAGCAGGTTTAACCCAACAACATTATATTCTATGCTGGCTTAATTAATTATTTAATAGGAATATTCTCCTTTTTAAATGTGTTGTTTTACCATTTCATTAAAATCAACATGTTTTATGAACATATTGTTGTGTTCTAACAGACCATCATAAACCATCACAAGCTCTCGGAAAAGACAATACAAATATTTGGATGTAATGAACAAACTTTGACTCATAATTCTAATGTTCTTCCCTGCAGCTGTCGTTCTCCCCCTCCACTCCCATGAGCAGCCATGTGCGAGTGCTTTGTCTGCTGGTCTCCCTGCTGTTGGACTGTTGTGGTCTGGCCATTGGCTGTGGGGGTCTGATGGGAGCTTCTCATGGCATGCACACCTTCAGCTTTATGGCAGCAGAGGTGAGAAACAAGGAGACACAACTGTAGAAAAGTGGGTGTCCTAGGTATGGACAAAGGCAGGATGATTGTGGGCTCTTTATTATAAATTAAGCCTCAGGTTAGGACTATATATTTCTTAAAGATGTATCAGTTTATGTCAACAATTTTTATTTTAACTTATGTCTCAAATGAGCCTTGGACAATTGTATGTGTGTTTCATGTGCAATATTGTAAACACTGCAAACATGTTTTTAGAAAACAATAGGACAATAAAGCAGGAAAAGCTTAGTTGTCATTTAAAATATGTATAGTGGTTGCATTTCATTTGACGTGTGCCAGTGACCCAGTTTTGAGCATGCCGGCTCAGGAGCATGGCTTACTGGGGCTCTGGGACAATCCCTAATGCTCTCAGTAACAACTGCTTTGTCTGCTATGACAAGGCATAATCTCTGGTGGAAAAGTAGTATTTATTTGATCCAGAAGCTGCAGAAGTCTCCATAAAGGAACACGTTTAAAAAGAGAGGTTTAGTTTTATAAATACACACATTAACTCTGAACCTTTAACTAATGTATTCCTTTAATTTCCTTTCCTTAAATTGTTGAGTTTTTTATTCCACAGCTGAAATGTAATATTCGGGATCTTTATCAATATCTCTATGGAACATTGACTACCATTATGTCCTTTTTCTCCTCAGTGTCTGCTTGTGACTGTACGCACTGGGCATGTCATCATGCGGTAAGTCCCTTTTTAAAGGCTCCTTATATTACATGCATGCACGTGAGCACGCTGCAGCACTGCAGATGACGTAGACTGTGCAGATTTAGAATTAGGGGCTAATGTTAGTCGTGCCCTTTTTTTTCTCTGGTTCTATTACACTAGTGTGAAAGGCTTCTTTGTCCCAAAGAGAGTGGCTGGGATTATAAGAGCAGCGGATACAAATCTAATCAGCCGCGGTGCTCATAGATACTTACAGATTTATCTAACGTTAAAACTTACAGACTGCATTACTTTATCAACGAGAAATGTATTGATTTTACATTCTTCTCTTGGTTTGTGTTAACGTGTGTCTCTACACACCATATGTTGTTGTTCGAATATTTCAAACCAAGCATACTGGCATAACGCTGTTAAACAGATGTTAGTCTTTCTTTTGTTTGTTATCCTGAGATGTTAGTTTTGCAGCTTCTGATGGCAATGTTGCCTGTTTAATCTGCCCAAAACACCATCTTCATTTTATGAATTTACAATTTCCATTCACGTTAAAGGCTGTATCACCACCATTCAGTTTAAATATCACCAGTGTTATGGCCTGACAGAGTTATACATGTCCCCACAGATATTCTATTCATCTGTGGGATCTGAACCATCCAGGGACCTGGGAGAATAAGGGCACATATGTCTATTACACTGACTTCGTCATGGAGCTGGCTATGCTCTTCCTGGACCTGATGCATCATATCCATATGCTGGTAAGACAAAAGTGAAGCATGTGTCTCTAGTCAGAGCGGAGTATGACACCTGACTATTCCCTTTGTTTTTGTTTTTTATATTTCTGTTGTAAATTATTGTCTTTTATTGTGATTATAGTAAAGTGTTTTTATTACATGTACAGCACTTTGGCTCGACCAAAAATCGCTTTTAAATGTGCTATATAAATATAACTTGATTTGATATGTAGCGTCATCATCATTTAATCTTTCCCTCTCTCATGTTTTACTCTCTTAATCTTTAATAATTCTGTATCATTAGCTCTTTGGAAACATCTGGCTGTCCATGGCTAGCTTGGTGATCTTCATGCAGCTGCGGTATCTCTTCCACGAGGTCCAGCGCCGTGTCCGCAGACACAAGAACTACCTTCGTGTCATCAACAACATGGAGGCCAGGTAATAATATATATATTTGATTTCATTTATATATCATTGTGTTGTAGTTTTTTGTTGGTATAGTTCAATTGTTTCTCATAAATCCATCGACCACCAACTGTTTCATCATTATGTACTCTTATTTTTATCTTTGCAGATTTGCCGTGGCAACTGCAGAGGAGCTGACAGCTAATGACGATGACTGTGCCATCTGCTGGGATACCATGTTGACAGCACGCAGACTACCCTGTGGCCATCTCTTCCACAAGTAACGTGTTTTTTTAAGCAGCATCCCTGCTTGGACTTAAACTGGCTCCCTACATAGAAAAAGTAACTTACAGAATAAAGATGGCTGAAGGAGAGGCTAAAGGAATTGTAGGCAACTGGATATACCACCCCTGAATAAAGTATCCTTAATTTGGTTAGTTCCCAAAACAGACCCGACTGTGGAACTTTTATTAACTTTTATAAGATATTTTTTGTTTGGATATGTATCTCCTGCCCTTCCAGTTTAAGCTTCATTAAGATTCCCTGCACACATTCTGATGTTAAGCTACAGAAGACTTGTTCTGATACCTTTAAATAATGTCAGGTTCTATACAGAGAAATGCCATTATAACATTAGCGAATTGTGGTTGTGTTTCCAGCTCTTGTTTGCGCTCATGGCTCGAACAGGACACCTCCTGTCCAACATGCCGGACATCCCTGAACATCAATGGGGACGGGGCCCCGGCGAGAGGCCAGCAGCCAGGCGGGGGCTTGGAAGACAACATCGGCCCCGTAGGAGCCGCTCCAGAGGCCAGACCACACATCAACCACCACAATCACTTCTTCCACTTTGATGGTGAGTCTGTCACACACAAGGAAGGTGTTGTGGAAGTGGCCTTACCTTATCAGGCTGTGAATGACAATACATTCTAAAATCCATTCATTCTCTTACAGGATCTCGCATTGCCAGCTGGCTGCCCAGCTTCTCAGTGGAAGTAATGCACACACCAATATCTTGGGCATTGCTCAGGCCAACAACTCTCAGCTCATGGCCATGGTGAGTTCATGTTTACAGTCTGTTGTTGTTTTTATGAGAGGTGATACACAGATAGCAATTTGAGGCCACGTATGTGGTTTTGGTATAGTTAATTTGCATAAATCCAGTTCTGTCATCAATAGTCACACTCCATCCACTCCCTGTCTGTCTGTTTATAAGTAGCCAATGTTGCCTGGGTTTTGTACCATGACCCTTATTTGACTTCCTGGTTAATGCGTGTTGACACAGAGATAACAACTTTATGAATCAACTGAGTTACTTGAAAACTTGGTTACAAAAGATGCCAAGGGTATTTAAGTGAAAATGTAAACCGCTTTATACCTAAAAAATCATGTTTACTGTATGTTTAAGACCTGTTTCTTTAATTTTTTTAAGTCACAACAAAGTTTTCCATCTCCAATAATCACTCTCTAAATAATGTCCCTATTGCTTTTTTAATGTTTGATGAACCTTGTGGTCATCAGGCCCATCAGATCCAGGAGATGTTCCCTCAGGTGCCCCCCTACCTGGTGATGCAGGATCTGCAGTTGACCCGCTCTGTGGAGGTCACCACTGACAACATCCTGGAGGGACGCATCCAGGTGCCTTTCCCGACACAGGTCAGTCAAATATTTCTTGGATCTGTTTGACTTCCCTTTGGTTGACCTAAAGGCAGATTGCAACAATTTGTCACATAATAAAGTCTTTGTTTCTTTCATCAGGCAATAGAGCGTGCCCCTTCACAGCTGAACTCTGAGTCTAATGGGCAGGAGGGGTCCAGTGAGGCAGCTGAGCCGGGCCTCAGTGAGGCGGAAACCATGGAGGTCAGAGGAAGTCGCTTCTCTAAGTCTGCTGAGGAGAGGCAGAAGATGTTGAGGCAGAGGAAAGAAGAGATGGTCCAGCAGGCTCGCAGGTTGGGACATACACACTGCTTATTTATAACTCATAGAATGTGCTGCTTGGCTATGGTTATATATTTAATGTGACTGTGATTATGCATCGTAGCTCAGCTGTAGAAATTGTGTTTTGGGAAATAGACCCTTCTTTGTGGGTCGAGTTTGTCTTGGTCTGTGGAAGGAACAGACACATAAAACAATTTAAAAGCTGTCTTTATTTGGCTACCAGAATAGCTAATCTGTACACGACTAATAAGTAGAACCTCTGTTCACAAATGGTAGACATTTATGGTTGCCTTTTTCCCCATTTAAAAAAAAAAACAACCATGTTCTGTTCCCATGATCATGCTGTATGTTGTTTATTACTCCCTTCTAGGAGATATATGTACAACAGTCCAGAGGATCCGGACGTGGATTTGCCTGAACTGGAGGAGGAGGAGGAGGAGGAGGAGAGGACGAGGACGAGGACAGGAGAGGAGGACGAGGAGGACGACACTGGTCCAGAATTGAACTTGACTACGTTGAGACGTAGAACCATGGCAGCAGCTGCAGAGAGACGCATGCAGAGTCAACAAGACCCAGCACCCTGAGGCACAGATTGTTTTCAGCAGGAGAGTCTACCACATCATCATCACAAGAGGCACAGACAGAGCTATTTCAACCCTGCTCCATTTGGTATACAGTCAGTGGTTATCAACTATTCAAAACCATAATTAAAAAGCATTGCTAACATGGCCTTTGGACTGTTTCAAGCTGCCTTAATAAGGTGGGACTATTGTGAATGGCCTCTGCATTACTGATTCCAGAGTGTTTGGAACATTATATCAATTGATGGGTGCAAGCCAAGAAATGCAAGGTTGCATTGCCCTTTATTCACGTGCCACACATTGAACCACCAGCTTCAGCAGGGAGTCAGTTCCTGCCACATTTAGGACTGGCTGTCAGAAATGAGCATGCTTTGCATTCAGAGAGAAGGGGTTTGAAGGTGTCTTTACTAGGTAAAAGCTATTTGGGTCTTTGTTTGTTTTCCTTTTATCAGAATTTATTTTCACTTGTTTTGCTAATGGCGAACAGCTACGTATTCTGAGTGGAGAAACTCATCTGATGTATTGTGCATTATTATTTTATGGGTTTCGACTGTGAATTAACTGTAGGCAAAATCACATTTCTATTTCTTACCTTGGAGTAAGAGAATGTCACTTTAGTATTGTTCAGCCTTTCTGTCAAATATGAATGTTCCTATCAACATAATGCTGCAGACAAGTGTTTTTGACCCACATGGGTTCTGTATTTAGGGTGAGATATCATCCATTGCAACCAGTTTTGTTATTATGTACATCTTAGTTTTTCTAATACTGTTTGCTTGAGATGCATAGGCAACACGGGATGTAGTATATTTTGTACAAGTACAACTGGTGTCATTCTCTCAGTCTTTAACTAGCATCTCAACATGGTCAGTTCTCTCTTAATAAGATCATATAATTTTCTACTGAATATAACAGTGGGTCATTTGTGTCCATCATTTTGGAACGAAAGTGCAAGTAGAAATTGTTGGTCTGTGACGGCTCTACTTGCTGGAAGACTCTGCTACTCATCCAAGAGGCTTTGGCAGCAGAATTAGCGGTACAACTTAATCAAGAGTCGACAACAAGTTCTCTGTTCTTTTGACTTATTAGTTCTGGATATTTAATTACCTGAAAGACTGAGAATCTTTCGTGTTTCTTAATGATCGTATCTGCCTTTGACTAATCCCATTGAGGAATGCTAGTTTATAACCCATAGTAAGGGACATAATCATCCTCTGCTTAAATATATTTTTGAGTAGTGCAGTTGTTACAACCCAAGAGAATCACTTAAAAAAATACCTAGAATAACCAAAAGACATTAAGAGTAGCTTAATTCATCTTTAGACATTATAACTAACAATAAAGTCTACTAACAGAAGACTCAAGGTGCTGGCCAAAATGAACATGAAGAAGGAAGACTGTGGGTGGGGCCCCCTCCCTCTAACTTAAGCCAACAATTCAACTAAACCTAAAATAAATACAATCAGTGAACACAGGATTACAAATTCCATCAAAAATGAAGAACACAGGAAAAATACCCACATCACATCAGTCCCAAATACAAGCTGCTGCTGCTGCTGCTGCTGAAGGAGGAGGGTGGAAAGACACAACACGCCATGAATGAAAAGCAGATGCACATCCTTTCCAGTATTGTCAAATATCACTGAATCTGAAGTTTGTTATCAATGGACATAAAATATGGACACTGTTTGTTATTAGTTACATTTGTTGTTATAAGAGTGCAAGGGCAGTGTGAGGTGAAATGTGCATGAATAAGTGCTTTTGTTTCCTTATCCCAAAGAACAGCCCACAGACTTCCACTTAAAGCTGAAGTGTTGTGATTTCTACTTTGTGTTTATTTCGTTGTTTTGAAGGTGTTGCAAGATGATACAGTATAGGATTTTTGATTTCAGATTTCAATTTGTCACAATTTACAAAAAGAAATTGGACTATTTTGTTTAATATCCTCTTAATATCCATGATATATTTTCCTGGTTATCTTTCATAACTATTAATGACAGAACTTTTTGGACCGAGCTTTCCTGTATGTTTGTGCCTAAATCAAGATTGGTTCGGTTATGGATCATTTCTGTAAATGTAGTTTTTGTAAAATATGTGAATACAAAAGACTTAATAAACAGAGCTTCTACAGCTTTTTAACGAAACATGGTAATTTAATATTTTGTATCGAGACAAACCCACCTTTGTTGATGCGTTGTTAATGTTCACCACCTTTGCTAATGTAAATCTAATTGTATAAGTAATAGTGAAGCCTTTCCAATGAGTAGTGGCCAGTATTTATACATTGGACCTTTGAGATTATTAGTCTAATGTGTACGTGTGAGTGCTCTGACAGGCAATCAGACTAAATGACTGATTGGAGTCATATATCAGTCTCTGATCAAATATGAAATGGTTTCTGTTAATATCAGTTTACTTTTATTTTAGTTCTTTAATTAAATGCTTATAAAGTTAACAAAAAATATCAGGAATACAGTTTGTTAAAAAAATAATTAAAAGGGGTACATGCATATTTAACTTAAATATATTTGTATTGCATTTTAGATCACTATAAAACTGAATTCGAATTTTCATTATGTTATTGTACTGGTGAATATTAGGTAACAAGTCAGAACATTGCATTTATGAATATAAAACACTCATAGACAATGAGAAGATTTAAAATAAATAACATAACCAAACAGCACATTACATGTTTGCCTTCATAAACAATAACACTTGCTTTCTGTAAACACATCTTAATCCCACATAACAGTGTTAATGCAGAAAAAAAAGTTACTATCAGAGAGGGGTGTGTACTTCTATAGCAGCCAACAGATCTGCCACTGTGCTTATTATCACTACCCGATCCGTACCCGATCACAAACCTGTGCTTCACGTATAGGCTGTATGAAGGTATAGACGGGTATCAAACCTGCTTGTCATCACAGTAAGAACGATAATAAGTCTGTCAAAAAGGACACGTTTTAAACGATTCAATAAAATCGCAAAGTTCTGAACAGGCATCTCCACAGTCACTATACTGTCTAGTCCTATCTGTAAGCGTCCTGATATCGACATCTAAAAACACAGTTTAAAACGCGTACTGAATGTGGATACAAGTATTCCTATGGAGGCTAATATACTAAACTATTAATATACTAAAAGATGAATGTGAACAGACGTGTATAAAGAGAACGTGCTGTGATAGAGAGTCGAAGCGATCACACTTTCCATTTCCTGGTCCGTCCACAGTGGGTCCTCAAAGACGCCACTATCCAACACACTGGACGATCACCAGCTAATCTCCTACACCGGTTGTCATTCATTTATCTCACTCTGGGAATACTTTACTGGACCATCTTTCGGGTGTGTTTGCCACAGGTAAGTGATTAAAATAGCTAGCTAGCGGATTAGCCTTTAGGGGTAACGCCAAGGATGAATGGGTGACGCTTATGTGAACTTCAGCTCTGACGCTGTCTAAGCTATACATAGTTTACTCATGTGTAGGTGGCCTCTTGAAGCTGTTTGACGGACACAGGAGAAAGTATGACGCTTAAAACATATATCAATGCAGTTGTTTAGCTTCCGACTTAATTAACTATAGTAATGACAGGTATTAGACTTGTTGTGTGATGCTAACATTAGCTAGACAAAACACTACGCTTTAAACATAGGAGTGTAACTTTATTTGATAAACATGTTTAATATAAGCAGTAAAGTCAAATGTTAGACAAGGTACATTACTCTAGGTAAACACAGGGAAGGAGGAAACCCCTGAATAGTAATTGTGTTTTTCTTCATTGATATGAGCCATACCATTTTGAATGACTAAAAGTAAAAAGGCTACATCAGAAGTGGATACAAATAATAATAATACAACTAATTTAAATTAACATGACGTGGTAAACCATAGTAATTGTGTTTTGCTGCCATGGAAACTAGAATTTTGACGCATTAGTCATAGTTAGATAGTTTAGATGAGGAGGAAACATTTAGTAGTCAGTCCCTCCCCAGATTACATATCCTGGGCCAGATCCTGGAAAGAAAATAATTTATGACTGCTAAAGAAGGAAATCACTTTATAATGAGTTATTGTAAGATGATCAACATTGAAATTAATATATAAGTGTTTCCTTGTCCAACTAGCTTATCAACTCCTGGAGTACGGCAGTAAAGTAATGAAAACTTTTTTACCAAGTGAAACTTTATTTGTCAGGTCAAAGTTCTGTGTGATTTAGAACAGACACATCCAGTCTGATGGGCTTATATATTCTGTGTGTCATATTTCCTGTATTTTCCATATACCATTTGTCATGGGTGTGTGTTGGTGGACTTATCGGTTACTTACTGCCTATGTGTGTGTTTCCGTAGAAGAGATTGTGGAATGCTGCTAAACGAGACTCCAATTTTTGAGCCCTCCCTCCTCCAGGAGCTGGACTGGAGTAGCAACACTGTCCCTTTCTCTCCCCCCATTTCTCCCTGCAGCCCGGGGGAGGGCCTGGTGCTGAGGCCCCTCTGCACGGCAGACTTCCACAGGGGTGAGTCAAAGACTGCATACACAACATATTACAGACCAGCATTTGATGTGGAAAGCAAGTTTGTTGTTCCTTGGCATCCTACTGTATATAGAGGATCTTGGGAATTTCATATTTTAATTCAACATTTATATAATTTAATAACAATTTTTGTGTTCTAGGATTCTTCAAAGTTTTATCTCAACTCACCACAACGGGGGACGTCACACCAGAGCAGTTCACGAGTAAGTCGTGCTTAGCATAATGCTACATTTACCACTTGCCGTTTTCATATTTAAAATCCTAAAGTGTTACCAACTTGCATCAAAACAATCACAACACATACATATTGGACACGCATTAGATCACATATTTGAGAAGAGAGAGAACCCTTGTCCTAAAAAAAGAACTTTATATACAATCCTGTGTGAGAAAAGATCAGTGAACTGTTTATTATCTGATTGCTTCCAGAAAAGTTTGATCATATGAAGAAGTCAGGAGACTACTACGTCGTTGTGGTGGAGGACACAAACCTGAGACAGATCGTTGCCACAGCCACCTTGATCACAGAACATAAATTCATCCACTCCTGTGCTAAGGTAAATTACATCCCGTAAACTATTTTAATTTCCTCTAAAGAAGTTACTTATTAATGAAGTGGTTATCAGAATGGTGACTAGTATCACCATTGTTCCGAACCATAAGAAAAGTTCCAAATACTTCTTGGTTCACTTATAACTTTGGAAATTCAATTTGCATGATAACCATAATGTTTTTAATGGATATCCTCTATTCTGTTTCATTTGTAGAGAGGCCGGGTGGAGGAAGTAGTAGTCAGTGACGTGTGCAGAGGGAAGCAGCTGGGTAAACTGTGAGTATAGAGAACCTTCTCTTTGTTCCACAAATCAAACATCACAAACATAATGCAGTTATTTAGGATTTTAATGAGCTTTATTTTCATTTTCCTCTCTGTTGTTTTCTCTCTGTCCCTGTAGGTTGGTTTCAGCTCTTACTCTTCTCAGCAAAAAACTGGAATGCTACAAAATCACACTTGAATGTTCACCCACCAATGTGGCTTTCTACCAAAAGTTTGGCTACACTGCATCGCACGAGACTTATATGCAGTGTCGATTTCCCAACTAAGGACAGCAGCAGCTTTAAACCTCCGTTTTTGGAGGGGATGGACCACACCTTTATCTACTCGCTGAAACATCAAAACAAAATGTCTTAAGAATTAGGAGAGCTGGCCAAGGATGAGTCAGTGTTTGTGATCCTGAACTCAACACTGAGTAAACATAAATGGACGTTGAAGCCGTACGGTACAACAGCATCCTCCACCCCTTTGGTAACCATAGCTACCTCACCAGGGTGGAGCTCTGCCATCATCTTCCTCCAACATCCGAAGAAACGAATGTCAGTTACTCTAAATGTCTTCTCATTGTGTTTCTTTAACAATAAGTTGTTTTCTGGGAACTTACTTAGAAAATAATGATCTTTATGACTTATCCAATTGCCAGTAAATACAATTGCTTAGGATTTATAGATTAATTTAAGTTGTGTTTCTTTTTATAATATGTTCTTTGGTACAAAGTGCTCTATATGCTTGACAGTACTGTTGCTGGATAACTAATGAGGGTTTTAACACTACAAGACATGAATCAATAATATCAAGACTGTTATAATGTATAATATTTCTAGTGAACAAAAAGGTTTATATTTTGTGCGTCAGTGGTGAGGAATTAACTAAAGTTCTTAAAGTTTTGTATTTGGCCGACATTTGAATTTTGATCCCAGGTGTGATAGGAACATGTGAAAGAAACATTTTGTGATGGGAAATGGATAAAAAAAGAGTTTTATTAATGGACTATTATTTAAGTTTTATAATTATGCTATTATTCTGGAGAACAGGGGTACATATTTAAAGTAATTTATTTTCCAAATATGAAATAATCACATAAAATATGCCATGATCTGCTGTGTTTGTTTTCCTATTTTTCTACTAATTCAAATGCACACACATTTGTTTTATATGAATGTCTTCTTATAGTTGTGGCAAAGTATTTCAATCTATATATCAAATGGATCTCTAAGCATGAAGATACATCACAGCACGATGAGTTGGTCTCTGCCTTGCAAAGAATTTAGAAAAAAAAAGCAACTCGACCATGTTTTTTACATAAATTCTGATGCAACAATTCCAAGGCAAGGCAAGTTTATTTATATAGCAATTTCAACACAAGGCAATTCAAAGTGCTTTACAAAAATGAAAGACATTAATAGCATTTAAGAAACATATTATGAAATGATATCTAAAACACTCATTTAAAAGCAATGATATAAAATGGCATTTAAAAACACTCATTTAAAAGCAAAGATACATGAATCACAGTTACAGTGCAGTGTGAGATACACACTGAACGACGGACCCCCCTTTGGAAAATTATAATCTGACCCCATGGTACCTTTTAGTTTTCGCCGAAACTATTCCTCATTTTTATTTTTAAATGCACATAGTTAAGTTTACCTTGTCTTTCTAGGACTTTTTTGGTATCCTCCGTGAACCAGGGTCTTGAAACCAAAACGAATTCCTGTACCCATGCAGTGGCGACTGGTCATTAGGGGCAGGTGGGGCACAGCCCCACCTAGTGTCAGCAGAAAGTATTACAAATAATGATTACAAAAAAATGCAAAGAAATGCATAAAAAATATATAAAATATATTTTAAGATCATGTTTAATCATCTGATTCGTCTGTACATTGCTGTTTTAGTTTGTGTTCTTCTAATTAGTGTTTACAGTGTGCCTATTGAGACGTTTTGAGCCATGTGGGACAAAACCCGATCATGCCCCTCCCTCTCACTGTCTAAGTGAATGGTGACTGTAAAAACTACACTGCGCATGCTCAGAGTATTTTCCTATTTAATGTGTGTGGCAAAAAAAGAATGACCATAGGGGCACTGAGCTGCCATCCCCACCATAGTCATCTCACATAATTCAGAGCTGATTGGCTGTAAGTATGTGTGCCGCGAAAAGTGTAGTGTGTGAAGAGGAGACGAGAGAGGTGCAGTGACGCGTCCTAAAACCCGGAAGTAAGCTGCGCATGGGTTCCGACAAAAAAGCAATGAGAATTCTCCATAGGATTTTAGAAAATAGCTCGAAATAAGGTCTGTGGGAAACGTACCTGTTAGATAAATGCACGTTTTGTTCAGCCGGATAATATCCACATCTCTACCCTACTTTTATCATTTTCCAATCATAAATCTATCAATTAGATTTATGATTCGACTTTTGAAACTACAAGAAGATAAGGAGGACAGGACTTTATAAAAAAGTAATAGAGATGTTTGTCCAGAAGGATAGCATGGACTTCATCTTCAAGTCAAGGTAAGACCACAATTTTATTGAAAAAGGGATCTTATTAAGAGAGAACAATCCAATGTTTAAATGATAAAATTACATGTTCTGTTTAAAATTAATCGAAGCATCAGACTAAAAAAGCTTTTGAAAATAATAGAATATTACTGCAGAAGCTTATATAAACATCTACGTTTTTTGTGCCCCACCACTTTTGTACATGTAAAAACGCCACTGACCCCATGGTACCTTTTTAGTTTTCGCCAAAACTATTCCTCTTTTCTTTAAATGCACATTAGTTAAGTTCAAGTTGTCTTTTCTAGGACTTTTGTGGTGTCCTCCGCGAACCAGGGTCTTGAAACCAAAACGGCAAACGTAGGGGACTTTAACCCCAATAATGACTTTAACTACCTTTGGGGGGACTCAACACAAGGCAATTCAAAGTTCTTTCCTGATTCATAAAACTAAAGTTCGGAGGGGTTGATTCGATAAGAACAGCTGCACTGTTATTTTGTTCAATCCAAGTTCCCGTTAAAAACATAAAATCGAGATTGTGCTCAGTGATAAAATCATTGATTAAAAACGTTTTTCCTGCCAATGACCTGACATGTAATAAAGCTAGTTTAAGTTTGTTAAATACACTATCAGTCAGATTTTTTGTGACAAGCTGTGGCTTACATGGAGTCACTGCTACATTTGCGCTTCCTGTTTCTAAGCTGATTCACCGTTCTCAATCTATTACCTATCAACACAGATATCGGCAAAGATACTGGCAGGCAGGGCCCCGGCATATCCTGGAAAGAGTTGAGTGCCATACGCCCTTGAGCCTGAACCCAGCACATATCAGTAAGAGTTTGCTGCGTTTTGTACACACACATTCTTATCAGGTTTCGGTGACCGCAGCTGGTGTCTTGAAGGGGGGGAGGTGGTTGATAGGCACGGTGATGAAGACGGGGGAGATGGTGTGCGTCTCTGTGGGCATTCCAAAGCTATGTTGTCTGCGCAAAGTTGTTCAAAATGAATTCAAGCCTTTAAAAAGGCATTACACAATATGTAGGATAATAAACTAATAAGTGACAGTTTTTTCCATGGCAACTGAAATACATGGTCTAAAAAAGTATAACTTATTTTACTGTAGAATTTGTCCCTTAAAAAAAGTAACATTCCATTATTAGAAACAATACTGGAAATATTTTTTATAGGAATAGAAAACCCAGTACTCAGTCAGACTCTTTTTATTAAGCAGTGAGTTGTTATTTTTCCATTCATTACTATACCACATTAAGCCTGATATTAGTCCTTAATCCTATTACTCCCAAAATAAAGGCATTAGCTTTTCCTCTCTTAGTGTCCTCCACCGGGCGGTGTCCTGGCTACTTTCCATTTTGCCAGCCGCCCCCTTCTCGTCTTCTACACAAATTCAAGTATCGAAAGTGCATTATTGCAATACTGTCCCGCTGCAAATGCAAAATGCTTTAAATACTATAAAACTGCAAAAAATCTCCCATCAGTGCATTCAGCTTGAGAAAAAAAAGGAGTTATCAAATCGTCCCGTTCCCCGACAGTGCTGCATGTCTCAGACAAGAGTGCCCCCCCCACCCCGGTCCCTTCCCCTTAGAAAAAGTTCAAATATTTACAACATTTTTAATCCCATTAAAAATGTGGAAAAAAATGGAGTGGACTGCGCCACGCGGCTAAATATCAGTAAAGCTCATCCGTTGTGCGCTGCAGTGACATGCATCGACCCAAAGTCCTCATCTTCCTCAGGCTGCGCTTACGGCTTCCTGAAACAGAAATGTAGAAACCAAAAATAATTCAATTATAATACAAAATAATGAGATATTTTCCAAGTGTAGGTGAACATTAGTTTCTCTTACTGTCTTGTAAACAGAAAAAATCATGACATTGAGAAAGAGGATGCAGTAAGTTATGAAATTACCTACAATGGATTTGATTGGTTTTCTAGCGAATGAGAGCCAGCCTCCTTGTCAATTCAAAGAAAAACTATAATCATTAGGAGCTACTGTCTCTTAATCATCGTCAATAACGAAACGCTGGTGATAAATTAAGTCAGCAATCCTGTAAGTCAGTCTCAACAATGTGCTAAACGAACAGCTAATGCTAGTCCCTTCCTGGAACGCATCAAACCTGTTTCATATGCTTTCTCAAATAGTCTGGCAGATAATCAAAAACAAGGGGACGGGTGTGGCTGAGCGGTACATTGTGTACAAACCTGTCATCCCAGCTTGTAAGGAGAAGGACCGGCCCAGCTGCATCGGGGACATCATCTTAATGGTCAACTTGGCTAAGTAGATCGCTTCATATTCCTATAAAAAAATACTACATTTAGTTTTGTGACAGGTGCTCCATGATAGAATAAAATGAATGAAAAACGCTTCTCGAGGGCTCTAAATGTGTGTGAATGATTGTTTATTTTATGTAATGTAAAAAGGAAAATCTATGACACTGAGAAAAGATGAATACAGTATGGTATGAAATTATCAACAATGGATTTCTGTTTTTCTAGCAAAACAAAACCAGCCTAATTTGGGATTCAAATCACCAGTGTTTTAAAGTTGAATAATTGCACATACAGCCAACAGTGGGTATCATCCGTATTGCACAGTTTAAGATGGTTTAAGCTGATTGGTGAGGTTAGTCCCAGTGCCAGTCTATTGGCTCAGACTGCCTCTAAGGGAGTTTAGGAGTCTGCAGGCCACAGGTGGGAATGACTTCCTGTGGTGCTCTTTAGTGAATTTTGGAATAAATCTTCCACTGAAGGTGAAATGTCTAGAGTGGGCTGTCACTGGAGTAACTGCAGTGAACCCTACTCTGCGTTCTGTCCAGGCGCAGAAAGAGAACTAAAACATTAGGCCTGTCATTTCATTTGCCTGTCAGATCCTGTATTGAATTTAAAATGATTTGACTGTTTTTAAAGCAGTAAAGTAGTGTTTGCACCAGCATGAATATTTCAGATGCTTTCTGTGTTTATGTGAAACAGTGCAGCCCCTCAGGTCCTCAGGCACACATCTGTTGGTTGTTCTAAAATGGAGGTCTGAGGACGTTTAGTTTTCATTCTTTGATTTGCAGGAAATATTTGCCTGAGGATCTGACAGCTGATTTATCCTGTTTTAATGTTTGAACACATATTGTATTAAAAGTTGAATACTAATATTTTTTTATTAACCTGATATTTATTTCACGCAGTTTGACTTCTATAACCCTTTATTTATTTTATATACGTTTTACAATTTCATGTTTGTTCATGCATTGGTCTCAAAATGTTTCAGTTGTTTTGATTAGTTCTGTCTACTTTGTGCTTGTCATTCTGCAATCTTTTGAAGCAATTTGAACTGCACTTATCCGTATGAAAGATGCTAGACACATTGATTGATTGCAGAGATTGAACATGCATACGCAAAGATAAGGAAATCCTTTTTGCAGTTTCACATCCGAAGCTAGTGGCTCAGAATAAGAACACACACTGTGAGATGACAGCCTGAAACAGCCTTTAAAGTAAAGTAGCTCAGGACAGTTTATTAAGTAGACTAAAAAGTTAGTTTAGTTACAATAATAAAGAATTAAAATGTTTACTTATTTATTGGACTTTCATGATGATGGATCAGAATGTGAGAAATCAAAGTCTTACCTGGAGCTGATGTACAAAGCCCACATTGGGATTGATGCAGAACCTTCTCTCCTGGACGTGGCTGAATGCATCCCTATAGAGTACATGTTCGAAAATTACAACCACAGCACTGAGAGATACTGCAAACTGTTAAAACAGAAACAAATACTGATAACATTCAGTTTAGTGTTATCATTTCAGCTCACAGCAAATGTGAATATATTTTTGCTTCTATAAAAGTTACATTTTACATCCTACCAATTTTGCAACAGTATGTTTCATAAACTTGCACACCATTACAACTTTTTTTCGTGGTTTTATACTTAACGCATGGCATACAGTGTTGTCCAATACAAAAATGCAATGATATGTTCAACTAAATCCTTTATACTTGAATCAAACTCAACAATTTAATCTAATGGCGTACAATAGAAAGACATAATCAGATGTGAACAAATTAAATCACCTGTATTTCATCCCAAATGTTTCCATAAGGTATGCAATCACTAAGGCAGCACTGAAAGAATGAAGAAAGGAGACACCATTTTAGCCACAGATGCAATTTGGTTTAAAGAAAATTATAAACACAATATCCAATGATATACAGAAAAACTTAAGCAGTAATATGTTAGGGAAATTGCATACTGATGGCTAATGCATTACTTGTATAACCAACTCACCTTCTTGATATCCCTGCATTACCATGAAGCAGTACCTTTCCTAAAAGAATAATACACAAGATTGATGATGAAATACTTTTTTCTACTTGACGCTCTTAAGTATGAAAAATGGAAACTGCACGAATCTTAACCTCCTGTTGCTAAGCAGCCGTCAATAAATTCTTTAGTCTGTTAGGAGGGAATTGAATGACAGTATATCAGGCACGTTGTAAAGGTCATTGCTTCTAGTCAGTCAAACACTTGCAAAGAAGGGAAGTAAAAGCCCACTTTGTAACTCACGGAAGGGAAACATCGGATTATATTTTCCACTGGATTGTCCGCAATATCTAACACAAGGTATCTGCAAAGAGGCAACAAGATATGTTAGCCAGAAATCACTTCAAATAACAGAAACATGCAGATATCTTCTAGCAGAGTGCACAGATCACAAGAATTCTTACTTACCTAAATGAATGAGGGAAATTAGGTTTGATAAAATTGGCTTCAATGTCTTGGCGAACACACACAACGTGCGTTATGCCCTGTCTCTCAAGGATTTGCAGCTAGACACAAAGAAAAAGAAAAGCAATATGAGCAACAACAACTTAAGCAAATAACTTTCTCTGTGTCACTGTCTCTAAATACCATTAGTGTAAATTGACAATAAACATGTTCTTTGCTTTTAGTTATCATTATAAAGTTATGTAATGCTTAATGAATGACACAATCTGTGTTTAGATTTATGTCAAACATCTCGCAGATAATAACACCATTTATTTGTATTTATAACCCTGGTAGCTACCGGTGGTTTAACAGATGGAGTCATTTGTATCTCAATATTACTGTGATGTTGATAATGTAGAGGAAAACAAAAAGAGCCCAGAGGAGGAAAAGACCTACAGTAATTCATCATATAGAATCAAAAGCTCAACCCAATAAGGAAAGTGTGTGATACCAATGATACCATTTGAATCGCTGGGAAAGGACAAGTTAAAAGCTGTGTCTATTGCAACTTTAAATTCTGTAAAAGAATGACCTTGCTTTTCATTGCAGCAGAGTAGGGACCTAAAAAGAGTCCTGGTACGATCTCCTGAAAGTAAATATAGAGCAAGACATCAACAACAACAACACAGTCAGTAATAACTACCCAAACCTAGGCTCAGTTTATACACTTAGGAGAGAAAGCCCTATTACAAACATGTCTTATTTACTTGTATATGTATGTCCACACACAAATTGTACCTGGATATAAGTTCACACAGCCAGTATGTCTACTATATAAACCTTTAAATATCAGGCTTCCTTAACAACTTTGATCTGAGGTATAACACTGGGCAATGTGTTGATATCAGCAAGAAGTTAATATGTTTATAGGAATATGTTAAAGATTGAGTTCCAACATTGTAAATGATTTCAAAGCATGTGTAAAATAATGTAATTGGCGTTAAATGCTGGGCTTCACTGTTATACTCTATACGAAAGCAAAAATACTTTTTATTATGTAAAAAAACATCTTCAGTAAATCATTTGGCAATCATTACTTTGGACTGCAGAATTTTTCATCCTTAAAATATGGCCACACCCTTAAATAGCAACTCATATTTTTAAACTAACACAGTCTTTTACACATTAGCCTGTAATTGAGTTGGATGATTGATGGAAAATATTTTAACAATAAAGATACTTTTAAGAACGGCTTTAAAATGTGTGAATCCACAGATTTGGTGCATAGTGAAACACTGCCAAGTATGATCCTTCTCTGTACAGAATACAGAATCTCTACATACCTGCATTTCTCTTCTCATTGGATAAGCCCAGTCCTGTAAAATGGGGAAATAAAAACGAGGTTAACACATGAGGGAAGTTTGGAGGGATTTCAGCCAGCAGGCAGGGTGGGGAATGAGCACCGGTGTACTATGTGGACATAGGCTAATGTTTGGAGACTATGCTACTGAGTGTTGGATCAGTGAGAGAACAGTAACGCGATGCAGCCATCGACACAGGCAACAAAATACACGAGCATGTGAAACGGAAAAGCACTTCTGCGTAATGTCCCAAATTGTACAGCATTTCCTGAGCGTATTTGAGCTTCCAAGACAATACTGCAGGAGTGTAGTTAGCTCGCATTAGCCGGACAAGCAGGCTGCCTCACCAAAAGGTCCTCTTTGGTCGCGGGCAGAGACGGGAACTGGAGTTTGTTCGCCTCGTCCATCCTGCGGTCTGTTCGGGCACCGACGGCCCGTCTTTACGCGCGGTATGGATGTTTCTCGCGGCTGGGTTAGCTGGACAGTCGGTGCAATTTGTTTTGAAGCTCCACATGCATGTCCGCCATGCTGTCCCCTGACAGATGTGTCACGTGATCGCTCAGCAGATGCCAAACTGGGCTCGTAGGAAGAAGGAAGCAGAACAATGGCGACGTCCAGTGGTGGATTTACGAAGCGCACAGGACTCACTTCCGGATGTAATACTTCCATGGATGGTAAGTAAGCTTCCAGTTAAAAATAAACTAAATAAACACAAAACTAATAAATAATAAATAAATATCTTATAATAATTATAAAAACATAATAATTATTGTAAAAATAATAATTGTAAAAATACTTATCGTACAGGATTAAATACTGAATTCATCCATGGAATTGGGTATGTACGTTACCAGTAAAAGCACATCGAAATACAAAATTTATAAAATCATTATTATTATTATTAATAGCTATAGCTCCATTAATAATTGTTGCAAAAAAATAAATGTATGTTTCTTGTTGGCCAAATTAACTGATAAATAACTACAATTATATTCTCAGGAAGACCACCACAATTTACATTCACCACAAAGATGAATCCCAATTTCTCTACTTATAACTTAACAGATGCCACTTTATTGTGCCCACTTATTTACTGTATACATGTACATAGTTTCATTTCAAGGTGTCTATATGTTATGTTGGATGTTGTCTGGAAATGTTATTCATTCATTACCGCCAATTCAGTATCACTAAGTGCAAAAAGCCGACAATAACAAGACAATGTAATCCTGACATCTCAAACAACCATCTCGAATCATCTCTACAAATAACACTATCGTCTCCAGCATCAGTCCCTGATTAATCATCACTTCAACAATGACTGATTACAAGAGAACAAACGTGATCTAAACCAGAGTGCATGAATAATTTCTAGTTGCTTGATTGGTCTCCCAGACGTGTTATCAGTTTGTTGTGTGACAGTGTACCAGTTTGTGATTTTTGTTTACTGTCTGGCCCATGGGAGGGGACAGTCCTTTTCATAAATGATAGGGAGATGTAATCTCATAGCAGAACTGCTCCAGTTAGCTGATGCTTACATGTGTGTGTTTTATATTATAGCATTTTGTGTTACATATCATAGATTTGCAGCACTATTGGTCTGCTTGAAAGGCTTCACTACAAGTCATTTCTTATCAGTGTCAGGGACAGATACATCATCTGCTGCTGCTCTTCCATAATCACACACATATTAATCTTTGTTGAATATCAATTACATGCACAATTTAAACACTTTCTTTGCATGTATATCATTGTTTTCTTTACCTTAATTTTTCCTTCCCAAATATTTTTTTCCTGCCTAAAAAATATCCCCACATAGTTTTTTTCCCTGTGCAATGTTTTCCCTGTAGTGCTGACATCCTGGCTGCAACAACTCTGATATTGTGGTGTTCCAGGTCGAATCACAAATTAGCACTCATGCCAGATTCCTTTGGCAGAAATGTTGTGAGGGGGATAACAGAGCGAGAGTGAGTGAACAAAAATGTTGGATGAAGAAGCGAAGCTAAACAAAAGACAAAGATAGAGAAACATGACTGTGTAGGATGTCTACTTTACTAGGATTTACTGGATGATTATTACAGCAGCAAGTGTCTCATAGCAATTTGCAGTCACACAACCCAATAACCAGGTTTCACAAATCCCTAAAGATGAATTTTATTGTTGAATATACAGTATTAGAGTTAAATGTCACAAAACAGAGGGACAGCAAGGTCATGGATGAACTGGTTTTCAAAAATAGTGACTGTAGTCTAACTTTAAGACGTTGGTTAATTATTGAAAGGCTGCTTGTAAGGAACCTTTGCGCTCTACTCGCATCTAGCTCTTACCTCTCATCTCTTATAGGTTAAGACTTTGTATGTAGCTCTCAGTCTTTGTCATATTTTAAACAAACCATTTTAAAATCCAGTCACGTAAAAAAGGCGAAGAATTTCCATATCTTTGGCCACGTTCTGCCTTCATTATATAGAGGGTAGCAGGCAGTTGAAAGGATACGAGTAATGAAATTCAAAAAAATCCCCAGCTGAATGTGCTTTAAATCAGCATCATAAGTCCAAGTTACACCTGGGCTCTGTAGTCTTTAGCCAATGGTATAGCTGACAATAGTGCATTTTTCTGGGACTATTTCATCTGTAGATAAATTGTTTTAAGGGTTACTTTGAAATTCTAGGATGGCGAATATGAAACTGATTAAAAAATAAACTAGTCTATACCGCAAATGTTTGTTGTAATGAACACAGTGCAGTGGTGTGGCCCAATGTAATCTTTAGACAACAGTAGAGCTGTGACACAGAGTAATAAGCTATGTCAGGCTTTAGCTACAGAGACAATGTTTAGTAGGACAATTCCCCATTGGACTTGGCCAACTCATGGTATTTGTTGACAACAGAACAAATATCTAATATCTGTAACATTAACCATGAATGCCTTACAGTCTTGCAACCAGAGGAGCAAAAAACGTAAATCTGGGTAGGATCCAAAACAAAATCTGTTGGTTGTGACTGTGTTGAAAAAAAAATCTAAGCTTTACATCATAAAAAGAGTAAACACAATTTAATAGGCAAATCCCAATTAGAGCAAAATAGTATTTACTTAATCAACATTTAATATGGCACTGAATCATAATGTGGTGTAAATGTCGCATATAATGACAATAATTCATCTGCAGTTAGGTTGATGGGGTTGGACTTTTAAAACTAATTTTCCTTCTAGTCCTGTGGAATAAAACGTCTATCTGAGTATTAGACATTTCAGAGGACATCTGGCCATGTTGTAGCACATCCCACTGATGGCACTATAAGTCAATTGGATTTCACTAACGACAGAATACCATCATTTCTTTATTGTATGAGTATGCCTCTTTTTAGCCTGTTAAAATCATTGTATTAAAAACATTTAAACTAAAAGATAGCCCGACCCTGGGGTCATATGAGAATCTGTACCATATAGGGATCATAAAACCTGCATGGAGCAGAACAAAGTTGTTCTGTGTGCTTTTTAATGGCTGCAACACTAAGAATCTTACATCGTTTTGTAGGATGGATGACTAAAAGAAAACTCAAAAACCCTTTTTTATCTACAGTATGGAGAGAATCCGTTACATGTCAAACTGGAATATGTCTCCCTGCTTGTCAAGTCTCCCAAACTGAAAATGTCATTGGAATTATTTTTATCAGGTCAAACTGTTAATGCAGAATAAGTTGCTTTTGACTGCACTGATATATAACGATGTTCCAGCATCATCATCTGAAATCTAAATGGGGGTAGAAACTGGCAGGGTTCACACATTGATTAAGAGGGACTATGACATTTTGATTACTTAAACTTCTTAAATTTTAAGTAATGTTAAATACAATAAATTAAAGCCATCAAATCGGAAGCAAGAAGGTCCGTTGAAGGTTTAAATCCCAAACAACATCGGCACAAAATACTAGGAGGGCATCTTATATATTACAGGTTTTATTTTATCAGTTTTTACTTTTCCTTTTTTCTTTTCTTGTCAGATTAATCATGTATACCAGATGCGAATCAGTCACTGTGTTTGGTTGTATTCCCTTGAGCCCTGTCTGCTACAAAGTGGATGGATGATGACAAGGTGAGTCTATTAAATAATGTTTATTATGGTTGTATTTTTCAGCAGGCATATTGTGAACATGCCCCCTAGTCTTTGCAAAAAGGAGATTATAACTCATACCCCCACCAGAGAAACAGATGGCCACTCATGTAGATCTCACTCTTTTGATAATTAATAAAAGCCACATTCAAAATGCTTGTTGTTCAAAAGCCTTTTGGCTAATAACAGGATCAGATTTGACTATTATTCAAAAAATGACGTACGGAAAAGATTACAAAATGTATTATATTAAATAAGTAATAATACACATTGTTTTATTTTGATTTTGTTTAACCTTTTGTATAGGGATGTTAAACAAGTATAGCAAAACAGAAAGAATCAAGAAGAATAATGAACACAAAGAAACGGACCTGTGACAAAACTGCAAGGAAATCAATAAAATCCCAAAATGTGATATTTAACTTGACTTTAATAAACATAAAAACAGTGATATCTATAAAGGCTACTAAATCATGCTTTTAGAATACAAATCTGACAGCAATACCACAGCTGCTGTACATGATGAAGGGAGCCAACATTATAGAAATTCAGCACATCTCTGCATGCTGTACAAAGTGGCATTATTTATGTCTCTCATCACTATGGGAGAACAAATCAAATCCCTAGAGAATAATAAATTCTCCTTTTGCCTTTTTTACAAAGACTTCTATAGAGTATCTCGGTCTAAAATAAACGTTAAATAAACGTTAATTACTTGGGGAATGGTAGTGCAACAGTGTAAACGCTGATTATGCATTTATCAGTGCAACTGCTTGAGGTGTATGGTGGAGGAGGTGCTGCAGTGGAGTTCATCCCAAAGCTACTTCGTGGAATTGGGATCAGGAGATACCAGTGGCTAGATCATTAATATACTTTTATCTGAATGTTCTTCAGGTCATTTCTGGATGATTCCAGTACTTTGAAAGGGAGCTTTTAGAAATGTGTGAATATGTAATGGCTGCAAATGGATCAAGATGGTAAAGATATATTTAAGAATCAGACAGCTAAAATAGTTTATTACTTTGAGGAAAACCTCAGTCTATGATAATACCAGTTCGTAAAGCTGTTGTTTCTGACAAGTTCTTCATACTTACACTAGGGGTCCTCACTCAAACACAAGTAACAATAGTTTTAAAAAGCATTTTGGTACATGACAAACTGGGTGGTGAGCGTACACCTGTTTCTTTGCTACTAAAATAAGGCTGTTGTCAAATACAAATGCATTCAATAATAATGATATTTGCTCATAACACCCATTGTCTTTGTGCTGTTCCAAACACAATGCATGTTTGCCCACAGGCCTGCGCTCCAGCCATTCACTGGCCCGTCTCTCACACTAGATGGCAGTCAAACACAAACATTTAGAAGTAGGCTGCGAGCCAACAGACAGCAGCTGGGGCTGGGCCTGTCCACCTCCATCGATGGGAGCTTCAGGTGGTTGTAGGGGATTGCTTTTAGGGAATATGCACATCTCTTTGTTCGAGACATGAGAGAGATCATGAATGCACGCTCACTGGCTCCGGCGCACCTTTCATTCATTTCTCAGCCCAAGGACTCTTGAATTTGGCTTGATGAAAAAAGACCTGGAGCTGGAAACATTATCAATATTAAAGCAGCTTAGCATGCTGGCTCTGTTTGCTTTTGTTGGCCTATATAGCAGTGCATCAGTTAAACGTATTGTTAGCTCATGGCTCTTTAGAATGAATAGAGAGGCTTAAGATTATTAGCAAAAGATTTTTTTTCCGCATACCTCCAACATTTTGTCTTTATTAAAAAAGCCAAAAGACTGGCACATCATAGCAACGCCCTAAACTCTCCACCTTACAGTTTTACTGCACACATGTCTCATCACCACCTCCCACTTTCACCCTCTCACTTGTTATTGAGTCTGCGGATGAGACTCAGCACATCATTACTAAATTACTGATTACATGCATCATGCGATACAAATGAGGAGGTTGCCCCTGATGCTTAATTGGTAGGATGTAATAACGGAGCGGTGATATGTGGGCCCTTAATTGTGTGTTTACCGCACTATTTATTGGAGAGCGTCCCTCCCCTGGCTGGTCGCTGATGAGGTGAATGTGTTTCCGCTGGCGTGCTATCAATCCTGATTCATTAAGGACACATAGGGAGTGAGAAGAACACAAAGTTTGGCTTCCAGCTCGACGTGGGCAGAGGAGGCAATTTTAAATTTCACTGACTGGAGTTAGTTAGTTAGTTGCACAAAAGCATTCATGAAATAAAAGAGTGCTATCTGTACAGAGGCTAACAGGGGGCATTTATGACATATTGACCCTCCCACGATGGATACAAACTTTTTCAACTTTGCTTTAAAGGATGGTTGTGTGTCCCATTGAAATTGTTAATTCTCAGATGAAACACAGATTGTTAGAAAACGCATGAGTGGATGGATGCTATACACATGTACATATACATCTCTGCATCTGTGCACGAATATGCTTTATAATCAAATGTTAAAGTTTTTTTGTTTCATGGTCAACACATTGTAAGTAGAAGTTTGCTTCCTTTCTTTCTGCTTGTTCTATAACGTTAGATGCTGATATGAATACAACAATAAGGCTTGTTAAAAGTACATTGAAATGAATGTAAAACAAACATCAAGAGAATCCAAAGGCAACCAGATATATCTAGTCAAACCCAACTACATTATAGATTTGTGATGTTCATTTCAATGAAAAGGTCAGTACACGATAAGGATTCATGTTTTTTTCAAGGTGGTTGTGGTCATTACACACCCAGCCTGGATCTTCATGGTCAAGAGATATCTCATCTGATATCTAATGTTAATCTCTATCTATTTGGCTGTCATGAGAAAACACAAACAGACCAGATGTAATGCCCAACATGCTGCAGGGTGGCGGTGAGGCTGCAGACCAGGATCATACACCTCAAGGGTTTAAGTCAATTACAAATACTGTCTGAGTCTGAATAAGCTTCAGCTAGAGATTTTTGTAAGATCTTCAATTAAGTTTGCACCAGGATAATTGCCCTCCACTTTAAAACAAGCTTCAGATGTTGAAGAAAGCATTAAGATATCAGTGTCAGCCCTCAAAAACACACAGTGGATGAAACCTAATTGACATATCCTCCTGGAAAATCATTTGTAGTTTCTGCTTGTAGGCATTGCACATTTTGAATTTCCAGTCTTAGTGAGAATGCAAAGTTGCCCATGGGAAATCTGTACAGAAGCCTGCATAAAGGAAGGCCAATCAAAATAAATTGGAAAGGCTCCTGTCACATCAAGTGCAGCCGCTCCACACTCATGTTTTAATTCCTGACCTCCCAGCAGAGAGATGAAAAACCACTTTATGCAGGGCTTCTACTTAATTTAGTGGCATTGTATTTTTTGTGTCCACGTAATATTTGATATGTTCAGGGTGGTGTTACACTGAGTTGCATTGTAACATACAGAAGACTTCATATTTCAGAATAAATGAACAAATCACAATCAACATTCTGTTTTAAAAGACATGCAACAAATTGCTTTGAGTCAATGAAAATAAATCTAATCTTTAGCTTAGCTTTAGAAAGAACAAAGCAAATGAATAGAGGATTGAGTATAGAGAAACCTCTATATATTCATCTCAATCCATCCATTTTTTTGATGTTTCTCTTTTATTTCTTCTTTTTGGAATCAGCTTCAATGCATCACTAGCTATTTTCCTCTCCTCTCCTCTCATCTCCTCTCCTCTCCTCTCCTCTCCTCTCCTCTCCTCTCCTCTCCTCTCCTCTCATTCCTATCCTTTCCTTTCTACTCCTCTCCTCTCCTCTTCATTCCCCTCCTCTCCTCTCCTCTCCTCTCCTCTCCCCTTCTCTTCATTCCTATCCTTTCGTTTGATTTAGTTTCCTCTCCTCTCCTCTCCTCTCCTCTTCATTCCTATCCTTTCCTTTCTTCTCCTCTCCTCTCCTTTCCTCTTCATTCCCCTCCTCTTCTCTCCTCTCCTCTTCTCTTCATTCCTATCCTTTTGTTTTATTTAGTTTCCTCACCTCTTCATTCCTTTCCTTTCCTTTCTACTCCTCTCCTCTCCTTTCCTCTTCATTCCCCTCCTCTCCTCTCCTCTCCTCTTCATTCCTCTCCTCTCCTCTCCTCTTCATTCCTATCCTTTCGTTTGATTTAGTTTCCTCTCCTCTCCTTCCTCTCCTCTCTCTTCATTCCTATCCTTTCCTTTTCTTCTCCTCTCCTCTCCTCTTCATTCCCCTCCTCTTCTCTCCTCTCCTCTTCTCTTCATTCCTATCCTTTTGTTTTATTTAGTTTCCTCTCCTCTCCTCTAGTCTCATCTCCTCTCCCCTCCTCTTCATTCCCCTCCTATTCTCTCCTCTTCTCTTCATTCCTATCCTTTCGTTTCATTTAGTTTCCTCTCCTCTCCTCTCCTCTCCTCTCCTCTCTTCTCCTCTCCTCTCCAGGCAGACATGTCTTTGATCCTAGGAGCCCATGTCCTTCACCCCCCTCTACAATCCTCTTGGGGTCTTATTAACAGACACGCGGTTCTCATGTTTTATTGCCTATGATAAAACCTCGCCTCTGATCTCTCATTACAGACTGGCTCTTTGGAAATGGGCCCTGCACCCTTCGGCTTATATTGCCCGTAATGGGGCAAAAAGCTAAATGCACATCTGAATGTGTCGGGTACGAACCGGGTCCCTGTGCAGCAAGCCATCAGATCATCCTGGATTCGGCCTGATTTCGGTCTCTACGCAGACTTCACATGGGAACGTGGTGGTTTCTGCTTGTAAAGTGAGCTATGGTTTTGAAGTGGTTTCTCATATTCACACGAGTAACTGCAGCATACACAAACATGTAAACAGACATGTTCAAGCATACACTTACAGATTCTTAAATATGCAGATGCACAAACATATGCAGTGGATGTGCTCACAGAAACAGAAGTAGAAGCATACTTTTTCAGGCTGGTGTACATGTATGCATCAACGTCTTACATGATGTATTTCATGCTGGGTCTTTTTTTCACATCACCGGGGGAAACAGCTACGCTCTTTCAGTCTCTGTCACACATCCTTCCAGTCCCTCTGGGCGACATAATGACGAGAAAGAGACTACAGGCTGTATTCTTCCTCTCCTCCCTCTCGGTGTCTTCTTTGTTCCCGTAGGTTTTGATTTTATACATTTGTAGGTCATACATGCACGGAACAAGTACAACTAATTTTCCACTTTAAAGGAAGGTCCTCCATCAGATGGCCTGATCCCATTATTTTTTTCTTTAGTGTGATTCAGAACACTGTCCTTGGACTGTGACATGGATGTTGATTACGTTTTGCTTCGACTGAATATCATATTTATATAATTACTATTCAGTTCATGGGCAAAAGTAAGAACTTTTATTATCCTGTTTTCTATTGTACCTTATTGTACAAACTAGATCTGGCCTAACTGTTTAAAAAGTATCTACCCTATCACGACTTAATGTTCTTTATTCCATACTAAGCGCAATACTTCATCAAGTATTGTACTATTTTGAAGTATTGTATTATAATTTGAACTGTATTGATCAACTTGCCATTACCCATTCATTTGCATTTTTCTTTTCACAAGCCGATCAGATCAGTTTGGATGTTTAAGTGAGGGGGGCTTTAAGAAATGGGCTAAAACAGACAAAGTTAAAGCATATAAGCACGTAAAGAAACCTTAAAAACAACTATGCGCCTGAACATGACCATCATTTGTCCCATTTAACATGAAAAGCATGTTTCAGATACTGTAACATTACAATTGAATCAGCTGGTATCAGTTACCATTAATTAATAAATGTACCATGCTGATTCACAATTCTCTCAGGCAGAAAACAATTCATGTGATACACCACAACAAATGTTTTTATATACCAGTACACTGCAAAAACAAAGCCTCAAAAAACAAGTAAAATAAATAGTAAAATGAGTAATATATTACTTAAAATAAGAAAAATTATCTACCAACAGAACAAGAAAGATTCACTTGCCAAGACCTTCTTAAAACAAGTAAATAAATCTAGCCTAAAAAGATCTACAGATATCTTAAAACAAGTGTTTTTAAACAAAAAATAAGTACATTTGAATTGAAACAAGGAATATCTTTAAGAATTATAATCTTATAAGGAAAATGTGCTTGAATTCAGCATATTCTACTGCTATTGTCCCAAAATTCTATTTTATGTTAGGTAACATATCTTAAATCCAGTGCAGCTTCACTTTAAACAGGTACATTTGTCTAGATACAAAGATGAGATTTAAGAATTATTTTCTTAATATGTAGAAAAATCTACTTAAATTCAGCATTCGGTGCTATTCTTAAAATAAGGCTAAATACCAAGAAACGTAGAGACAAAACCTTCAAAAATCTTTAATCCTATCAAGATATAAACTTTGACTGCTTGCATAAAGAAAAATATGAGTCTCAAATGATTTCTTTTAATGTTTTTATTGTTTTCAAACTGCGTAGTAAAGGTCAGTCATCAGATATGTCTTTAGAAAAAAAGAGAACATTATTTCACTGTAAAATGCAACGCAAGTGAAATTCTCATGACACTTTTGACTCAGCGAACAATTCTCAATAGGATTATAAGTATGAGGGGCCGCTAGGGACATTATTCAGAAATACCGTTCACATACACATGTGAAACACTCTCACACACACTACTGAAACCAACCTAATTTAGAAACATGTAAACATCTCTCATATACACATATGAAACGCTCGCATACACATGAAATCCAAAGTTATTCACATATACATGTCAAACGCACTCATATACACATGTGATACGCACTCACACACACACCTGAAACGCACTCACACACACACCTGAAACGCTCTCACACACATGAAACGCACTCACAACTGAAACTCTCTCACACACACCTGAAACGCTCTCACACACATGAAACGCACTCACACCTGAAACTCTCACACACGAAACGCTCTCCAACAGATATGGGATAGTGTGTTTTATATGTGTGTGAGAGCGTTTCAGGTGTGTGTGTGTCAGTGCGTTTCATGTGTGTGAGAGCGTTTCAGGTGTGAGTGCGTATCACATGTGTATGTGAGTGCGTTTCACATGTGTATGTGAATAACTTTGGATTTCATGTGTATGCGAGCGTTTCATATGTGTATATGAGAGATTTCTACATATGTTTGAAAATGATTTTGGTTTCAGTAGTGTGTGTGAGAGTGTTTCACATGTGTATGTGAACGGTATTTCTGAATAATGTCCCTAGCGGCCTCTCATACAGTATATAAGTGCCCTAATCACTTATGAACTTTTTCCAGTCGGCCATAGCCTTTTTGTATGAAGTAGTCATGTCACGGTCGTGAATGGCATCCAAGAGGACTTCTGTCTGCACCACAGACAGAAGTGTTGCAATGCACTTAGGATAGGTGAGGTGAAAGGTGTAATAACATGCCATGAGATACATCACGCTTTCATGAATGTCCTCTTTTGGGAAGATGAGCACGGGCATGGTTCCAATGGCCAGTATACAGTTGGTTTCGCAGATGATGACAACAGGGCTGGAGAGTGGTCGTGTCTGAAGAAAGGTGTTGGGGTCTTCTGCAGACTGACACAAAAACAGACAAAGAAATCATCACAAAAAGGCAAACAAATATGATCACATCATTTCACTCTTTGTATCGACATGAGACAATTCTTATAAATGTTCTTACCTCAAGGACGTGGAGCACAGCCTCACTTGCATGCCTTAACTTCTTGGGTGGGGCCATAGGTGATGGGAACATCTCTGGTAAAGCCTTCATCATGGCAATTGAGTGCTTTACTGTTGAAAAAAAAAAGTGTCATTCCGTTTCCTGCAGTCAGTTAATAAACAGACATGGTCAGAGATAATAATCACCTTTGTCAAGCTGCGGAGGCCTCATGAGCTTTTTGAAAACTCCATAAAACTGTGCCCTCTCACAAAAGGTCCCCCACCGGGTCTTAAGTTCCGTTAAGAAGTGGGAGTTGCCTTGATTGAGGACCCGCCGTAGTTCATCCATTAGCTAAGACAACGAGAGAGAAAATATATAGGAGAAATATTAAAATCTACATTCCAAGGGTTAGTAATTCGTCTCATAACTGAATTTCCAAAAAAAGATTCATATATGTATAATGTGATTTAAATGGTCACTTAACAAAAATATTACAGTTCACATAGAAATATGTGTTTTTTTGCAAATGTATGTCTGATGCACACACTATTTTTAAATACATATTGTGGACCAATACTACTAACAAAATAATGTTGTGTGTATCAGAAGCACATTTGTGAAATGTGTTCTTTTTAAATAAGTGGAGGGTTTTTATATATCTATGCAGATTACATATTTGTATTCAATAAGCATATTTGAGTCATTCATTTATAAATAATGAGACAGATCTGATTTAATTGTCATACCATTTCTCATTTCAAATTTGGTCTAACGTTAACCGAATTAGGAAGCATAGTTGTACATAAAACGAAAACATTTGCTTACATGATCCAGTTCTCCAAAGCAAGGATAAGCTTTAAGAATCGTGGAAGGCCTGTCCTGCTCCTTTGTAACATCAGAGTCAATGAAGGCCCTTCTCGCTTGGATTTCGAGGTCCAGGAGCTGAGCAACATCCATCTTGTTCGGTCTGGCCTTGGTTTTATAAATCGCCTGTAGAGTCTTATAGTGTCTCGCCTGGGTCTGTGGGCTCTCAGTTTCTGATGCTAGAAAACATAAACCCCACTATTTTCATTTCTGATGTTAAAGTTTAAATGAGACATTAATACACAAACAGCCATAGTGACTGACACAGGGCAAACATAGATGAGTAATCTTCAATAAAAAAGGGTTCTAAAATAGCTTATTGATATTGTTACATTTTCTTGAAGAGATTGAACGATGTACTATTACAATTTCTGTACTTACCACATAACTGTTCAGCCTCCGGGGCGCTGTATCGAGATGGTGGTGATCTCTCCAAGATCAAGGTTGATGCGGTGGATTCATCAGTCTCATCAGTGGACGTCTCATGGCTGCTCGGAAAGCTCAAACTCCTAGGCCGCTTTCTTGAAGGAGTTGAACCCTGCTTCTTTTTGGGGGTTGTCACATTCTGGACCCTTTTCAAAAGCTGCTTTTTCACAGTTTCCTTACAACACGCACGCACGCACGCACGCACGCACGCACGCACGCACGCACGCACACACACGCACGCACACCACGCACACACGCACGCACACGCACGCACGCACGCACACGCACCACACACACACACACACACACACACACACACACACACACACACCACACACACACACACACACCAGGTTGTGTTATAACTCACATTAAACAAACTTGTATCAAACTCATTACACCATATAAGCAGCACAGAGCTCTTATTGAACTGGATAAAACAAATCACTCCCAGTTTGATAGGCAAATGATTGCAGTGCTTTGTCTGAACCATGAGTTGAAAACTTGAATAGTGACATACCCACTCAGCTCTACTGGTTTGAGATCTGTCCCGAAGCATTGGGTAGTACTCGATTAGATGCTTCGCCATTACAGTGAGTTCACGGCTGCATGGATAGTTAAAGTCATCCCCAGCTGCTCTTTTAATGGAAATCATGCTTGTGACTGTATTCCTGATTAATCGAAGACAGCGAAGATCTTTGGAAAGGACGTAGTCTCCTTCTTCTCCAGCACGCTGCTTTTCAGAAAAGGTTCTTCGTGATTGCTCCAATTCTGTGTCTGTGTATAAGACATACAGTGGACTAGGAAGCTGTACGGTTCTGCTGGCACCATGTTGGGGTTGTGGGCTATGAGAGGGGAAGGAGGGTGGAGAAAAGACGGGGGATGGAGAGGGGTTGGGGCAGGAGGAGGAGGAGGAGGAGGAAGAGGAGGGAAACAAAGAAGGTTGGGGGGTGGGAATAGGGCTGAAATCCCAAGACCCATGAGAGGTACTCGGTCTACACAGGTCTGTCTCCTGGCCCTGTATAAAAGATGCATATATATATATAAAATGGTATTTACAATGAAAAGAGCACTACACTGTGACAACAAAAAATAATCAACACAACCAAAAAACTCCACTTCTTCAAATAACTGCATGATGACTAGGAAAGGCTTACTTGGTAACAGGTTTAAAGTCCCTCAAATGTTATAATCTGGAATTACCTCATTTTCATCATGAGTGAGTCTCCAAATGGTTCTTCTTCTGAAGAAGTGCTCAGGCCCGGGAAGGAGATCACGCAAGTCCTCCTTAGAGAGGCTGGGCAGCATGTCTCTGCTTATATTAGCAGCTGAAAACAGATTTAACCACACAGTTAATAATAAGGTAAAAAGCAACTAATAACATACTTATCTAAATATATAAAATGAAAGACTAATATACATTTCTGGCTGGCTTCACAAGATTTTCTTTAACATTAAAACATGTATTGCACTTACTTATAATTGACATTTAAATGCTGTTACAATAGGTTCATCCAGAGTTAAAGTTATTTTGGCCAAATGAAAATAAAAAGGAACCAGGGAAATTAATAAACGAGGCATGTTGTTAGGATAAATCCATTACACAAATGTGTAAAATCTCATAGGCTATCAAAGTTATACATTTTCGGCATGTTTTATAGTACAATAAAACAAATCCTGATGTTTAAGAGCAAAGACAGTTCAACTTATTTTCAAAACAGTGTCTTTACCTTGAAATCTTTATTCAAATAAGCATAATTGACATCCAAGCCTGCTTATATCCAAAGGACAGTGTAGTTTCAATAGCCTGCACTATCATACAACAACGCATTTTGAAATACTGTCTACAACAAAGGGCGCCAAAGATGGCTATGCTAAATACTTACTGTCAGTTGTGGAAGGCTCATTTGCTTCTTGACATTATTTCTGGCAATAATAGTATCAACTAAAATGTTAACCACGATTTGTCATTTGTTATAACCGTTACAGTAGAAGCTAAGTTAACGCTAAGCCAGTAGATAGCTAGCTAGCTAGCTTACTTTGCATGCTAACTTGTTGTCCAACCGATTCAAATAATGTAAAGCTTGCTGGAGAGGTGCAGCATAAAATACACAATTACATTACCTTTTAATGCTGCAGTTGCTATAGGATCCATGCCCGGATATGTGATATCTCTTCCATTTTCATCCATGGCGTAGTTAAATGTGAAATCACTTGCGGAGGTTCAGTCTTCTGCCTGAAGGAAAGCTAGCCAACAACGTCCTGAAGCTAGTTGCACCTGACCTAACACACGCCCTTAACGGACCCTCTTCGCGGTTCCCATTGGAAGATACCATTTCTTAAAGAGGGGTGACAGAGATATTGTATATGTTGCAAATATTAGGAATATTAATAACTGATGCGGTCATAGGTAACATTTCAAACATCTGTTTCTAGATGCACATCATTCCACAAGTTATTCCCAGGCATTATGAGGTGTATATATATATATATATATATATATATAGGAACATGACTCACCGGCCTCCCCCATACAGCTAGAGAATGTGATAAACCCACTTCATTAGTTCTTTTCCCCAACGTTTACATGGCCTGGTGCAGAAACGTTTTAATAACTTTAACTTTTGGAAGATTTCACGATGCTTTGGCGGTGCGTTATCTGCTGCGTTTTTATAACTTTTTCACTGAAATTATTATTGAGCCATATTAATCGACTGCACAGTCGCAGCCATGACTTCAGGTTGCTCTGTGGCATTGATGGATGCACTGAGGAATATAGAGTGTACAACTCATTCTACCATCATGTAAAGAGAAGACACTTTCAACATCTTCTTGAAGACACCAGACCTGGCGACGCAACACGTGGAGATGAAAACCGACAGGAGGAAACCCAAGCACCGCAGCAAAAAGTAAGTAACGTCTGCTAAGATTGTTAGCTACAGTAGTTGGGCCACGTGCTTAAAAAACTCGGATACAGGGTTAGTTTTGTAAGTTTTGTGATGTTACAGGTAGCGTTAGCCAATACTGATCAGCCACATTTAGTTATTATAAACACATTAGCATTAACTAATCAGTATGCTAGGCTACAAGCAGGCGGCATCTGTCAACCATATATTTTTAATTCAGCAGTTAGCTATGTAGTGTTTTTGTGGGGATGAAAAAACCGTTAAAAAATATGCATTACGTTGGTAACGTTTGGCCACACTTACTAAAAAAGTAAATCACAAAAATGATGGTTTTCCACTTTTTCACTCTGCAAGGTGCATGCATCACTGTCAGGATCTGCACATGATTTGTTGAATTCACAGTTTTAACAAATCAGAAATAAATCCCAAATTCTTTACCCACTATTAAACTTAAAACAAAATAAATACATTTTCAGATTTGTTTAGAAAAAAAAGTTTCATGGTTTTGTTTTCTGGACTGAAAATATGTAATAAAGAGTGTTACCCAGACAATGGACAAAGTGCTACTACTTAAAGTTAGTAATTGTTGCTGAAATAACTCTTACCCCCAAAGGTTGTTTAATGTGAAAATAATCTTAGATAGATAGGAATTCAATATTTAAATTGCTCTTTTAGTGAAGCTAAATACAATTTCAAACAATCTTGTTTCTTTGATATGTTGTACACAGAACAACATTCAACCCGATCAGCTTCCAGCCGACTCCAGCAGCAAGGATCAGAACCTTCACACACCTGACTCAGTTGAAGAGCAAATGGGCATCGACCAAGATGGAGCTGTCACAGTGCACCAAGTATGTTTTCTTTGTTGTTGACTATCGACTGAAAATTAAGGGATGCTAAATAAAAGTCAGGCTGATATAGTAGTGGCTAATATTGGCCTAGCATATCATTTATATATCAATATTATGTCAAAATATTTCATTTAAATTCACCAAATGATTCATAAAACCTAGAGGTATATGTGAAGATGTATTTCTATGTGCTGTACTAGCAAAACTAAATGAACACATAAAGAGTTAGAATGGCTAGAATGGGGTGTTTTCAGTCGTGTATCAAATGCCCCCATGAAGACATTTTAACCTTAACTCTTTTCCTCTTCCTCCCTCGTCATCCTTTTACCGTTTGTCTAATCCAGGGGTGTCCAAACTTTTTTCACGAGGTTTATTGCTAGAGGTTTATTGCCTCATAAGTGAAGTTATAAGTTAGCTAAACCAATCAAATGTAAGTAAATGATGGATACACAACAGCCTACATGACAGCTCTCCAGAGGGTTTCATTTATTGTGTTGGCAGCTCATTCCTTACCAAAATACATATTTCTGAATTTATCTGAAAAAGTCAAAATGTTGAGAAATAAAATCAATTTCAGTTTTATTCTTAAAAAGTCATAATTTGGAGGAAAAACATAATTTTGAGGAAAAAAAAGTCAGATTTTTGAGAAATAATTTCCAACTGACACCTCAAGGGGGACAGCATTGTGACGATGATGTCTTTAAAGGGACAGTTCAACCAAACATTTTTATTTTTCCTCAGAGACTGAAGCAAGGTAAGACCCCGACTTTCCATTTCTATTTCATTTCTCCTCATATTTTTCATCGCCTACCTTCATCTCCGTCCTCTCCCTGCCTCCCTTATTCTAATCCTCTCATCTTCCTCATCTGCTCTTCCTCATCTGCTCTTCCTCATCTCCTCTTCTTCATCTCCTCTTCCTCATATCCTCTCCTCTTCCTCATCTCCTCTCCCTGCTGAAGTCGTCTTTCCCATTTCAGCTTCGTAGCAGGAGGAGCTTCTCCAAAAAAAGTTAGATTTTTTTCTGAAAGTCAGATTTTTTCTGAAGTCATTATTTTGACAAAAATAGATATTTCTGAATTCAACTAAAAACATGAAGGATTTTGAGAAAAAAGTTATAACTTTTTAGAAAAAGTTAAAATTTTACTGAAAAAGTCATAATTTTGAGAAAAAAATCTAATTTCTGTATTTTTCTGAAAAAGTGTGGAAATGTAGAATGAGACAGTTCATTAAATCACGCATCCTTGTTGTTTCCATGAGATCTCATGAAGAGCTTTTGTTTTGAATGAACTTTACAGAGTTATTTTGTACATTTCAAGGTCTGGACCGAACTGAAGCGAGATAAGATCCAAACTTTCCGACTCACTTTCCATTTCATATATTCATCGCCTACCTTCATCTCATCCGTCCTCTCCCTGCCTCTCTCATTCTAATCCTCGCCTCTTCCTCATCTCCTCTTCCTACTCTCTTCTTCTTCATCTCCTCTCCCTGCTGAAGTCGTCTTTCCCATTCCAGCTTCGTATACAGGATTCATCTCATCTCCCTCTTCCTCCTCCACCTCTAAGTCCTCTTCCTCCTCCTCTTCTTCGTCACTGTAACTCTGCAGCACTGATCTGTGCAGCGTCACTTCAAAATGCTGCAGAGCCTGTGAAGACTTACTGGAATAGAGAGTGATCTTGCTCAGTACTGGAGACAACATATGGAGCAAGATTCTACTTTTTCTCGTGTCAAAACCAACACACTTTTATAAAAGAAAAAGTGGTCTGGGCTACATGAACGCTGAAATATCTGTAGACTTTGGTTCAAACTGTGGATGTGAAACCAGTCAGGAGATTCTCCAGATTTGTGATTGTCAGAATAAAAGTTTAGGAAGCTTTTTTTGTTAACTTTCCGAGGATAAAATGAGACTTTAATGTCTTTAGCTTGGATCTATTAGATTAGCAAACATGCAGCCTGTCTCCTTTGAACAATTAACACACTGAATCTTCTTTATTTAAAAAACAGAAAACAAAATGCTAAAGCCTCTCTCATTCTGTTGTTTTTATTTTTCTCTTTGTACATATAACCATTACAAACAATTGTGTCATTTGTATACATTTTGCTTTCCATTTCTAAAAGGACAAACCCTTGTTATGCATTGTAGAAACGCAATGAAAACACTTTTGATCTGAAAGTTACATCAAAGTCAACTTGTCAGTCTTTCAGTTTGTGTGTACAGACAGAGAGATCGTTTCCCACAATCCCGAATACAAAAACATGAAATCAAATATCCTTTAAAATTATGAAATACACAGAAAAAAACTCCAAGATTTATGGATAATTCATGAGGAAAGCACTCGGAGAGAAACATTTGAAATATTTGTAAAAAAACATTCTGAGTAATTCTTATAGTTTCATTTTTATATTCCACAAAGTATCTGCTTTGACTTTAGTCAGAGAAACTATGTTTACGTCGTCTTCTCTGTTTCTCGTAAGGTCTCCCTTTCTGCTGGTCGCTTGTTAGCAGACCCTTCACGCGATAGCAGAGTGTTATACAAATATCACTCGTCACCGGCTGGAGCTTCAATATCAGGATCCATGTATTTATTATCCTTGCAAGAATGGAAGTAGTCATCACACACAGAGCTGCGTGGGACAAATAGTTCCCAGAGTAGAGTCCTTGATATGCTGATATACAAGAGAGGGTGTTACAGTCAACAAGATGGAGGAATACTGGTTCAAAGCAGTATTCTGACATTAGTTCAGATTAGCTAAGGCCTGCGTAAGCAATAAACATGACAGTCATATGCCTATCTCTCTAGGGGCTGTCATCATGCCACTCTTAGGAACATCATAACTTCAACACAGTGTCTCATGAGCGTCATCCATGTAGTCATACATCCGGCTACGCACACAGCTACGTAGGGCCTCTGTTATCATGTGCTACTCTGATACAGAAGGAACATTCAGTATTTTCCCAACACAGAGCGAACAGGTACAGGAGGCGTAGAGCGAGGGATCATTGTCCACTCGTTAATCGATCGTAGATGGCGTCGTGCTTAAGGACGGATAAAAAAAATGAAAAAAAAATACCAAAATGGGACGCGAAATATACTTTGGCGGCCGTTAATACACCGGGCGGCCCACCCAAGTAAAGTCTATGTGTGGGAAACTCTGCAGTCTGAAAGCATCCATGTTTAACTTTAATAATTGTGTAGTTTAGTTTAACTTTACGAGGTTAAACTCGTAAATTGCTACCAATTTTGCAACCATCTGAGTCTGAGTTGTGCATTTGGGTTCATGCCTCTGAGTTCACCCTTGACAGTTGATGTTTTTACTTAGCAGCAGATGGACTGGAGAGAAACATGTTGTCTGTTGAAGCACCTGAATTGTACATGTACAGTTTTCCTGAAATAGCACAGCATTCATCGTGGTATAATTGAAAATGAATGACTGTTCCCTACTTTTTCAATAGTTGCCATGGTTCTTGAACTTACCTTAACTCCTGCTCCTATTACTAGACTCCTGGTATTAGGATGGGTTAAAAGCAGAGAACAAATGTCACTGTGTGTGCTGTGTGCTCTGCATGTGTGACCATTAAAGAGGGTTTCGGATTTCCAGCTCAACAAAATAGAAAAAGACATGAGATCTTAGGAAATGGAGAATAATATATATATATATATATATATATATATATAATATCCATACTTAAGTGCAGGAGGTAAAAAGCAGTGGCCATGACGGTTAAATGTTCTCCTTTGACTCATAAATAAAATATGCATCACTCGTTCGGGTCAACTGGAGGACGAAGAAAAAAAAACCCTCCACACACGAACAGAAGAAGAGACTAGCCTTTTTAATGAGAGATCAAGTTGTTTTAAATGTATGCTGGCACTTCATAATGTTTTCCATACAGAAATTAACCCTGAGGAGGGTCATCCTTCGTCATTAAGGTCATCCTAGAGCTCATTTACTCAATTTTATGGCCCCAAAAAGGCACCATATCATGTTTATCTTGTATCGTGTTTAATTTATCATTTTATCTGTGTTTCCCTTGTGTATACATGTTGCAGCATGTTGGGCGTGCTAATGCATAAAGACCATTCAGGTGAAAAGGAGGTTTGTGACAACCAATACAATCTGCAATACACACATATATATATATTATATATATACTAGAGTTACCCAATTTACCCCTTGTAAAATACAAATACAAATTCCTTCAGAAGTACAAGTGCACACCTTTTGTGTTTGGTGAAACTAATTGTATTTTTTTTGTATTGTATACATATTCTGTCATTTTAACGTTCATCTTTGTTTTGTGCTCTACTGTGACATGTCTCCATGCTCTGTTGTGATTGGTCGGCCACTTAGAGATGACCCGCCCCAAATAATCAAACAAAATCTCTTTAGTTTTATAAGATATTTCCACCAAAAGAGCTTCTCCTAACTTGATTTGAGGACAATGTACTTCAATTTTAAACTTATAGGTTTCAATGTTAGCTTCCATCTGTTGTTACCTATTTCTTCATTGTCAGTTTGACATCCTGTATATATCCTTTAAATGCATATTTTCGACAGAATCATTCAGAAATTCCTTAGTTATTATTAAGTTGGACTACTGTATCTTAAGAGAGGGTTAATAGTTGCTTTACATTTTTCCGTGTTTGGGTCTGTTGTTCTGTCAAAGTAGATTAAGTACGCACCTGTAATACCTAAAGTGTTGTTAAAGGTTTGACCTGAAACACTGCATTCAATTAACAAAACACTGTGATATGTCTTGCCTTTATTCATCCATGTTCAATACGTTTTTTTACAATTTTTCTTATTTCACTATTTCACTTTTTTTCCCACTTTTTTTACTATTTTTCTTTTGTATTTACTATTTACTTGCACTATTTCTTTCAGGTTTTCAGTTTTTATTGTGTTGCACTGTTGGAGGATCCTGTGACTTAAGATTTCATCGTCATAACTACACTGTAGCTATGTTCGTGTCAGGACTCGACACAAACTGATGAACCCAAATGCACGACCCAGAGACAAAGTCTTGAATATAAAAGAATGTATATTTATTTATCCAGTTCAGGTAATCCTCTTAACAGAGTAGGTGGTGGAAACAAAAAAAGGCGCTCACAAGGAAGAAAAACTAACGTAACAAAAAGAGGACTTAATAAAAACTTAAGCCTAACAAAATTAACAAAAGAAACAAAACCTGACATGAGAGAAAGCAATCCTTTCTGAGTTGAGGCTTGGCACGACCATTAGAGGAAACAAACAAGACGAACTGACACAGGACAGGGGAGACACAGGACTATTTAAACATGAGGTGAGTGGGAACAGCTGGAAACAATCAGGGGTGGGGCAGACACTGATGATGGCGGGAAAAACACACAAGGGGAGAGAAAACAGGGCCTGAAATGAAAGACAAGAGGTAAGTACAAAAAAAACAGGAAATGACAGACAAAATACACAAACATAACTAACAAGTTGGGACACGTGGGAGGCATTGATGATTAAATGGATTTAAAAAACATGTATAGTCTAGAAATGTACATCTACATTTGGTATTTTCAGTTTTTTCCGTGCGTCTGACTGTAGTAGCTCACACTCAGGATGTGTGTTGTGATTAAAATTGACTGGCTCTGCTGTGACACCTCTAATTGAGTCTGAAGAGGGGATTTCTCTTGAAGCCTGGGACTCTGGTTTATTCCTGAGAATACCAGACCATGAAATCTTCAACAAATCCTCAGATGTCCTTATTTTCTCGTTTTCTTGTGCAATCTAACGGACTGGACTTGTCTATTTCTAGGTCAACTTTGGCTGTCACATCGTACAAGGAAAAACTTCCAGACTTTTTTAACTACCACATTAAAACGCTTATGTCCCACTCGCTGGTCATCTCGCCATGATGCGCTTGTTGCGTTAAGGCACAGATATGGAGACATATAAAAGCCCTCGTCAAAATATCCCTTACCAGTGACAAAAAGGATGAGCGCAATGAAGCAAGTGCACTCAAATGCCTTAAGCAAATTTCGCTTTCTATTTTTGGTCAACATGCAGACCAAGATTTTGGAAAGCATAAATTGTGCTTCACAGTTACTGCAAGCAAAAGACGCGGATATTCTCAAAGCATCTACTCTACTGCAAAATGCCATCAGTGTTTTGGTGGAGTATAGGGGACAATGTGATGAGGCGAAGTCCGCCACTCTTGCCCTGGCTACTAAATGGGGAAGTCAAACACAGTTTGAAACAACCAGGGCCAGGAAAGTTAAGAGACACTTTGATGAACTTTCTGAAGACAGCCGCCTCACTGACGCAGAGAGCAACTTTCGCGTGACCGTTTTCAATGCATGTCTCGATATAATCATCCAGCAACTGTCCCAAAGATTCACCAGCTTAAAGACCCACTGAAGTGTGCGACGGTGCATGATCTTTTATGCTAATACGTATAGTAATGACCAAAATTGTCCATTGGAACCCATATCAAGATGTTGGAATAGCAACGAATTTGACGAGTTTGAATTTTCCGCTGGGAAATTCGCAGTCGACCTCCGCCTTCGTGGGCGTGGCTTGCGATCTACTGCGTGACGTCAGAAGATGGGCCAAGCCGAAGTGTTTACATTCACCACCATTCATTTTGTCTCTATTTCAAAGTCGAATTTACCAACGTTTTTGAGCGAGTATTTGATTGGAAAGTGTTTCGCAGTCGACTGGAAGTGATTGCCAATCGAGAAAAGCTGACAATGGAGGCGACAGTGACGAAAAAGGGAGGAAAAACACACGGGAAGCGATGCATTGCCGCTGGCTGTGGTAATGTGAAGTCTGCCGAAGTGGCGATGTTTCTGTTCCCAAAAGATGAAGGTGAGTGGCTGGTGTCATTGTTTCGTAGATTCGTAGATTGTTTATGAAAAATAAACGCCACTGTGTTTGTGTTAACTAACAAGACTATGATGGCGGCGGCAGAGCTCAAGTCGAGTTTCTCCGCCTGGAGATATTCTCACTATTTCACTTTTGTCGAGCACAAAGAAAAGAAGGTTTTAGTTAAATGTAAGTTGTGTCTTGGCGGGTCAAAGATCCTATCGACTGCCCAAAACAGCAATTAAAATCTGTTGAAACATCTGCAGAAAAAACATGCTGCGAAGCTAGTAGCGAAGCTAGTAGCTAAGACCACAGACCCAGACTCATCCGACGCCATTCCACCTCCACCTAAGCAACAGCGGCTGGATTGGCACTTTGAAACATATCTTTGTGTTTGTGTTTGTATAGACCACATTGCTTAGCAGAGTTCAGTGATGCAAATGCATGTCAAGTTGATCAACAGGTTGTATTATTCTCCGATGCAATAACAGTACTGAAATAAGGCTACAGTATAAGGCATTAATGGGTGCCCTTTTCTAAGTAACTAAAAGTTACTTTTCACAGTAACGCATTACTTTTTGGTGTAAGTAGTGAAGTAACTAGTAATTGTAACTACTTACTGGTTTTCAGTAACTAGCACAACACTGCATGTGAACATGAATGTTGCATCATGCTATGAACAGATGAATGTATGATCAGGTGACGGCCAATCCTGTGTGTAGATCTACTCTAGATCTATGACAAATATTGTCCTCAACTAAATTGACTTCCATGGCCACTTTCCTCATCTATCCTGTCAGAAAGCTGTCAAAATCACTAATTTCTCTCGCACCAGTATCACTTTCCGAAGTCTCCGCCATGTTTACAATCACAACTGGGCCCATCTTGTGACGTCACAGCCGCTATCGTCTGCAGCAGCGGTAGGCTCAGACTCTGAAAAATTTGCGATGTTTATCTCGTCCCTCGCACTTCCTAAAAAATTATTTTAGCCATGAACAGGTACAATTATATGTAAGAAATGAAACTGCCATTTCAATTTGGCGCAAAAAAATGCACTTCACTGGCACTTTAAATGCAACTGTGAACATGTTTGAGGCAATTCACCCCAACACACTACTGCAAGCAAAGGATGAGGATTTACACCAAGCTGCCCAGAGGCTTATAGAGCACTACAGTCGGGACATCGCCGCCAGCTTCCCTGGCCAGCTGCTTTCTTTCAGAACCTGTTTCAGGGACCAAATACAAAAACTAAAATCTGTCGCGGATCTGGTAGAAATGCTCATTGTTTACAACCCAGCAGTAACATCTACATTCAGTGAGGTTTGCACAGCCTTCATCTTATTTCTGACTCTTCCTGTCACCGTGGCAACCGCCGAGCGCTCTTTCTCCAAATTAAACTCATCAAAAACTATTTGAGGAGCACAATGGGACAGGAGAGACTGAGTGGACTGGCCTTGCTGTCCATCGAAAGTGACCGAGCCAAGAAATTGGACATACAGCGGATTGTGGACGAGTTCGCGGAGCGCAAGGCTCGCCGAGTACCCTTCAAGTAGTGGTGATTACCAGGGTGAAAGTGGTTTGAATTTCTTGCAGGTACTATAATGCTACCCCGACCTTCATTTCCCCATAATGACACTTGGTCATTATGGGGAAAAGAACACCCTTCATGCAGATCTAGATCCCTCCGCTTCGCGTCGGGCTCCTGATCAGCCTGTCGGGTGTTCTTTTCCCCATAATGACCGCGTCGCTGCACATTATCCCTTACTTAAAATATTGTGTTCTGAGTAAGACTCCTCAGGGTGCATCTGAGATTAGAGGGGTGCACCAGTAGTAGGGTTACGTTGTTTTTGGCGATCGTTGACGGGGGGGGGATATTTATGTTATCCCCCACTGTCCACACGCCGCGCGCGCCGCGAAAAGTCCCCCCTCCCTGGTCGTCGCAGCTGTGCGTGGACGTCGCCCCGCGCGCGGGAGAATGAGATTAAAACAACCCTCAGCCCGACATTAATCAAGACGGAACCAAACAATGTTCCCCGGCCCGGCTGTCACATTGATACATCATTGTGGCCGTTGAGCCAAAAAGTTTGGCCACCCCTGTTGTAGGACATTAACGATAAAACAGAATATTGTTGTTCTATTTTTAGACATCTCGCGATCGACTGGGAATCTCCCCGACTGGTTGGGCACCCCTTATAGAGATATACAGTTTGCTAGTTAGCTAACTTATTATATTCATCATGGCCAGGTTCATGTCCATTCTCTGCGCTAAATAAGCATCATCACCTGTGTCATCTGTGGGCGTTGTTTTTCTCATTTTAATTACATTCTGAGTTTCTTCATCTCTCTCCTTTCTCTTAAACATCTGAAGAATCGTCGTTTGCATTTTTGCTTTAATTACCACGTAGCCTAATTTTCTAGCTGTCACTCCATTCTTTTCTCCTGCCGCTGTTCTGATCAAGTGGGAAAAAGCAAATATTGCTCTGATTGGGTCTGGGCAACAAACGAATTTGCATAATTTCCCAGCAAGCATTGGCTCATATAACCTTACAGAATCAAACAGGCTGAAATCAGCGTAAAAAAGATGTAGAGAAATAAAAAATGCATTTTTTGGAACATTTCAATAAGGACACATTATAATAACACATAAAAAAAATAGACGATATCACAACCATAAGTGTAACAGACATCAAGAGATATTGGTATATATACCCTTCATCAAAACCGGTATTGTAGCCAACATGAGACGGTTGGACAAGCGAAATGCGATTGCGACTAGATGCGCTTGTGACAGACGCTCAAATTCCACGGGTGGAGCTTGAGCTAGAGCTGTCAATTCTTCCCGGTCCTCCAGACCGCCTGGAAATCTCTTTCCGGTACTAAGGACCGGGTAGGACCGGCACACTTTCAACCATGGTGATTACACTTCAAATTTAATTTGTACAGTAGCCTACTTGTACGTGAATGTATGGGCCGCCGTGCCAATTTTACACTGCTCTGCTCTCATGGTGGCTGCTGGCTGTCCATGGTGAATGGTGTGTCAGAAATGTAGTCATTTTATTAGGCTATGTTTTCGTTGTCCTTGTGGTTTGTTGGACTTTATGTCATGTTATATCATTATTATCTCTGATATATATTTCGTTTCTATACCCTTTGTAGAAACGAAATCTTAAATATTACACCTTTTCTTTAGTTACTTTTCTTTCAAACATTGTTTTAAATTGTAATCTTACTGACTGAGCGACTTTTTACGCACGAGCGTCAGATTACCACCCCGGACTCCCGATATTTTTGTCAAGCTTTATTGGGTTTAAAGGGCCCTGTCATGTTGCCCCGCCCCCCGGCCCGGGTCTGATATGTGCCGCCAGTGGTCCACCCATCAACTTACTGAACAGAACAACCTGTACACTATAGGTCCACCCCATCAACTTACTGAACAGCACTGAGTCTGATGAATAACCAACAGAGTATGAGGTGCTTCAGCTAAGGCTCTGCTCATCCAGTGCTTTAAAAAGAGTACTCATGTAAGATACTATTCAAGATTCAAGGCTTTATTGTCATGTGCACGGTAGCTACAGTGTACATACAGTATGTCAATGAAAAACTGAAGTCACAGGCTCCTCCAACAGTGCAACATGAATATATATAGGACATAAAACTAATCAAATATTGCAAGAGAATGTTTTGAGATGTGCAAGTAAATACAAATAAAATAGTGCAAGTGCATAGAAGAGACTAAATACACGTAAATTGAATATGATTCATAGAAAATTAAATTGCAAGATGCAAACTGATGTATGTTTATGGATGTTCTTTACAGAGTTCAGGTGTTTAATAGTCTTATGGCCTGTGGAATGAAACTGCCTCTGAGTCTGGTGGTTTTTGTCCTAATGCTGCTATATTTTACTTCTACTTTACTTACGTTCATCAGCTGTATACTTCTACTAGGGAAATGCATCATCACAAAGATAAAACATGGCTGTTTCTCTGAGAAAACATGTGAAAAGTTGACTCTTAAGCAGTTGCGGTTTTCACAGGGCACTGTTACAAACACATCATCTTATAGAATATGATGCATTGCTGCAGATTAATCTAACCAACAGACCTCAGTAATGAACCTGGAACCTCAGACACAAAGTAAGAGTCCGGCCCTGCTGTAGACTGACCTGAAGAGGAAAATGTGTCTAACTGTTTGGCTCCCTCTACTGTCCCAATGGCTGCATGACATCTGAATATGAGTGTTTGATTAGGTGTTCCATCAGCTGATGGTGAACACACTTGGCTGATCAGCAGCTACTTAAACTCAGGTGTGTGAGTCTCACGGTTAATCACTTTGTGTGTGGCTCCGACATATCAAGTCCTCAACCAGGTAAAGTGACTCAACATTTCCTTTATAACAGACAACATAGCAAATGCTTAGGAAAGATTTGGAAGCATCATTTTTTGGAGTGTTGGCAGGAGCTTTCTGATTTAAAATCTGGGTACTTAGGCTGTCATTCTTTTTGATAAATTCAGTGTTTTCTTCTCCCTGACACATTGGGGGTTTTCTATACTGTAAACAGTTCTTTGGTTGTGTTCAGATTTCTCCATGCCCTTACCCTCTGAGATTTACTATAACGTTTCCAACGGTTTGATGATTCATTTTTTCATTCAATATTATCTAGTGTGTTCCATTTTTATTCATTGGCTTTATTTACTTTTGTTCCACATCTGAGATCAGAGCTTCAAGCTTTCCAAATGTATGTTTTGGTGTTGCAAGTCATTTTGGTACAGAGAGCGAGGAGAGCACTAAAGGGTTCAGAACCACAAATCAACACGACTTATTTCACCCTAACATGCTTGGTGTATGAACATTAAAAGTCTGGTGGCAAACAATTGTGTATATTGAAGAATCTAAATGTCTAATATTCATGTGTGATGCAGGTCTCTAGCCACTGCAACAAAGACAGACCAAAGTGAGAAACATAACTGAAATGCCTCATTAGCAATGCTTGAGAGGTAGCTAGGTGTGAATGTCTTATCTTAACTGCAGTGGTTATTTGTTCCCCCTTTCTTGAGCAGTGCATCGTTTTATAACATTGTAAACTGTTGGGTTTAAGCACCCTTCAGTTGTTGAAGGTTCGAGCCCGCTCCGCGCTGTTCGTTTGATGAGTGGTCTGCTGTAAAAAGGAACGGCTCAGACAGAGATATGAGATTAAACAATAAGCTGATTTAATGGTAGAAACAACAGTACAATATAACGAAGTACTTATATAACGAAGTACTCGGGCCTCAGCTCTTCCACCGTGCGATGTACGTATCAGACAGTCAGACAGAACAGAGGCCGCGAGTGTACAGAATTCACAATATTTATTCCCACAAACGGAGAGGAGTTGTATGGGAGGAGTTGTGTCGGTTGCTCCTCCCTAGGTGTTCATCCATTGGTGGACTCACTCCTGGGCGAGCCCTAGGCAGTGAATCAGAGTGAGTCAGCCATTGACGAGGTCTAAACAGCGAATCAGAGTGAGTCAGCCATAAGTGTGGGAACTTTGGATCTCCTGCGCCGCCGATCAGTCCCAGGTCATCTTTTATGGCAGCCATAAAATAAACAATTCTGGGTCGCACGGGGGTGAGGTACCAATCCTTATCTTCGTTTATCCTCAGCACCTGGCCGTACCACTCTCCCAATCTTTCTCTCAGAACAATCTCTGCATAGACTCAATGGTGTCAGTTTTATTACCTTTCTCCTACAACCCCCCCATGCTCCTATCCGGGCCATTAAAACCCGGGGGGGCGACTGGATCCTCTACATTCCTAAGTCAACGCACACACAATTGACCACAGCAAACAAAGGAAAATAAGAACACTTGGTCTAGTTTCATAAGTATACATTTTACACAGACAAAGTTATAATTATTAAAACAGGTTATAATAGGTTATATATAAGGTTACTTTAATCCCCCTTTTGATCTCACCTCCAGAGATCAATTCACACAAGCATTCAAAACATAACCACTGTCATTCTTTTCTACTGCGTCTGTCCCACAATGAGCGGATACAAGGCACACAACAACAACCACATGTTACTAAAATGGCAATACAAGTAGCTATTGAAATCAAAAGAGACATTATTAAACCTTTCCATTGACCAAACATGTTTGTAAACCATTCCTCCAAGGGGTTGTGTATCCCTGATTGTTCATGCATAGTTATGGATAGTGTGCGAAAGCCTTCTAAAGCCTTTGTGACGGAACCGTCCGGAGCCGTATTGTTTGGAATGAAAGTACAACACATATCACCAAACATTGAACACACACCTCCTTTCTCAGCTAACAGCATGTCAAGGGCCATTCTATTCTGTTTCAGCCATAAGGGAAGTCGGCCCCAGCTGTTCAGCGAGTCCTTCTACAGGGTCCCTAGTGAGATTAGCTAAACGGAGCACATTGTAATGTACATAGTTGATCCTGTCTACATTATTCCATCACTACCTGCTTGGAAAGTGAAGGTTTGTTTAGGAGACATTTTGGTAACAACTACCTCATGTTTGGCCCGTTTGACCCTAGTTACGGACTCCTCTGGCGGGGGAATGGAGTCTGGGTGGTCAATGGAATCATTAAAACAAAAATAAAGGCAAGGGTGAACACACATTATTTCTGTTATTAATAATAGGAGATTTACTAGGACACAAGGAATTAACACCCAATCAAATAATAAGGCAATTCGCTAATGGGCCATATAACTAAGAATGGTGTTCAAGATACAAACAGTGTCCCAAGTAAAACCACGATTCCCACTAGCAGAGTACACCAACAAACAATAAGGAAGTGTAATCCACAGTCTGTCATTGTTGAGTACCTTTAATCAGTGGTCCGTGTTATTGTAATTAGGTTGAACACAATGCTAAAATCTCCTAAGGAGATTTTTTAAAACTAGGGTGTAAAATAGTACCCTGTAATGGTAAATACTGTGCTCCCAGAACCTGTTAAATAGAAGGTCTGGTGAGTGGGGAGACTTCCACTGCCCTTTAACTATAGGGCTAACCTCTCGTTATATATAACCTACTACTCTTATTAGAAAGAGGCCCTATAGGTGGGCATAAAAATGCTGCTACTTATTGGAAAGTGCCCCTAAAGGTGGGAGTAAAAAAGTCGGGTCCTATATGGAGTCGTGTGTTTCAGAGTAGACTCGTGTCCGCCTCCTCGCCGGCCGTAATCTCCTTTCCAAGATCGCCTGTTGTTACCTCTGTGTCTTTGTCCTTGTCATCTGTTGTGGGTCGTTGCTTCTGCTGGGCTGTCGTCGTCAGATGTGTCGTTCTCTCGTCCTGCTGCAGCGATGTCAGTTCTGATGTCGTCTAACGTTGCTGGAGGTTTTCCAACGGCGCACTGGCTCCAATGATACCACGTTTCCCCCTTTCCTTCGAGGCGAACTGCATGTGATGTCCTCTGAGTCACTCTGTGCGGGCCGGTGAACCTTGGGTTGAGCCACTTCGGACGGATGACCTTCAGCCAGATGAATTCTGCGGTGTTAGCCTCGTGCTTCTCCGGTCCCCCTTTGGCGTCAGCCACCTGGGTGGAGAAATCTCATACCAAGCCCTTAAGTTGCTGGTAATATGGTTTGAGCTATTTCCTCTACTTCTTTCCCTACTGCTAATGCTCCAGGACCCGGAAACTGATGGCCGTGGGTCAGCTCAAATGGGGAGAAACCTGTCCCTCAGTTAATGTGTTCATAAACAAAGTCCGACACCGGCTATATCAACCTGTTTCAGAGGAAGGTGGAGTCCCCTGTGCCGTCTTGACTTGCCGTGTCTTCTCTGTCAGAGGCAGAGGTTTCATCCTTTTTTTTTTTTTAGTCCTAAAAAATTTGACGCGTTTTGCAACAAAGTCAAGTATTTCTTCATCTGTAGGTGTATGTGTTGATACAGGTGTTCCTTTAATGTCATGAGGGGAACTGGGTGAGGGGGGGTTAGAGGTGGAGGGAAGCGTATAGGGAGGGGGTCGGGTCTTAAAGGGGTTGTATAAATCTGGATAGAGGAGGGGACCGCCCTCTGGGATGTCTGGGAGGGGCCCACCATATGGCTTCTCCTTCCTGACTGGCTCTATCACTTCTGTGGGAGGGGCTGGTGCAGGACTGGGTGGGGCTGCTATGGCGGGCAGATTTTTGGCGGGAGTTTTGCTCAGAGAGCAGGTTACTGCCACTCCATTCATAACTAAGGCTGCGTTATGGCCTATTCTCCTTAGCTTGTCAACTAGCTCCCTTTCTTTGTTAAGTTTAGAAGCCCTGATAAAACCTGCCTTCTGCTTGTTGAGAGTTTCTAATTTCTGAACCAACTGTCGCTCGTATGTATTGAGTGCTGTGGCTAGGAGACTTATTGCCTCGTCACCCTCTACTCTATTCTCTGCGATCATCTGATCGTGTAAGAAACGGAGATCGCTGCTCGCCTTTTTATGATCTCCGGGCTTAAGTCCGCTAAGTATCAATCTCTCTGCTTGTCCCCACTGTTCCCTTAAACTCCCCGGAACAGGGACTCCTAATTCTCTCTCTTCACGTTCAAATTCTCCTTCCATTTTGACTTCGTTCGTATCTGCTTCTCCTAAAGGTTTTAGTTTTTTATAAAAAAACCAGATATCTCTGCGTACTATAATTTACTAATTATTGTAGTTTTATTCCCACAGGTATACAGTCTGATAGTTTTCGGTGCGAGGTGTATTTCAACCCGTTGCGGAGACTCACAAGAGCGCTTCTCCTAAAGGTTTTAGTTTCTTATAAAAAACACCAGATATCCTGCGTACTATAATTTACTAATTATTGTAGTTTTATTCCCACAGGTATACAGTCTGATAGTTTTCGGTGCGAGGTGTATTAGGCGGCGCGTAAGGCTCAGGTTTGGGAAGGCTAAATAACTTGTTTTACCTGACGCTGCCTGCCTCCGGCGTCTATAGAAAGAGATCAACTCAGTGAAAGCTGCGCCTGATCAGAGCTCAGCGTGCGGAGTTTAAATCTATCAAGTCATATTACAGGATAAAGGAAATACAGTTTAAACTGCCGTATGAAGAGAAGACGCCGACGTGTCGCACTTATCATTCATATCACATCATCGATCATATAATATCATAATATATATATATTTCCTTGTCTAAGTCAGCTTCTCGAGCCGTATCTGACCGTGCAACACTTACATTGTCACATACTGTATGCAGAAGTATTATTTTAAGCAACACATTAGGTTGACGAAACACTCAACTCAAATGTAATTAAAGTCAGATCCACTCGTGTCTTAGATGGGCAACAGTGATAACATAAAACTGTTGTACGCTTTCAAACACTCGGTAGTTTATTTATTTTTTAACCAGTTGCTCTATATTCACCTTGCAGGTGCAACTATGTGGCTTGTATCCTTTATTATATGTTTAAGTCATGGATGTTTAAAGTTCATATTTGTCTAATATTATTTACTTTTCATTAATGAAGTATGACGCTGCGCTGTTAGTACACTTGTCCCTTTCACGTGAACGCGCTCTCAGCTGGAGAGAGAAACCCTGGCTCGATTTACCGAGTTGATAACCAGCGTCGTAGGACCGCTTAGCCGTTACGTTAAGCCCGCGCTGATTGGTCCAAATTGACCAATCCACGGACTTCCTCACACACACACACACTCAGTGCAGGCAGCTCTGCTGATTTCTCCTCCCTGGCTGCAGGCTGATAACAGCCAGTTGGCATCAAGGCGAAATTCTCTCTGCAGACCCATTCTCACAGCGCCTATCAACCTTTTTCTTACTCAATCTCGTTACACAGTTAATCACACTCAAAATAAATATACCTAACGTAACCCCAGATCCGTCTAAGGATTGCCTGTGTACTTAGTCGATGAGCCCCAACCCCAGAATTCGTCTAAGAATTACTGTGTGTGTCACCTTATTTCTCAGAGTATTTCAGCTGGACTTCCTTTAATTATTTTAAAACCACTGAAATCTCGGACGACGATTGCAGCTGGACTTCCTTTAAATTTATAACCACTGCAATCTCGTTACACAGTTAATCACACTCAAAATAAATAACCTAATGTAACCCCAGATCCGTCTAAGGATTGCCTGTGTACATTAGTCGATGAGCCCCAACCCCAGAATTCGTCTAAGAATTACTGTGTGTGTCACCTTATTTCTCAGAGTATTTCAGCTGGACTTCCTTTAAATTTAAAACCACTGAAATCTCGACGACCATTGCAGCTGGACTTCCTTTAAATTTATAACCACTGCAATCTCGTTACACAGTTAATCACACTCAAAATAAATAACCTAATGTAACCCCAGATCCGTCTAAGGATTGCCTGTGTACATTAGTCGATGAGCCCCAACCCCAGAATTCGTCTAAGAATTACTGTGTGTGTCACCTTATTTCTCAGAGTATTTCAGCTGGACTTCCTTTAAATTTTAAAACCACTGAAATCTCGACGATTGCAGCTGGACTTCCTTTAAATTTTAACCACTGCAATCTCGTTACACAGTTAATATATTCCCCGTACAGTCTAGTTGACTTTTATAGTGCGATGTATATTTCAACAGATGGAGAGACTTCCAGAAGCGCTTCTACACCCCCTTTCGGCGATGTGGCTTTTGGCAAGGAGTCGAAACCCAGTCTACAGAATCTCTTTATCGTCACGTTTAGTCTTCTAGATTAACCCCACAGCAAGAGTTTGCGAGATCCGGTCATTTCAAATTGATTTTGAAAGTTGCGTTTCTCCTCTTGAAATACCCCACATATAACACAACTGCAGCTCCTCTTTGAGACTGGAAAGTGTTATTCTGTAGTACTGTTCTTTCTACCGTAAGACTAAAACACTGAAAATGCCGCTGACAACTCTAAAATTTTGTAGTATAGCCAATCACAGATTTTGATAATAACAGGTATCTGCTCACCTTTCTGTTGTGGGGCCCTGGTTTAGTTGTCAGAGGTATTCGAGGTGTCATCCCTGGACCGTTCGTCCGCTGGCTGCCGGTGTGCCTTCTATGAGACCCTACTCATCACGTCGGTCGGTCACCAAATTGTTGGGTTTAAGCACCCTTCAGTTGTTGAAGGTTCGAGCCCGCTCCGCGCTGTTCGTTTGATGAGTGGTCTGCTGTAAAAAGGAACGGCTCAGACAGAGATATGAGATTAAACAATAAGCTGATTTAATGGTAGAAACAACAGTACAATATAACGAAGTACTTATATAACGAAGTACTTCGGGCCTCAGCTCTTCCACCGTGCGATGTACGTATCAGACAGTCAGACAGAACAGAGGCCGCGAGTGTACAGAATTCACAATATTTATCCCACAAACGGAGAGGAGTTGTGTGGGAGGAGTTGTGTCGGTTGCTCCTCCCTAGGTGTTCATCCATTGGTGGACTCACTCCTGGGCGAGCCCTAGGCAGTGAATCAGAGTGAGTCAGCCATTGACGAGGTCTAAACAGCGAATCAGAGTGAGTCAGCCATAAGTGTGGGAACTTTGGATCTCCTGCGCCGCCGATCAGTCCCAGGTCATCTTTTATGGCAGCCATAAAATAAACAATTCTGGGTCGCACGGGGGTGAGGTACCAATCCTTATCTTCGTTTATCCTCAGCACCTGGCCGTACCACTCCGCATCCCAATCTTTCTCTCAGACAATCTCTGCATAGACTCAATGGTGTCAGTTTTATTACCTTTCTCCTACAACCCCCCCATGCTCCTATCCGGGCCATTAAAACCCGGGGGGGCCGACTGGATCCTCTACATTCCTAAGTCAACGCACACACAATTGACCACAGCAAACAAAGGAAAATAAGAACACTTGGTCTAGTTTCATAAGTATACATTTTACACAGACAAAGTTATAATTATTAAACAGGTTATAATTATTGGAACAGGTTATATTTGAAACAGGTTACTTTAAAAATACACTGAATTTGGTCCAAATACTCCTAGTAAATGTTATCCCAAAAAAAAATGCTCCCAAAAAGTGTCATCCTGTTTGTGTAATGTTTGCTCAGATCTGCAGTTCTTTAGAATTATTGCTGTGGATCCACACCTGACAGATCCTCCTCCTCTGCAGGTCCAATATGGCGGCGAAAGCTGTGAACAAACCTCCCTCAGCTCACCCAAGCAGAGTGCATGGAAACACTCGGGCTAACAGTGGTGGGCCGTCCTCTGATCAGCATGATCCAGGACTATACACCCCCTGCCAAGACCACGGAGCTCCACCCCAACCCCCCCACCCCCACTTCCAACCCCCCCACTTCCAACACCACCTCCCTGGCCGGCCTGTCTTCTACGTCCATGCTCCACCCCCACCCCTTTCCACCCCTACCAGTGGCCCATGCCCTTCTCCTATAACCCTTTGCTGGCTTCCCAGGAATGGGTGAGTCTTGAGTTTTTACATTTTGCTGGAAACATTTAAAAATTCAGGTTTTTTGTTCTATATTTTAGGTGAAAGCCAAAAGCTGGGTTCAGTTAGTTTGATGCAAGTCATGGACACAATAACATTAACACTACAACATTTATTATCCAACACCAGAGATGGAAGAAGTACTCAGATCTTATATAGCTATATAGCTAATGTATATGTTGTATTATAATCTAACTCTGCAAATCAAATAGTTACATATGTGAAATAAATGTAGTGGGTAAAACATTTGCCTACAAAATGTAAAATTCTAAAGTACAGTACTCATTGTACATTTTTGTATAATGACAATAAAGGCTTTCTATTCTCTCATTTTTTTTCAGTACAGCACTTGTGTAAATTGTGTTGGTGAGATTCCACCACTGGCCAAATGAAGGTCATAGCAGTGATCCCTATACGTCTGTATACATGTAACATTGAGATGTATATTAAAATAGGCCTCAATAAAGTGTAGGGAGGCCCATGTTAAAACAAACATCATTGATGTTGCAAACAATATCAAGCTACAGTTGCAAAGAGATTAAACACATGCTAGCTAGCTGTTGTTAGCACGAGGATTCATTGGGAACCGTCAGAATATCACGTTGTGTAAATGTAAAAAATAACGTACAAATAGACCGATTTATCTTTTGAAAGAGATGATTCAGTCACAAGTCAGACATTGGCAAACATTTCAATTTTGGATTAATTATTATTTCAGCAGTAGCTATAGTTATGTAGTACCTATTAGGACTAGTGGTGGTAAGTACATTTACTCAGGCGCTGTACTTAAGTACACAGTTGAGGTATTTGCACTTTACCTGAGTATTTTCATTTTTATGATATGTACAACTACTCTACATTACGTACTTTTTTATAATTATTTACTAATTACTTTATAAATATTTCAGATGTTGAAATAAGACAGAATAAACCACCCATCATATTGTTTGGTATATTGTTTTTGAAAAGATATTTCACAGCTCCAGCTTCTTGAATGTGACGATATGCTCCTTTTGCTTTAAAATATTTGAATATTTTAGTTTTTCTGCAATAACTACTTTACACCTTAGATTATAAGTACATGTTCCTAATCATACTTGCATTCTTTTACTTAAGTATGCAGTACTCAAGTAAAGGATTGAATACTTGTTTTACCTTTGATTAGGACCCAGTTTATCTAATCAGACATCAGTCACTGTTAATTAATCTGTATTCACCTCATTTCACTGCCGTAGGAGTACACACACTGCAGGGGCCATTCACCTTCACACACACATCATTTTACATTCAACTTTAAATCCACTTCAAATGACACTGCTCGACTTCATCTGATATTTCAACATGGTGTTGACAGTGACCCGAGAGGACAGAACAATCCAGAACTTAATGAGCGGTAGTTTATGCCTTACAAGTGAGGGCGTTTGATTATTCTAGAAACTACCCCCAGGTAGTGCTTGAAGTGTGGGGGAAAGGGCCAGTCCTACTTTATTGACATGCATTCTGGGTATAGTAACTACATTGACCAGAGTACACTAAGCACTAGGCTACATGAATAAAGATAACCTTCCACTTAAACGGGAGAATAAAAAACAGACAAACACAAGTGTATAAACCATAAAAGCCCCATTGGAGCAGCAGCCACACTCCATACAGTCTGGGCCCCCAGGGGTCTCGTTTGTCCAAACCTGCCTGGTTTTATTCCAGTCTGAATGTGTTAGAATGCGTGGAAAAAGGTAGGACCCAAATGCAGAATACTAAAAAAAAAAAAAAAAAAAAAAAGGTAAAAAGGTCTAGGAACAAAAAGCGAGCTTTATTTTAAAAGCTGATGAACAAAAACATGGCATGAATCAAACAGGTAGCAACAACACAAGAACTGACCGTGACCAACATGGAGGGAGACAGGAAAGACAATGAACCGACAAGGAACACAGGGAAGAACCCCTGACGCAATTCCCCTGAGCCCATTAACACTCTGCCCTGAAATAAATCTCTTTATGAACAAACATTAATATTTATCCAGTTTTATTTGTTAACGGACAATTGTTCCATTTAAGATTGAAAAAAAGTTAAAGATAAATACAAAAAATAATAAAATATTTTTATAAAATAAAGAGTTGAAGTAATGATAGTATATTTTAATTATAGTAAATAATAGTCCACAAAACACATTAATTTCCTTTAAAAACAGTCTCTTTAATATACGTTTCATCAGGTAACATCATGTAAAATGTAGAAATCATAATCATTTTTGTAACACCCACCCTCCACCTATAAAGCTTCAGATCATTTAGATTTACATGATATGAAAATGGCTATTATAAAGCACTTAAATATTTGATAAGGAACAACAATAAGAGCAGAACATCGTGAACAGTCACCCAGTCTCCCTGCTGCTCGGGAGTTGTCGGGGGACGGCTAGTAGGAGCTACCTCTTGCCGGTCCGCACCGACTAACATGGGCTTTACTGTAGCTGAGTTACTTTCTAAAATGCGGAGCCGGGCTTCTATGGCTATGATTCCCGCCTCCAACCTAACAACTATACTACATTTAACACATGTATCGGTACCAGTAAAGGAGGTAGGGAAGTAACCAAACATGAGACAGGTAGAGCAGGAAATAGCACCCGAGGGTGGGGAAGGAGCCATGGCTAGCTATCAAGCTAAAGTAGCTACCGTTAGTAAACCCGAAAAGAGTGTAGGCAACTGTGGAGTTACAGTCGCTAAGAGAAGGAGAGTTGTGGGTGCTTAAGCTGTAGTAACGTGTGATTACAACGTCAGGCAGTTGCCGTGATCAAGAGTTTTTAAAACGATCGATTAAGTTAAGATAATATAAGCTATCAGCAGCAGAACAGGCACACAGGATACCCAGAGGTGACAACCGGAAGTTACAACACGCTTACCGCAACATGAGGGTCCGTGTAGGGTCCGTGATTATGACCTACTCAATAACTCAGCTCAGTATGCTTTGCGACGTGCATGTCCCCTCGCTCTGAGTGTTCTCTTGAGGTGTCTTTCACTTATGTGAAACCCGTGCCTATTGCCAAGCACTGATGTTATATCTTTATATTTTAGGCCAAGCTCAAAGTAAAATCGATCAACCGCGAAGGGGTTTTGCGAGATCTCGCTGAGATCTTTTGCGAGATCTCGCGAGATCTTTTGCGAGATCTCGCGAGATATTTTGCGAGATCTCGCGAGATCTTTTGCGAGATCGCGAGATCTTTTGCGAGATCTCGCGAGATCTTTTGCGAGATCTCGCGAGATCTTTTGCGAGATCTCGCGAGATCTTTGCGAGATCTCGCGAGATCTTTTGCGAGATCTCGCGAGATCTTTTGCGAGATCTCGCGAGATCTTTTGCGAGATCTCGCGAGATCTTTTGCGAGATCT